>UYYA01000028.1:0-173760 GCA_900624975.1 Angiostrongylus costaricensis | reverse complement strand
TGCATTCAGAACCTCAGTAACAGCTACGTCCAGAAGCCCATAATATTCGCGTCATTGGATATCCTCATCGATGTGAAACATTCAGTAGGCAACGTTGAACAGTGAGTTGCATGAATGTCGCTCCGTTTAGTTATAGAGAGTAGGAACTTTTAGCAACTAACAATGTCCAATAGCAGAGCGAAAATTAAGGTTACGTAAAGGAGATGGGTGAAAACACCTTCTTTCTAGCAGTTGATGTAATTGTTGTCATACTGTGGAGTAATGTGTCACAGGAACGTGCAGTGCTAATCTAAAATGGTTTCTCTCTCATTGACTGCATAGATGAAAGAATTTATCAAAAGCACATGTAAAATAGTTCTACATAATGGTTCCTCAGACCACTTAGTGCAGCACAAAGAGGAACGTCCTTCACATCGCGTATATTCATTGCACTATGTAGAATTTCTACTATTAGAGGTTACTGGTTACTTACTCTAATGTTTTTGTATCAGTAATTAACGTCAATTTGATGTAACACTATTGTATTCTTACAAGTCGCCTCCTGTGAATGACGACATGGATGAGTCTGAGCTAGTAGCGTGCGGATCAGCGCTTCTGCAGCAACTATCAGACAATTTCTCGTCGTACGACAAAGAGACTAAGCCGAGCGTCCACGTCTCAGGCTTGGTTTCGATTAGGGAAAAGGGTCCTGGAAGTGCCCCGAAACAGTGCCAGGTTTGTTATATAATACGTCTTCCAGTTGGATCGACCATCCAGATTTGTGACTTCATAACTTTTAATTAGCGTCAGGAATTAAAACATTTATATTTATCACCACTTACTAATTTTGTCCAAGTTTTCACATAGCGAATTGACTTTATTTCTGCAAATGTTTATAAACAATCTAAGCAGTTTAGTTGTGCGAGCAATGGATTACGGCAAAGAATACGCGCGTTCACGTCGCTGCCCATCTTACTCTTAGAAGGTATGTTAGGATATATTCTTGGAGAAAACTTTTTTCCTATTTGATCCTTTGATGCATGAAGTCGGTTGGGGATTTAATGAGCCAAGTTCTATGTCTTTTCTTTTCAACAGAGTGAAATAGTTCCCAGGATCGACATTCCGTTAACCGCGGCACTGGATTATAAATTGGTTGTTTTCCTTCCCAGCAATCATGAGGTTATTAAACAGCATACGTTTACTTCCATGCAATAACACAACACAATCGTAGCTGACGTTTCGGCAGAATCGCCTTCTTCAGAGCCTGGAAGGGTACACTAATACGCAACTTACTAGGTCAAACGCTTTAATAACACATACAGAAAATTGAAAACCTGCGTGATAATTACAAGATCTACGGCTTCTCGAAAAAACTCACCGCTTTTTTCACCTGTCTTCCACCGAGGAAGAACAGCCGCTCAGAGTCGTATGTGGTTGACGACTCCACCACCCCATATCAACGATGGATACGAAGGCACGGTGTGAGATCACGCGTGATCTCGGGGCATTCCTCCCTGCTGTTCATTGTAGGATTTTTGGGTTTTTTCCAAAAAGCTTCGAGGAGTTTGCGCGTTGGTGTTTTAGGATCCCGTACGAGGATAGCGACTTTTATATCAAAATCGTCTCGCAATGCTTTTGTATCCTATGCGTCCCTAGTGGCGTGCCTTGCCTTGTTTTTCGTTGCCATCAAGGTGTTCTCTTATGTGGATACACAAGGGTCTGCCCGTTTCGCCAATATATTCGTCTCCGCAATTATCATTCAGATTTTCACCTTTCTGTTTGTGCTGCTCAAGCGTTTCACCTAGCAAATTGTATATCAGGGTGAAATAGTTCGGAGCCATATCTAACAAGTCGAGTACTTAATGGGAAAAAATAGTAGATATTTTCATATGTTGGATATGGAGAAGAAACTTCTCAAAGGTTTACCGCCTCATCGTGGCTGGAAAGTGTTCCTGGGTGGTGGACTGCGATGTACAGCGGTGGGATTCATCTCCTTGCAGGGTCCCTCAACCTGAGGAATCCGGAGTTTTCATCAGGATGCACAGCTAAGAGTAAGCCAATACCAGGATCCACCATCGACCTGGTATCAAACTAGTCGCATGGTGGCGAATCTCTCTAATTCACAATGGTGGCGACTGCCTAGCGTGGTGACGATCTAAGGGCTTTGCCAGGTTAACCTCAGATGCCAGGGAAACAGTGGCTGAACCAGCAAAACTCCGGGAAAATGGAGATTATGCTGGGGTCTGCACAACCAGTGAGGAGGGGCTGACCAAGTATCAAAGTAAGTAGGGATATGGGAAAGTAGACTGCAATGAACTATTTTGAACAGAAAACTTGAATGATGCAACAGTATTCAAGGAAAATCTTACTAATGAGAATGAAAGAAATTTCTGCACCTCTTCATTTTTGACAAAAAAAAGGCAGGGTTGTTTACTGAGAAACATTAAGACTTTTGAAGTTCTAAAGCAACGAATGTCTGGAAGGCACGAGCAGCTTTTTCTTTGTTGGCTTTTTCCTTAGAGGTAGATGACGAGGCGCTTATGAAAGTGGTGGCCGATTGATCCAATAAGTACGGCGTGAGATCCAGTGTTTTATACACTGGTTCGTTCCAATTTCCAACACTAGTTGCTCAGTGTGATTGGTCTTTCAGAAGATGTTATCTGATGAACAAAGTATATATACTTGCCGATTTCTAATGTATACCATCGTTTCCATGCTATCTCTCCCCGGCTGTGGTTATTCTGTCAGGACTCAGAGAACTGCGATGCATTGTTACGGTTGCAAACCACCAAACAGTCACCATAACCTTCGTTGGATGGAAATTAGGACTTGTTAACTGTTTATTGGTTTAACATTGCACTGAATCTTCTCAGTTGTCGTGTAGGTTGTCGTCTTTTCTTCGAGCATCATGCTGCTATTGAGGAGTTCTCTTTTGTTGTCAAAAAGAGGTTCAAACGAGCTACCAAGCTTTGTTACTATCTCAATCTTTAGAATGAAGACTGATCGCTGGCCGCCCTGGTCGTTTGTGGGAAGTGTGGGGTTCCATACAATAGACGTGAAGATGGGTCGGATAAAATGAAATAAAAAATAACTTCTAGAAAAAGGCCACACTGCATCAAGCAAAGTTTGGTCGCTTATACAACAGATAAGCTCGAAGATGAGTCAGTAGCCATGTAAGAAATAAGCATTAATTGTAAAAAAAATGTCTATAAACCCACGAAACAAAAAGCAATCACTGGTTATTGCAACCGTTTAATACTTGAGGTTGCATATCTCAGGTTGATCGCGTGGTTAATAAACCTTTAATTTCAGCGTTACTGAATGCTTTGAATTTAGGCTACGTTGCTCAGCATGTGGTCAAGGTTTCGACCGTATGAATCGCGCATCTGTTCACATCGACAGGTGCCATCCCGATGATCCAACAGCAAAAGTGGAATCAGCTATGTTAGTTCCGCTGTAAATATCCTCTTTAAGACGGCTTCCCTCTACTTTGTATGGCGTCAAAACTGGCTTTGAGTGCTTGTAAATGTTGCAGAGAAGGAAAGCGGTCTCCATTCATGCGCTCCGAAAACTTAGAATGCACAAAGTAAACAAGGATCTAGTTAGAATAAATGCGTATCATTGGTTTTTGTTCCGGTTAACGATGTCTACTCCGAATGTTTGGAACCAATTTTACAGTACTCAGAACCTGTTTAGATGATGATTTAGTTTCTTGAGACCGCACTCGGTTGTGAGAACGTTGGACGGTACAATTTTTGAATGCAGCACATTTGTTTTCAGGAAAAGACGTTATGGAATAACTAACCAGATCTTAGTAAATGATCCTGCGCATAGTCCATTACGTAGGAGTGGCTATCGCTTTGCGACCCACATGTGGTGGCCCTCAATGGATTGTGTTAAAAACGTTTTGAAACTTGCCCACAAAGCTATTATACAGAACCTCCTAAATTAGTTTCTGTAGTAAAAGCTGAAACTGGAAGTCGAGACTTTTAAAGAAACTTTTGACTCACAGAATATTTCATCATTCTGTGTTCCATTAATTTCTGAAAGGTTTCTGATAAACCGGACGGGGCCATAGGAGAAGCATTGAAGTGATCTCTATGAACGTTTTCGAACTTTGGCGTTTTTCTTTCTTAATATGGTATTCTTAAGGAATGCTGAACAACGAAAGCAAATCGACATGCTGGCGATGCAATGCTTTCCTCGTCGGAAGCTCGCTAATCCGTCAAATGAAACGAATTGAAGAAACTCGCGCAAGGTGGCAGCTTTTTGTTCTAACCTGTATTACAGATGATAGATTTTCAACCTATTTCTTGGTTGTAATTGCGCAGTAATTCCCTATAAATGTTCTGTTGATATTGTTCTGTTTGTATTAAAAGAATATACCAACTAACATCTTTTCCGTGGCACTAGAATACTCTTGTTGAGCTCCCGGATGGAAAACCAATTCTTTCTCAGCCTGCAGAACCTGCTAGTGGTGAACACCAATCTGTACACTTAAGTATACGTATGCAAGTTGAACCAGTCACAACAACATCGTACATTTCAGATAAAACACCACTCAAAATTCTTTATTTCGGATCGAATGAGCACTTCATCGTAAATGTAAACTTGTTAAGCAATTCTCTTCACAACTGAACGATAGCAAACAGATGTTAAATAGACCAGTGAATAGCAGGAACGTAGAAACCTTACAATGCGATGAGAAAGATGCTCGAGAAAAGAAAACTACTGACAGAGAAAATGCTGCTGTAAAAGCAAAGGAAGCATTGCAAACAAATCTCTCTACGGTTTTCATAACAAACATGGAGATGTGAAATCTGATCTGAATGTAAGTGGCGTCAGTGCACTCGACATGGCGCAGATGTCATAACTGCGTATCTGGTCGGGAGTGAAATATTTCTTCGTCACCTAGAATTTCACAATCAGAACTGATTTCATGTAACACGTACCTTTAAGCAGGAACTTGTTCCTATAGAGAACCACTTACATTGCTCCACTTGCGCACAGTTCGTCTAGTAGGAATCGAAGATTCAAAGAATTTCAGAACAAACGCTTAAAAGAAAGAATAAAACTCGAAGAAATCGCTTCCATGAAAAAAATGTATACACAAACCAGTGGCACCTAGTGCTGGCACCAACCTCCCTTCAATGCTCACCACTCTTCCGAGATAATTCCCGCAATTTGGCCTAATGCAGAACATCTAGAACAATACCACTCGATGGTGAAAAAAACAGGATGGGGATGGCTCTGATGTAATCGGTAAGTGAAACCCTAGGACATTTTATGAATTTCCTCACACTTATCAAAGATCCATTTTAGCTCATAACCTAAAAGTTGAATAAAAGTATGTATGGAAATCTCGGAGAAAAACAACTCTACACGAGATTATGACTCTTTAATGCGAAGCGAACTATTCGCCCAATTCACAATGAAGACCATCTCCTCTGCACCACAACACTTGTTGCTTAACCTCTACACGACGAAAACGATTTTGCAGAAACACATAGCAATTTTTTAAATGATAGAGCGGTAGACGAGTTGCAAACTTTGCAGGCTTATAGAATAGACTTTGCTGCATCGCTAAGAAAAGTAGATAATCCCCATAGACAATTTTTTCAATTGTAACCTCGTTTTCACACAATATTCTGAAAATTGAAAATGGAACAAAGATTTCGAAGCATCTCATGTGAGCACGGTGGCCGTACAGATGCACTGGAAAGCACCATTGTTTTCTGCTAGAACGAATTCCGTTGTACGACTTTTTTCCTCTTCGAAATACGATTTCTGGAGAAAAAAAAGGGTAAAAATGTATTGTGGCGGCCAAAGCATAGAATCTCATCATGATAAAGCGAGAAGTGTTTCATCTTGTTGAGAAAGATCTTTTGATTCTAGCCATTTTTTGGTTCAAAGCTGAAAGACATTTGAAAGAGTGAGAGTTTGGTTTCGTATAACAGTTATAGAAGTTATATCGACAGGTAAGTGTTAAGAACCTACCTAGCAACGTTAGAAAACCAATCCCAGCGCCAGATGGTTTATAGAAAACCCAACTCCTCATTCAACCGCCATTAACATAATCGCAATGATGCCTAATTGATCGTGGAACGCCCAAGGAAGAATGCCAAATTTTTTTCCCTACTCACTATGACTCTTAAGGAGGTCAACACTGGCCATAATGTCCTGCAATCTTGAAGCTGGACCTGTTTTTCATTATATAATTCGGTTTTTTCGGCGTTTTGAAAGAAATCTGCGTTTCTCTTGCTCTACGTATGTCCAATGTTCTTTTATAGACCAGGCTCCACCCCCGCACCCCCACCCTACCTCATGTTTTTTGGTGCACGCACACGAGTTGTTTGTCAAAAAGGACGCTGCACTCTGCATGCAATGCTTGTTCTTAGACAACTTCCGATATTGGCACGTCGTTTTTGCAAAACAAACTTTGCTCTACCGTGTCATTGTTCTAGCCCAATCATAGACCTGGTGAGATTGTGCTATGTCTACACTTTCAATGTTTAGGAAAGGGTGTAGAGGTCGACAAAACCGATTTGTCAGACTTGTTCTCCCCGATTTCACCACGGTTGACTTTGTAAAGTGGCAAGTGCTACTAGTAATTCGTTGTTGGTATGACTATTCTAACGCGTGGCATCGGTCCCCACGCCCATGGCTCACCAAGCCTTCCATTCCTCCGGGGTCGGCAAACTGGTACCAGACTTGTCTGGGAGGATAGCAACACTAGCCCGATGCATCGGTAGGCCACCGCGGGTCATTATAAGGGCCAGATATGCATTCAATCACCTCCAACGGTACTTAATGAAGTCGAATGCATGGAGCATCTCTCAGGGATTGATCAACGTCGAGAGCTTTATCCTTTATCCTTTATTAATATTCTGTTCCATACGAAATAATATGCTGATTTCAATGTACAACTTTTTATTTACTGCCTATTATTCTTTCATGGCAGGGCACTTATGTGAAACACAACCATAATGTTATTATTCTTTATTCACGAATAAGCTGACGTTTCGGCGGATTTCGCCTTTCTGAGAGCCTGGAATGGTCAAGTTGTTAGCAATCTACTCACCCAGACACCTCCATAACCAAACAAAGGAACTCTAAATCGAGATTTCATCAGAATAACAGTCTTATATACTGCCATATATCACGCATAATAATGAGGCATTCTTCCCTGCGGTTCATTTTCGGATTCTTGGAATTAATCCAAAACGCCTCGAGAGTTTTGCTCGCTTGCGTTCTAAATTTTTGTGCGAGGATCGTGACACTTGCTTTAAGGTCCTCCCCGTTATGTTTCTAGGTCCTATGCGTGCCTAGTGGGGTATTTGGTTTGAAAGTGAACCGCAAGGAAGAATGCCTCATTATCACGCGCGATGTAGGGCAGTATATAAGACTGCTATTCTGATGGGAGGGGCACATTATGCTTCCATGTGATTTCTGTGCGGTTGGTCTTCACGTGGCATACTTAGTGGAAACCTCAAAGAAAGCGGTGAGTGTGCAAAGCTGTATGCAATGTGTTTGAAATCTTGGTTTAGAGTTTCTCTGTTTGGTTATGGAGGTGTCTGGCCGGGTAGATTGCTATCAACTTGGCCTTTCCAGGCTCTGAGGAAGGCGAAATCCGCCGAAACGTCAGCTTTTCGTGAATAAAGAATAATAACACCTCGCATTTGCTCAACAAAAATACGAAGAATTACTTGATCAATGCCGAGGTTAATAGAAAGTCGGTTGTGGGAGTTACAACCATAATGATGCTGAGCTATTTGCAAAACACGAAACGCCAGGCCAGCTGCGAATACTGATTACCCCTTCGAGGAACTCACGTGTTACCACTGCACTTATAGAGAACATTCTTCACGAATATTGGAATGTTCTCTATGTAAATCAATTACAACCTTATTTCAAACATTTCAAATACTGTTTCCGGTGACCTTTTCTCCATGACGATCTGATAACCTTATGTCAAACATTTTCGAATACGACTTCCGGTGACCTTATGACGATCCGATAACCACATAGCTAACATTTCGTTGGCGGTTATCTCACAAAAAACATCTGCAGTTACAGTCCTATGCTTTGACTATCGCCTTATCAGACTGCAACGCTTTTGAAATGTTTCCGGCAGCCGTCCTTCCACCTACTGTAACCCCACACCACCTACTGTAACCCGACTCCGCCTATTGTAGCCTGACTCCGCCCAGTTCAAAAGGTACATAAACGGCTCCACGGCGGACTAGCTCAGGTCACAGCAATGCTGCCCAAATCACCATATCCTTCCCTCACATCGATCTCATGTGGTCGAAGTCATATGACAACCTCTTCACTCTTCAGCAACCTGAACACAAGAAATCAGGCTGCGTCTATTCATTACTTGTATCACTGTTGTATTAATTGTACAGTTGTATTGTTATGCCATAATTGTTGTATAATTATGATAAACGGTTTAATTACCCAAGTTTGAGGTTTCCGGCATTGTGACTGCTACTTATAAGAAGTCCCGCTTGGCGTACACAAAGGCGAGCAGAAAGTTCCGACCGAATCATCTTAACTACTTGGTATTCCTATATAATCGAGCCGTCCCAACATCACTACCGAGGTCCTTGCCTTGCCTCTTTCTCAGCCAGTTTTTTACCTACCGCTTTTACCCATCAGCAAAACCCGTCAACGGGAATAATGCGGAGATCACACATCAATACTGAGCCCAGTTAAGCAGCAGCTGTACTGGAATTCGCAACGTATAAATTTTTGTTTGCTATCTAATAATTTTTTATGGCAGGTACTTTGTGAAATATAGCCACTGAAATACCTTCTGCTAGACCATGAGGAATTACAAGTTCGACATCAAAGTATTCGAGTCCTGTTGCAAAGGTGGATATACATTCAAAATTGTGTATACGGGTAGAGACGCTTCGAAGTCAGGAACTATGGGAGAATCACTACAATGAAGCTTATGGATGAGAGATTAGAAGAAAGCAAACATTTGTACATCGATAATTGGTGTATACCAGAAGTCTCTCGTTGACCAGAAGTCTATTAGAAAGAGGAAAGCATCTAATTGACATATGCAGAACAAATAGGAAAGGAATTCCAATACAAGTTCTCCGTAGTAAGCTGCATAGAAGATAATCGAAGGCTCAGCAGAGTCGAAGTGATGTAACGCTGCTTAAGTGGAAAGAAAAAAGTATCCTTCTGTTGCGTATTGAGGGGAAAGCAAAGCATAAGAGGCTAGGTAGAGATGATAGAGCTACTTAGCCGCAGGCTGAGGGAGTGGTGTGGCGTATAAGTGTGACACAGGGTACAGAAGCGCCGGTAGAAGAGGTTAGGTAGAGATGAGAAAGTGATTTGGCCGCGGACTGAGGAGTGCTGTGAGGTATAAGTGTGACGAAGAATACAATAGTACCGGTAGAAGAGGTTAGTATATTAGAAGGCACAAATAAACATATGATTGATTGATATGATGAGAGCTATAATAAACGGTCGTGAGGATAAGATTGCTTGGAATAAGTGATATGAAGTAGCCTTAATTAGATTACTGTTAGGAGACTGTTGTATGGTAGCGAGCTGAGCTACAGCAATAAGAGCGAAGATTATATTAAAGTTGCAATGACACTGTTACGGAATAAATTGTACATAAAACAAACACATTGGTATATAAGGAAAGCTAAATAATTTAGAAGCGTGCTAGAAAACATAGTGAGTGATCGAAAGACGAACGACAGGACGAAGGAGCGTGGCTAGATCTAAGCGAGTGGGGTTGGTCGCAGGGTTAAGGCGAGGGTTGCACGGTCTAGTCCCTAAACAATGAGCCGTGCCCTGTAGCTTGCTTGGTGGCGTGCCTGATGGTTAAGATCGAATGTGAATGTAGGGGACGCACCCAGGACTCTTCCAAAGGAGGTTCTTTGTAAATTATCAACTAGGAAATTATTGTGAAGACACATCCAGTTGACGACCTGTGGTTTTACATATGCATTGAATAACCTGTCAACTGATCACAATAAGGAGACAAAAATTTCTTTGCACCAAAATGAACACCCAGAAAGATTGACCTCTATAGAGTTTATACCCGCCATTGTGTCCCATTATGGATAAGTTGCACAGAGGTCAAATCGTCGTGAATGTGTGAATAAATTATCGGGTATAACAATATGAATCACGAAAAGCGTCTAAACTAGACATTTGTAAGCCTGTCAGGTAAAAACAATCACACTGAGTAGTGGTTTAAAAACTTAAATTGTTAACCATCTTTACAATAGAACTCTACAAATCCAAGGGAAGTCTTTGAAAGAAAACAGTTTTTCTACACCAGCTCACGGAGCGCTCCTAGTCGAAGCGTTACAGGTCTTCCACTTGTATTCCAAAGCAAAGCTAAATGAGCGGGCATACAGGATAAAGGGTAAAGCTCTCGGAGTTGGTCAATCTCTGAGGGATGCGCCATGCATTCGACTTCATTAAGTATCGGTTAGAGGTGATTGAATGGATATCTGGCCCTTATAATGATCCGCGGAGGCCTACCGATGCATCGGGCTAGTGCTGCTATCCTCCCAGATAAATCTGGTACCAATTTGCCGACTCCGGAGGGATGGAAGGCTTGGTGGGCCATGTGCGCGGTGATGGATTCCACGTGTGTGCAGTGGCGCCTCCAACAACTGCGCCACACGCGCCCTCGGGCATAGGTAGGGGCAATATATTGTTCTTCTGATATGCTAGTTTACATGCATGTTAGCACCTTTTGGTCAAATGCCAGATAAGTAGAATACTTTAGACTCCGATTTTACAAAAGTTCACTCTTTCAGCTCGTCAAGCCAAATCGTCTATTTCCTCTCCCCAAAAATGAAATCAGAGCATTGAATTATCACCAAGAAGTTGCACAGAGAACTTTAACATACGTTACCGATATCGAGCAAGAAATCATTTTTTCTCAGTTTGCTCGAGAACCGAGACTGCTGCTTGACAACGATACAAAGATAGAGAAAACATCAAAGTGGAATGGGGGGTGGGGGTACTACGACAATGTCAACGTACGACTCAGCGTCATCTGTCCAAAACATCTAGGGCGAGCATTTAAGTTTTGATTCAATTCTCCGACAAAAGCCAAATAACGCCTCCAGCAATGTGTGTTAAATGTTAAACAACTATTTTGCGAAACTCTACCTCGCCTCTCACACACGCTAGACTCTCGCAAGCCAAATACCACATTTCGTAAACTTTAACAATTATATGCTGAGGAAATTACAAACGATCTAAATCCTTACTGAGCTCCAACTTTTCTTCTTTTTTGGAAGGATAACCTATAAAATCTATTTTTATGATTAGTTCGATAGAACAAAATCTCTTCTACAAATTTATAGAGTTCTCGACACATAAACTATTATAGTTACCAGAAAATATTATCAATTACTGAAACATCAGGTTCGTCGTGAATGGGCTAAGAACGTAGGACTAAGCCCAGAGTCAAGCCACAAGGGTCAGTCAGACTCCGCCTTCCACATTTAACTTGTCAGAATGTAACGGTCGAACCGAATGGAAAGGCAGTAAACGGCGTTGTTGCAAAAGAACAGAAACCCAGAAAACACTGACTATTGCCCAATATATCCTCGCCTTGTCCAGACCACTGCCGAACCCATGCATTCAGGACTCACAATTCCACAGATATTCTCGAAAAATGTTGTAGTACTTCTCGGAAATATTGGAGAGAAAAGGAATACATTGGTTTTACTACAACACCACATGTTGCGAAAAGCAGTAAAATGACATCGTCATGAACATTTCCATAGATTTGCTCAAGCAATTCAGTTGCCATCGTCCACTGTGTCATGTGCTCCACTTTTAGTCTTAACGAAACAACAAAGAAAGATCTCCAAAGATAATAAATGTATCCTTTATCCATATCCTTTGAACACAAACACAACAATGTCAACGAAACATTTTTAGGAAAGTACTTTTGCAACCAAAAAAAAAAAAAATAAACGGTAGAGAGGAATTTATAAGAAAAAAAACTGCCACTTTGCACGTGCTTTCTCAATTCATTTCATCTGACGGATCAGAGCGACTCCTACGAGGAAAGCATTTCCGGGCCAGTATGTCGATTTCCCTTCGTTGTTCAGCATTCCTTAAGAATACCACGTTAAGAAGAGGAAAACGTTCGAATTCGAAAACGTTCATGGAAACCACTTCAATGTTGCTCTTATGGCCGTGCCTTGTATACTGGAAACCTTTTAAAAAACAATGAAACAGAGAATAAAGAAATATTGTGTAGGTCTGAATCACTCAGAAAAATCTCTACTTCCAATCACTACTTTTGCTACAGAAACTAATTTGGGAGGTTTGCGTAATAATTTTGTGAGCAGGTTTTGAAACGTCCCTAACAGAATCCATTAAGGGCCATCATATGTTGGTCGCCAAGCGATAGCAACTCGTACATAACCGCCTATTTGAAGGATCATTTACTACGAACTCCTGCTTAGTTATTCTATAAGGTCTAATCCTGAAAACAATTGTGCTGCATTCAAGATGTATCCATCCAATGTTATCTTGTGTGCACATAGTTTTGGTGACTTCAAAAAAGGCACCCTTTGCAGGAAGAAAAACAGTGGTCAGAAGGTCGGAAGTGATTTCGATCACTCTCCGTGCAGTGTTCTCAGGTCGCAAACGAGCGATACCTTACACGAATAGGTAACAAACCGTCGTTGTAGTCACTTTAAACTGAATCAACATCTAAATGGTTTCTGAGCTTCTGAGTGTTGTAAATTTTGATTCCACACTTGTAACACCAATGCGTGAGGTGTCTCAATACCTTCGTTTACCTCTCGTTTCATCTTCACAAAGAACAGCTTTCCGATGACTATTTAACTTTGAATAGAGACAGATTCCTAAATGTGAACCAATAAACACCATTATTTTCTCATTCGAGAACTCCCTAAGCCAGTGTCGAAATCTAGTGTGCACGGGAAACTACGCGAACGCTCCAATTGAGATTTCATTCCTCAACGAATGCCACAGTGCATATCAATATACCCTTTCAGATTCTGAAGAAGGCGATACTGCCGAAACGTCAGCTACTGTTGTATTGTGTGTTTTTGTAAGGAAGTAAATCTGTAGAACGACCTCGCGGTAACTGAGCAAGAAAACGACGCATTTATAATCCAATGTCGAGGTTAATAGAAAGTCGATCCAGAAAAGTGAATGCCACAGTGTTTGTAGAACTTTCCTGTGCTGAATCTCAAAAGCTATCTCACGACGGAGAACTATGCAGCGCAATTAGGTTCCGAGTAGGTTTCATTTCCAACGCAATGTTCATTATCTTAACTCTTTTATTTACTGCCTTTTTCTTCTTAATGGGAGGGTATGTTGTGAAAAATAACTTGTATGAAATGCTGAGATATCTGCAAAACTCCGGACCACAGGTGTATGCAGTGGGAAACGAACACGCGCTGTTGTCCTTACCGGGGAGCAGCGCACTTCACCACTACACCATCCGGGTCCTTCGCTTTGCATGTCTCTCAGCTAGTTCTATCGATCTTTCTGCCATCAAAGGACCCGGATGGTGTAGTGGTGAAGTGCGCTGCTCCCCGGTAAGGACAACAGCGCGTGTTCATTCTCCACTGCATACACCTGTGGTCCGGAGTTTTGCAGATATCTCAGCATTTCATGCACTGTTCATTGCTTGTTAGAAACCCAGTTTAAAATGGCACCGTTTTCCTGGTCACCAGTAATGAACGACAACGCTAATCTCTTATCATCTCACCCAAGAAAGGTCGACTTATGAAGGCAGTTCCATGAGCATGTATTACCATTTGGAATAAACACTGTTAACTGAAATCATTACTTTTAACTAAACTAAAAGTTATTACCATCTGAGATGCTGGAGACTACGAATAGAGCTGATTTCTTCCACAATAACCGCTAACTATATTTTTAAACGCTCTACTGGACAAGTTCTTGTTCTGTTCTGTTTTCAGAGCTTGCAGAGTCCGTATTAAAAAGCATATTTAGACCATCACCAACATAGCTGATTCCACTTTAGCTGTTGGATCATTGGAATGGCACTTGTGGATATGAACGGAGGCGCGATTCATACGGTCGAAACCTTGACCACATACTGTACAACGGAGCCTAAAATCGCAGCAGTCACTAAAGTTGAAATTAAAGGTTTATTAACCACGCAACTAGCCTAACATACAGCCTCACGCATTAGACTGTTGCAAAAACCAATGGCTTCTTTTTGTTTCACGAGTTTACGGATATTTTTTTACAACAAACACTTGTTGCTTACATCGTTATTGTACCACCTTCAAGTCTATCTGTTTCCTAACTAACCTAACCTTACTTGTTATTGTGTGGCTTTTTTCTAGAAGTTACCACGTGATTTAAGCTCGTTGAAACGACAGCTTTGAAATTCAGGGACCGGCCTGAATGGATTCCCACTATCCACTCACACGAGGGTCGGCTTTATGATCGGTTTGAGTGGACATTAACTCATTTTCTCTGCGGCCATTTATTTTTCTGTAGTCAATTTTTTTTGTACCTTTACAAACAATAAATAACTTAATGAAGGCCAATCGTGGTGGTCGGCATCGTCCCTTGACACACATTCGCAGCCTTAATATTTAAAAAAAAACAAATGGTTTTTCCAGACTTGTTAAGTTCGTGGGCGAAAAGGTCCTATAAAATGGATGCATACAGAAGTAGCGATATGTAGTTCGAATATATGGCAAAAGCGACTATCAAATGCTGACGGCAACGTAATTGTTCAGCTGACGAGTTTTTCTTTTAGCGCATAAAAAAGAAAGCATTCGAAATACATCAAAAGAAAGGATGAAACGACTCAAAGAATGCGTAGAAAGCAGGAAATACCGAGAGTATTAGCAAAACACATAGAAAATCCGAATTACACCGGCGAAAATGATCGGAGCCATTTGCTTGTTCGTGCTTAACGACCGGCATGAGTGGTGATCTACTCACAGCGGGGACTTTACGATTCAAATAGATGTGCGAGTCAAGCGGATTTAGGCATAGGTTATTGAGCAAAAAGCATATCGTTTCCCTTGTGAATTCGAAGTTTAACAGAGACAATGGAAGCAACTCGTCCTTAAAACGCAGGCTAGGAAAATGTCTCCAATAAGCAGTTGCAGATTATGATAAATTGGTGGCAGGATCAATACCATCTAAAAAAGATAGACGTAGTTGAATCCCTAGAACTACTGCAAAACGTGGTTAAGATTTCAGCGTTGGGCAACCAGCAAGGAATCGTTGTTCTAAAGACTGGGAAAGTAACAAAGCTAAGTTGATCTATATAAAAGCTAGTAATAGAAATGGACAAAAATTTAAGAAATCCTGTTCTCAATCCCTCCTCGGCTACGAGAGTTGCTTCTGGATAGCAGAACGATGTACGATGTAAAGTAAATTGTAGACGACAACCAACAAGATTCAGTACAGTGTTGGACTAGCAAAAACTTGCAGAGTCCTAATTTCTATCCAACGAAAGTTATGGCGACTGCTTTGCGGTCTGCAGCCTACAAATTCGTCGCGACTTTCTGAGTCCTGACGGAATAACTACAGCCCAGAAGAGATCGCATGAAAACGATAATGTGCATCGAAAATCATCAAGTATATATATGGCGTTTATCAGAAAAGATCCTCTGAAACAACAATCACACCGAGCAACCAGTGTTGAAAATTGGAACGAACTAGTATGTAAAACATTGCACCCCACGCCATACTCAATGGATCAATCGGCCACTACTTTCATAAGCTCCTCGTCAACCATTTCTGAAGAGAAAAATCAACAATTCGCTGCTGAAAGTGACGCCATTGTAGTATCCTTTGCTTTAGAACTTAAAAAACGTTGGTCTTCCACAGTAAGCAGCCTTGAAGCTTTTTGTAAAAATGTACAAGTGCGTGTATAACCCATCAATTTTTTCATTTTTACTGGCAAAGTTTTCCTTCAATTCAGTTTTCTCACATCAAACTTGCTGTCCAAAACTGTCCAAAAAAAACTTGGAGAGGCTGTTCATTGTAGTTCAGTTTTACGTATCTAGTAATGGACAGTAACCACCTCTAGTTTGCATTAAGCACCCGACTTAACCAACATGGTTTTAAACTGTCTCACCATTTTTGTTAGAAATACTCATCTGGATGGATGCCTGGATGGCCCATACTCACTGGTTGTGCGGACCCCAGCACACTCTCCACTTTTCGGAGTTTTGCTGGTTTAGCCATTGTGCTCCCCTGGAGTCCCGAGGTCAGCCTGGCCAGAGTCTGCCCCAGCTCGTCGCCACTCCAGGCAATCGCCGCCTTTGTGGATCAAAGGGAGATTAGCCACCATGCGACTAGTTTGATACCAGGACGGTGGTGGATCCTAGTATTGGTTTACTCATAGCTGGACTTCCTGATGGGAACGGCGGTCTCCTTCTCCCCTTGGAAGACCCTGCGTGCGGATGAATCTCCCTGCTGACACCCAGGAACACCTCTCAAGCACGATGAGACCGTAAACCGTTGGGACGTTGTTGGAAACAAGCGACATAGAAATTGATTAATTACATCCACAATTTGTTGGTGCACCAAATGCCCTATTTAATCAAATAGAAACAAAATATCTTCTAGGAACTTACTGTACCTTCTAATAGTAAGATGGGTGGCGACATGAGCCCGCGCATTCTTTGCCGTAATCCAGTGTTCGCACAACTAAACTGCTTACGTTGTTTAGCAACATCCATAGAAATAAGGCCAATTCACCATACGAAAACGTACAAAAAATAAAACTGGCAGGTACTAATAAATAGCAATGTTCGAAGAGCTGACGTTAACTAGGAGTTACCAAATTACAAAGCAGGATGATCAATCGGTTCAGAAACGTACTTCACAACAAACCTGGCACTGTTTCGGGGCACTTCCAGGGCCCTTTTCCTTAATGGATATCAAACCCGAGGCAGGGAGGAGCGTCTTTGTATTCTTCTGGTAAGATGAGAAGTTGACCGGCAATTGCTGCAAAAGCTGTGAATCGCACGTCATGTGGTCACTTTCACCTACATCATCATTTACTGGACGCCACTTGTAAGAATACAATATAATTAATTCATCTAACTTTAATTACTGGTGCAAAATCACTAGTTTGCTAAGTAGTAACAGCTAATGGTATCAACCCGTAAAAGCACATACAATACAACAGCGGCCGACGTTTCGGCAGTATCGCCTTCTTCAGTGCCTCTTTGGCGTGCCTTCCACTGAGGAGAAACAGCTGATTAGAGTAGCATATCGTTGATGACTGCAACATCCCACATCACAAGCCGATGAGAATGTACGGGGCCAGATCACGTGTGTTCTTTGGGCACTCCTCCTTACTATTCATTGTACGATTTTCGGCATATATCCAAAAAGCCTCAAAAACTTTGCGCGCTGGGGTTTTGGCATCCTATGCGAGGATAGTGACTTTTATATCAAAGTCGTCTTCGCTAAGTTTTCGTATTCTGTGCTTGCCTTGTCTTGCTTTTCGTTTTCCATCTAGGTGTTCTTTTGTGCGGATACATAAAGGTCTGCCCGTTTCGTCAATATATTCGTCTGTGCAAGTACCACAAGAGATCAGGTATACTGTACGTGAACTCATGCAGTCACTGTTCCTGCCATAAGAGCAAATTACGCAATTCTGTGTTTCACATAGACGATGATATTACGACGTAACTGACGAGGAAGAGGACCCGGTGCTAATTCTACTATTGCAACTGATTCCTTTAGACCTGTCCTTCTAAGCATCGTTTCATAGCTACACTTATTTCACCTCTAATAAAGGGCAGCATAAATGGAATTATCATGAGACCAACTCTTCCGTTTCGAGGCGTCGCTCTCCTTCTAAACGTATCTCTTCTGGTTACTATTTCGTAGCCATTTGAGATAGCTATTTGTCGAGCCGATTGTGCACGCGATTTTACCTTTAGTTCCTTACTTGTGCACACAAAGGTGGCTGTTCGAAACATGTTTCTCACAAGCGCCCTCTTTGTGTGTGAAGGGTGGGAAGAGAGGAAATGAAGAAGGGCGTTTTTGATACTTGGTTTTCGGCACCACTATATCATGTAAATACTGTATGATAAGTTAATTTGAACATTAAGAATTGGAAGCCAATTTTCTTTCGGCTCCTCTCAGGTGAATTTAATGTACTCGGACTGCTCGTTCAATAATTCAAAGCATTTGTCCAACTGCTCCTCCGTAGAGAAGACGAAAGAAGAATCATCTATAAATCCACAGCAGAGTAGCGGCTGGAGATCGATAACGGAGGCTTCTATTTTTGACACAAACGCAATGGTGAGACTTAGTACCAGACGCTATTCCATTGCTAATCCTCTCATTTGCGCATCATCCCTGCACAGGATGCCAAGACACCAACACGCAAACTTCTTGATGCTTTTTCGATAAATGTCAAGGATCCCAGAATGAATAGATGCCAAGAGATCGTACGTGATCTCGCCCCGTAGCTTCGCATCGACTTTTGATGTGGAGTGGTGCACTCATCAACCATATGCGGCTCTAACCAGCGGGTCTTCCTCAACAAAAGGCGCGTAATAAGCGGTGGGTTTTTCGAGAACCTGTTGATCATGTGATTACCACATAGATTCCCATTTTTCCCTATGTGTTATTGAAGCGTTTGGCGTAATAAGTTCATATCAATATACCCTTCCAGGTTATTTTTTCCAAGCTATTTTGTTTTGAATACCATTGACCTCTCGAAGGTTTACCGCCTCATATTGGCTGGTAAGTGTTCTTGGATGACGGACTACAATGTATAGTGGAAGCGGTTCATGCCTCCAGCAGGATTTCCCTAGCTGACAACGAGTCCGAAGTTTCCATCCCACGTTTTCAACCGGAAACCCAGCTAAGATTAAACCAATACCAAAAATCACCATCATTCCAGGATGTCGAACTAGTCGCAAGGTGGCAAGTCTCCTGCGATTAACAAAAGCCGTTGGCGACAGACTGTGGTCGTGATAGCCTGAACGGGGCACTGGCTGGGGTGATCTTGGGACTCCAGAAAAACACATTGGCTAAACTAGCAAAGTCCCAGCTTCCGTATCTCGCACACTTTAGCGCTCCCCACTACAACATCGAAAAGTGAGAGAACCTGAGAGAGACGATCAAATCTCGGGTTGCACAGGATAAAACGGACGCATGGTTTCACTGGAAACGTTTTCAATGGAAACGGGCAAAACGACCACACGACACGCTGTGGAGACGGCTTATTGCTCTGTGCATCTATAACACCAGAACAGTCTCTTTAGTCTCTGACCTACACGATTATCGTGAATCTGCTGATCGCTCCAATTCTATGCGATCGCCCTACAAGAAACGAAAGGTAGGAAGACCGACATATGTCAATTAGATGGCAGAATTCTTGTCATTTATGAAGGAAATTTCCCGCTTTGAAATGTCAGAGGCGTTAGTTTTATCGAACACTCATCTATTTCCCAACTAGTCACCTCATACGCAATGCTATCACGGCGGCTGGCCATTTTTCGTCGACAACTTGTGCGTCAATAGAAAGTGAGTATCATTAACTGTTATTCACCACCTTGTACAGCTGATGTTAAAGGAAGTAATCCAAAACGAGAAGTCCCTCCATAAAATTGTTGTTGGTGACCTCAATGGCAGAACAGGAACGGTCAACGAAAATGAATACTGGAAAGAGAAATTCGGAAAAGGAGAGCGAAATGAGGATGAGAACTGTCTTATAGGATTCCTGTCCGAAGCAAGTCTCCTACATGGTAACTCATTTTTTGGATAGACAGAAAATCGCCTATGGAAATGGAAGTTTTCAAGTGGCACGACTCATGCGGAGATCTATTACGTCCTTAGAAACAGAATATGGTGCCTCTTTGACACCTCATTGGAACTTGGATTCTGTAATTGGATCCGATCACCTCCTTCTGCCTGAAAAGATTCGATCCGGATAAAAATTGAAAAAGAACACCTGTTATCGTTGAAGAAAAATGAAAAATGTAGTGCACGAGAATATTCTCAATGAAATCCTCTCATATAACTGAAAGATGGAAGAACACCAAGCTGAAAACTAGAAGCTGCTTGTCGAAGAGCTTGTGCCGAGTTCGCTTCAGTTCCTCAAGCAAGATGTTAAGACCGCACCTAAATTATCATCAAGGAGTTGCTCGAAAAGCGAAGGGGAACTAAAGCTTGACCCTGCTGCACCATACCTAACACAGCCAATGTCAAATACTACCTGTTGGAGATTTTCGCAGGACTCACATCGGTATAGACAGAAATGGCTATTGGAAGCTGCTCAGAAAGGATCCCGTTTGAAGAAGTGCCATAGGGATCTCTTCGATTATAATGTTCCACAGTCCTTCCTGATGAAAGAAGATGGAACTATCACTACATCCCGCCAAGATTTGGAATTGATAACAGAAAAGTTCAGTACCAATCTTTTAGTCTCCATAACTCCCATTTCGAACCCCGATGTCCTCGCTGGCGAAAACCGCCTGGGATCCTATCCTTTGGAGTTCGAATTGCAATAGAAAGCATGAAGACAAACACGGCTCCAGGACCAGATAGTGTCACCGTCCACTTTCACAGAGTGGAAGCCAGAAATTACATGTAATTCTCGCAAACCACATGACATCACACCTTTAGAAAGAGGAACTTCCAGACCAGTGAAACCTCGAGCACGTTCATCCTGCCTGAGAATGGTAACCTAGAGATCTTCATAACTAGCGCCATTATGCATGTTGAGTATACTCTACAAGATGTTCACGAAGATTATCTTTTTGCGTATATCGAAAAGCTTGGGTGAAACGTAACCAGTTCAGCAAGTACGACTCCGGCAGTGATTCTGTTGCATGGATCACATACAAACCGTGCCAAGGGTCATTAAGTCTGTCAGGAGTACGGTTAGTCGCTCTTCTAAACCATCATCGTCAACGAAAAAACGTTTGAAAGTGTCGATACGAATGCAATCATATTAGCGCTCGTTGTCCAAGCAGTGGACCCACACGACGTACGAAAACTAACTAACTGTTATCGAAAGGTTATCACAACAATATAGCTTTTTCATCGACTCCTCACCATATCCATAGGAAAGCAGCTTCGACAAGCGGCACAATATCGCCAAAACTGTTTATCACCGCGCTGCAGTGGACCGTGACTCTCGTTTGCGACGAGTACGGCATGCGCATTAATGAACAATTCCTACCAAATCGTCGTCCTTTTCGGGGAATACAAGTTGAACAGTGACGATGAGCTCATCAAAGTGGGAAAAAATATCAGGCTGAGCACAAATAGGACGAAGACTCAGTTTATGAAAAACTCATGGTACGAAGGCACATAAATCAAATTGTATGGTTCTCTTATTGCAAAGACCACCTTGTACGTGTTCTTGGAGGTTCAATGAACATGGAGAGCAACATGAAGGAGCAATTGGACAGAAAAGAATGAGAGGAGCGTGGCGTGCATTCAAGGAACTTAAAGAAATCACCGACCAACTAAAGTACCCAAATATCCGCGCTCACCTTCTCGATCCAGCAGTCCTCCCAGCGCTCTGCTATTCAGCAAAAACGTGGGGCGATACTTCAACCATGCCTTGAAATCTATATACTACCCACAGAGCGCTTAAACGATATCTTCTAGAATTTAACCGGTACCTACAATGTCTGGCCGGTGTGCGTAGTGCTGCTCTTCGAAAATCTTCCCATCTTAGGGTCTAGAATATACATCGATGGCGAAACACAGATGAGCCGCTCAAATAACAAAAAGGACGGATGGCAGATCGACGAAAAGAATAATGAACTGGACTCTAAGAGAATATCATCGACTTTTTGAAAGATCACACAAACGACTGATGGATGTGTTCGTGGCCATCGTTAACCATCTGAACTCACGGATATCTACGACTTCAGGATAGGAATGCGACTCGCGGACGTGAGCACGTTCGAAGCAGTCAACCACTATCGACGACGATTGTGCGAGAGAGACGAATAGAAACCGTCCTAGTGACACTTGCTGAATGAAGACGAGCCATCCAAATATTCAAGTAAGTATTGCTGTTAGAATCTAGTTTTCGTGGTATTCCTATGGTGGTTATGCACATATTTGGCTGATTAGACTGCACTCGACTTGACCTTTCCAGATTCTGAGGAAGGAGAAATCCGTCGAGACGTAAGCTTTTGTAAGTAAAGAGTAAAATAACAGCCTCTTGTGTGGCTAACTAAAACGGTGAACTGTTTCACATATGTTTTTGATAAATAATTCAATCTTTCTGTTAGGCAGCAAAAGATCTTCTCTTTTAGATTGCTAGTACTCGTTAGTGTGACGCATAGTTAGACTGCATAGCCTGAAAATATCACATTTTGTTTATGCGACAAATGTGCTGTGCTGGTAAATGTTAGCAGTTGTTAAAAGTCCCAACCAACCCTCCAAAACTAGGTAGAGCCACATTCAAACAACATACTGCTTTGCCTTGAGCACTGAATATCCCACTTTCATGAGGATATGTGATGTCGCGACTATTACGAGTTAGCTTACGTACGCATCGGTGAGGTTTTGAATACTCACCGAAAAGGTTGACAGAGAAGTGACATGCTGTTGAACTCCGCCTGTATTCGAGAATGAGTCCCTAGTAAGAAATCTTTGCTTGGAATGGTTGATTGCAACTAGCCTCATTTAGTGCATTACTGATCATTAATAAAATTTCAAAGCCAAAAGTAGAGGATGCCAAAAGACTCATTACCGGCTGTAGTAGTCCATTACATTTCTCTAACCTCCACCTCATATTCGGACGTGGTAACTAATGTTATTGTACTTACTAGACCAGTCCTCTACTAAAAACTTATCGCATTACATTCGCTTGGCATAGTTATGAACCTGCTTGAACTGGTCAGCAGTAATGCAAGCAATAAAGGGAAGGAATCAAACAATGTTCTAAGAATTCAAGATATTTAGTGAATGTGGTGAATATTATTATGGAGTAAAACAAACTTTGCAGTCAACTGGTTAGGTGGCGACATAAAAGTTTAGAAGAGAAAGAAACCGTTGTATCTCACATTTCTGTTTTTTTCGGTTCACTCAGATAGCAAATTATGCTGAAGATACCTCATTTTTCGGATTTTCATTCGGTTCACTGTCAATACTTTCTGATCGGGGATACTCTTCGGTGCACTCTATCGATGCTGATGACTGCGACGATATGGAGATGAGAGGCGTGGTATGAACGAGTGCTGAATCAGGCGAAGATGTCGAATTTCCCTTTGCACATCTTTCACAGAGACTGACACGGTTCTTCGACACTGTTAATTTGACGCTTCGTTGGAGCTGAAAATGAAATTGATTGCTCGGCCACATCAACTGCAAAACTGTCTCTAGTCCGAACGTTATGACACATCCCCAAATCCGCAAAAATAGGAGTCATATACGACTCGCATGTGAGTTGGTCGCAGCGAGCCATACAATTCGTAAATAAATCTTTTTTCTTTCGCCATTTATTCACCCGTTCACAGAAATTTTTTCGCTCTAATTTTGTATCTAGTCGGAGGCTTTCCTATCACAAATGTTGTACTGGTTGAGTTCGGAGTAATGCTGAATTCTACAAAGAGTAATACACACATGTACTACCACCCAATAGGTTGTCGACTCAGTGTAGCTGGAGGGTGTTCCTGGACCTCGAACTGCGATGCATAATGGGGGTTTTTCTCCCATCAGGTTATTCCCAGCTGAAAAGCACCTAGATATTTCTATCTGGTAACCTAGCAAAGAACAAGCCAATAAGAGGAATTACCGTCGTCCTGGTATCGACTGTTCACAAGTTGGAAAATTCCCTCTGAACCACAAGGTCCGTTGAGTGCCTGCGGTGGGTAACGAACTAAGCGAAGCTCCAGCTAAACTAACATCGGGACCGTTGAAAACTAGAAATCGCCCAACTCGCAATAATCTAGCTTCTGTAACTCCGTATACTGCGAGCTCCCGTCTTCGACAATGGACGGTGAGTCAACCGAAGAAGAGCGACAAAACTGGTATTGCACAAAACGCGTCATTCGGACCGGAGCAAACGAACACCCGAACGATTCGCTACGAAATCTGCTTCTTGTTCTGCACCTACGATATCAAAACAGCCTTTTCAGAAGTGGATCTCTATCGTCTTCTCGAGGTGACAGTTTGCACCAAATTCTATGCGGTCTTCCTATAAAAGACGAGAAACAGGAGGACCGATGTATGCCGTCTGAATGACGAGACTGTTGCTGTTCCTGGCGTGGAAATTCCCGCTACGAATTGGGGGTGGCGTTAGCTCTGTTGCATACCCATCTTTTACCCTTCAGGTGATCTTCATAAGAGATCACACCATATGGCCATTCGTTGTTTCCAACCCTGTGTCAAAACAATGTTACTACTATCAACTGCTATTCACCAACCACTGCATCTGATAATAATCAACTAAAACCTTTCCGCAGTCAGTTAGAAGCACTAATATGCAACGTGAGGAAGACCTTCAATAAATTTTTGTTGGAGAGAGAACAACGGCAGAATAGGGAAGGGTAAAAAATAAACACTGAGGAGGAAAATTCAGAACTGCAAATCAAACACAGTGAGCTCAACGAAGCACGAGAAACGATTGGAAACGCATAAGAAGGCAGTCCAGTTCATGAATAACCCATAGTGCGAATGTGAACAAATCGAACTTGGTTCACTGAATTCAGAAGCGAACCACCCACTGAGGACTTGAGCATTGCGTTGTGGAATAAAATTAGCATTAACAACGTCTACAGTGAATGCGTAGCTCAAATCTGCGCATTCATTGACAATATATCTCATTTTCGAAATTTAGAAGAATATAGATCTATAGCGGAGCAGAGAAGGGGCCGCCAAATAATAGGAAGAACGGAAGACAAATGGACGGAGAGCATATGCCAAAGGCGTTCCTAATGGAGTGTTTAAAGTCGAAATCGCCAATGGAGTAAACCAATTCTTAAATAATATTAACTTTTATTTGCTGCCTACGGCAACTTTTCACGGCAAGGTATTATATGAAAAACGACCACAAGGATGCTGAGGTACCTGTAAAACGTTGGACCGCCGGTGTATGCGATGGAGATCGAATACACTATTACCCTTTGAGGAGGCTAACGCGTTCACCGCCACACCATTTTGTAAACGATTAAACTGACGCGAGCTTGGTATAAAAACTTTTATTCGGCTAACGTTTCGGTATCTTCTCCTTCATCAGAGCCGCGCTGAAACGCGCTCGCTTCAAATCCGGTGGAAGGAACACCGCTCGAATAGGAAACGTCGTTTTACGACAGTTTAATGAAAGTTAGTTCTTAAGATATTGATATCAGCAAATGAAATACTAGTTACTACAGGACGCATTACTCGACAAAAAGAAGACCACATTGGATGGCGTGAGTCGACCAACATCCGACCTGTATAAAAGGGCACCGCTGAGTAAGGTTCCCCACTCAAGTGGTGCTCCTTCCACTGGATTCGACTCGATGCGACTATGAACGCCCACATCACGACAACGACCAGGTGTAAATCATTGACTCGTACCAACACGGCTCTGAAGAAGGCGAAGACCCGGAAACGCTAGGTGAGTAAAAGTTTTTGTACCAATCTCGTATCAGCTCAATCGTTTATAAAATTGCGGATTCTTGTCACCAAGGTTTAAACGTTTTTTAAAGACGATTTTTAAGACAATTCTTAAATATTTATTCTTCAAATGAAAACAGAACTAAATTCATGAGTGATATTCATGACGTCCTCTTTGAAACACTCACCAGAGAGTTGATGATTTCCGGAAGTAGGTTGATGGATTCCAACTCCACACAGACATATGCTGCCATTGCGAGTGGTCTATGATTTAGATACGCTAGAAGGCAACAGTGTGTTGAAAGTGCTTCTATTCACCGACAGTACGTAGCGGAAAGAATCTCACAGAAATGGGGTGGTAAAGACACATAAAGACTGGGGAACTAAACAACAGATTTTTCTATACAAACTGTCAAATATTTGAATGTGGCGCGAATTTCGTGCTCACGAAACAATGGAATGGCGGGTACATTCATTTGACGGAAGACCATATTCATGGTAACATCGGGTTTGAGTGATTCTAGTGGTATAAACATGCATGAATGGATTAATGTAACGTAATGAACAGTAACGTTGGAAAAGTGTCCAATTAAAATATAACATCTAGAACGTCCGCATACTTTGTTAACGTGAAAATACAGGATTGATAAGATACACTGTGCACGTGTCTTATTTGCCGCTTCCTACCGGTCTGTTCAGCAGTATGTGCCCTGTGAACGAACGCGGCCGATATTGTTGACAAGTAAGATGCTTTGTTACGACCCGAAAGCTGTGTTGACTCGATTACTGGGCAAAGCTGGCACCAATAAATGGTGAAGTATCCAGCTTCGTTAGATTATTGAACACAGAGCACGTATCCATCGTCCCAGAAAAATTCCACCATAGACGTGAAGCCATTAGAAATATGTCGTTTCTAAGTTTAAAGACGAAAAAGTGTTTATGAAGTCTTTAAAACATCATGAAAATCCGCTTTGTTACACAAGGACAAGAAACGGCAGGTCTTTTCGGAAGTCAAGAGTCTCTTTGAAGCAAATTGGGAACGAGATTGAAACAAAATATCGGCAAATTTGGTGACAATTTTGGAACGTAAAAAAGATAAAGTTTGTAGGTGACAGCTGAAAGAGAAGCTGCTGTTGGAGACTGAGTAGAAAACAGGAATGAGGGCAGTCTCCTGGAGCTCTGACACGTATGGCGAAATGTATAATACAACACAAAACGCGTACTACCATGTTTGACTTGGTTGGAGATCGTTGCAGTCATAATTCTGCAGTCATATTTCGAGCATGTCTAACTAAGTACCTAATCACCGAAATTATCGGTTGGCTAAAGTGAGGGGCACACTTTATTTCCGATGAACCTCATTCTTTTCATTTACACAGCATGTAAAAAACCTCGGTTGCACAACATTCGAAAATAGGCATGAAAAAAAAGTCACCTTTGAATCACATTCCAAGCGATCTATTCATCCTGCACAGCAGCATCCAAGGAACGCAAAGGTGGGCCTGGCTCTTCAGTGGATCTATAGTCTAAATCGCAGAGCTATGGTTGTCAGTTTTTCAACAATGGCGTTCCATGAGGTAACCAAAAGTGGTATTCTAAGAACTACTTTGCATAATTGGATTAGAAAGCAGAGTCCAACAATGAGACGCAAAAAAAATTCCAACAGAAAAAAATCGAACAGTTAAGAAATTAAACTGTCGGGTTACTCACAACTTCATAAAACGTAGGAAGTTAGACGAAGTATGCGGCTTACCAGAGAATTCTCTACAAACGCTAAGCATCGAAATAAAATTACTACACATTTCATTCCGGTGCACACGGAACAAAATGTTTTCGCAACTAAACAGCATACAAAGAAAATCATTGCGCTTGGTACTTGGAGAAGAGCCTCTGAAAGGGAATACTAGCTGGTTCCACATCCATCCTTGCAGAATAAGATTCGGCGTGATTGTGGTTTCGACTACAGCCTCAGCTTAACTGGGTTCAATGCCGATTTGGACTTCCCAGATCAATCTGGCTGACAGGTGATTGCTGATGGCACTGCTCGATAGAACTAGCTAGGAGACAGGCGAAACGAAGGACCTGCATGGTGTGGTGGTGAACGCGTTAGCCTCCAGAAGGGGTAATAGCGTGTTCGTTCCCCACCGCAGACACCTACTGTCCGGAGTTTTGCAAATGTCTCAGCATCTTGTGGTTGTATTCCTAGTCAGTTAGATGTTAGAGTAGCTGAAAACATCTCGACGTTGTTTCTATCCATCGGTGATCCTCTGAAAAGGAATATAGGAGTCAATACCGAAAGTTAAATAGGGAGTGGGTGCATATGGCAAAGGCAGCGGATTTAGAGCCTTTATTTATTTCCCACCTAAAAAATGACCATAAAATTTGTTGCTGAGATATTTGCAAAACTCTGGACCGCAGGTGTCTATGGTGGGGAACGAACGCGCTATTATCCTTTCCGGGGAGTAACGCGTTCACCACCACACCATGCGGATCCTTTGTTTCGCACGTCTCTCAGCTATTTCTATCGATCTTTTTGATCGAGCTCCCCAGATCAACCCCGCTGACGGGTGATTGCTGTGGCAAAAAGATCGATAGACATAGCTGAGAGACGTGCGAAACAAAGGACCCGCATGGTGTGGTGGTGAACGCGTTACTCCCCGGAAAGGATAATAGCGCGTTCGTTCCCCACCATAGACACCTGCGGTCCAGAGTTTTGCAAATATCTCAGCAACGTTGTGGTTGTATTTCGCTTAATAACCTGCCATGAAAATTATAGAAGGCAGAAAACAAAACGTTAAACATAAAATTTGTTTTGTCCTACAGTTGCTTATTAGGACACACGAGCTTATTTCTGCTAATGCTATTGTGACCACCTACCCATCATCACTTGACATTAGACCTATCATATCATCAGTTGTATAGGTGGACCAGCGGATAGAATAGCGTGGTTCTTAAAACTCATCAGACCAATAACAAAGTATTCCTGATCACCTACGGTGTGTGCAACCAAAGAGTACGTATCTAATGGAGTCATTCGACGTTACGTCACTTTACACTAATGAGTCGAATGAGTCTGCAATAGAAGCCATTTGTTGGCTGCTTGAAGAGAGAAAAGGGAAAGCAAATAAACATATATGGTTCGTCGATTCAACAACAACTAACGGCTGTCTTAAAACAGCGTCTCAGTTGTTTAATCTTAAGGTGTTCAGGAAGATATTTTGCACAAATTAGAGGGTTGGCTAGCAAATAGCGCCAAACCTTGCTATCGCTTGTATGTATGAGGTGGAAGGCCCAACTGCTTCATCGTCTGTTTTTGATGTTATTGAACGATGGCTGACGTTTCGACGACTTCGCCTTCCTCAGAGCCGTGATGTTACGTGCGGATGCTTCATCGTCTGTTCCACACAAGAACAAGTGGACTAATGCTCTGCATTGCTAAATAGACAGTCTGAGTATACAAAATTCACACGGGGAAAACTAACTGAGGACTGGCTTTTATTCCTAAATATCCAAATAGAGCTTTCAGAAGATGGCTACATGACAAAATGGTATCGAAAATCAAGTAGCAAAGATGTGCTAGTCCACTACCTCTCTTCTCATAGTTCACACATAAAAAAAGCACTCACCAAAAACGTGTACCGAACGGCTATAAAAGTGCGCACAGAAGAAAAGAAAAGGAAGGAACGGCTAAATTTGGCACGAAAAATAACCATTTCCAATGGTTAAGAAGCAGAAGCCACTCGAGTCAGACCAAAAGCTACGGTTGTTCCCTGGTTGTTCAAAACAATAATATTTCAAACCTAAGTAGGATGCCTTTCAGGCTACCTTTCATTTTAAACGAAATAAGTTATGCCATTAAGAGATGGCTAGGAAAAGAGTTCTCGAAAAATACGTGGCGGTTACTGACCTCGCACCCAATATCCTACGCTGCCAACTAGTACGCAAATTGACTATGGCCGTTTGTGCAGCTCAAAAAATTGTGTGGTCTGTCCAACGGAAGAGACGGGGATTGCATGAGTTCAGGTACAATATACTTAGTCTCGTGTAAAGCATGGGGTGAAGAATACGTTGGGAAACGGATAGACCACATCGTGTCCACATAAAAGAAAATGACAACTCGAAAATCAGAGATTTTGAGGATTTTCTCCAGCAGGGATGACGGCGTAAAGATGGGGATTGTACAGAGGTAGGATCGAGATGTGAAACACAAGGGATCGATATAGAACTTGTCCTTCATTTATTTGATATCGTGGCGAGTTATTCCTTACTATATCAAAGCAGCGAATTATTGCTCAAGAATTCAGCATTACGAGCTTCCCATAATAGGCGTGTGCCGGTTTCCTGGCAGTTGAAATTGTTTGGTAACTAGAGGACGTTAGAACATTTCATGCATACAGAAGAGTCTTTCTCCCTATTGCTCAAACGAAGGGTAGTAAATTTTCCAACCAGTTATTTCAATTTTACGCCCCTTTGAATTTCCATCTTTTTAGGATAAAGAAACTTTAATCTTGTTGGCAAAAGTCTCTTGATTTCGTCAGCTTTTATTCCATTTGATAATATTCACTATGTCCCTCTCGAAATCAAAAATGATATGTATTTCCTGCAGCAGAGCAGATAGCACAGTAGTAGTGATGTCCGTCATCATGAGCATGGTGTTAGTTCGATTCCGCCCCGGGCCAAGCAAGCCACTCATGCCTCTGGGGTCAGGAAATTGGTACCGGCTTTGTCTGAGAAAAAATCAATCTCTGCTATCCAATTGGGAACGGTCCAGCCCGACTATCCCAAAATTCTACGGGGAATTGCTAGACCAGCTTTCTACGACATTCAAGATGAAATGAAAATCCTCAAGCAGCAACCGAAGCCACACGTAAAAAGTTAGAAGATGTTCGTGGGCGATGGATGCGAGGAAACGAATCGGATGTGAGAAGTGCTGGGATCCGCACAGTAGACGTGAAGACGGATCAAATAAAATAAAATAAAATAAAATTTCCCGCAGCACGTATGACGTCTTAGCTGCAGAAGGAAAAAATTTAGACCAGTGGAGGAGGTGGACACGGTCACCCACCCCAAAAAGGGCTACCGAGAGGATTTTCATCACTGTCGTCCTATATGCTTCTTAGTGTAATCTACACGCTTCTCCCGACGATAATCCGATAATTCACATATAAAGGGGTTTGGAGGTGGTACAACCAGTATAGCAAGATGGATTCCGATAGAAATTCTGGTGAATAGATCACATCCAAGGCGTATCCAGGATCGTACAAATCTGTCCGGATTACCATCGTAACCTTCGTTGAAAAAACAGTGGACTCAGTATGAACTTTAGCGACTGTTACTCTGTTCCGGGAAAATTGAATGCATATGGCCCATTCACACTGAACGGAACGAATATATCCAAATGCTCCAAATACGTCTATCTATGTAGGAAAATCAACATAATGAACGGCTTAGCTCCAGAGTTTAGCAGGAAAAAGCGAGAACTTTGCGGAGCATCAACGAAGTAGTGGAGAATACTAGGAATACTTGCCTTCACGCCGCTTTTGGCTCCACGACCCTCCCTGTCTTTGAGGTCTGTGTCAGAAACCTTGTCGCTTCGTGTCCAGGACGAAGGCCATGCAGCGTTATTCAACACGCAGTCGAAGGGACATGTTAGGAGTACTCCGTGTAAATTAAGTAAAGTAAACGATCCGAAGCTCCTACCTGCACCAACGATAAAGAATCAAAGACACCGTTCAATACGAAGATAGGGTCGGCCGGACACGTAGTGCGTACGAACGACAACTAATGGGCAAGAGCCGTTAGTGAGTGGATTCCTCAATATGTCATACGTATTGCAGGAAGACCACCAACTCGATGGTCAGAGTTCTTCACGAAAATGCTTGAAGAAAGCTATGATGCTCAACGAGTCCCTAGAGCTAGCAGAACCGAGAGGCAACTCTTGTATGTTACAAGAAAAAGTGGAAGATTTACTGGTGCGCATTCGAGTAACTCGACGATCAACGGGACGTCAGGTGATAGAGGTGATATGTATATATATCGTTTATGCCAAAATTTACTGAAAGTTGGTCTTTGGGGTGGTAGGATAATAACATCGTTTTCTCTGCTTAAGGCTATGGAAAATTTCGTTTCACCTTTTTTTAAGCCGCTACCTTAAATCCGTACGTAGGCAAAAGCAGTTATACCTTTAGGCACATCAACTGTATCACCTGTCGTCCCGTTGATCGTCGAGTGACTCGAGTGGGTGCCAGTAAATCTCTCACTTTCCCCTGTCGCGTGCATGTGTATCCCAGTTACTTCTGCTCGCTAGGAAGTCGTTGAGCAACATGCCTTTCTTCTAGGCTTTTCGGGAAGAATTCTGACCATCAAATCGGTGGTCTTCCAAGAATACGTTTGACATTCCGAGGAATCCAATCAATAACGGCTCTTGTCTATCGGTTGTCATTCGTACGCATTACGTGTTTGGCCGACCTTATCTTCGACAGTTTGGCGCATAATATACATATACACATATATACATATATACACATATATATATACTTATACATACGTATATATTCTCATGAATTGCCCTTGTTGAGTTGGTGCGAGTTTTGTTGTAACAACAATTACAACTTATTATACCAACCTTGCATCAGCTCAACAAGACCAGTTGGTGAGAAGGTACACATATATATATATATATATATATATATATATATATGTATACATATATATATGTATATATATATATATATTCTATAACCATTGAAGAAAATTCTAAAGCATACTTCTAAGCGGTATCTGAATTCCTCGAATTCTTGTGGAGTTATCGTCGTCCTATCATTTCTCCCTCAGTCTGCTCTTCTTGTTTCACCCCATTCTTACTCATTCAACTTGCGCTTGGTACCGTCGATTTTGCTCCATGTAAAAGACCTTCCTGTTTATTGTTTTGGATTAATTTTGCTGGTCAAAATTCGAATACTACAACTTTAAGCCATGTCAACCGAATTTTAGCTCGCTTTCAACAGATTTCTCGTCGGGAGTTTAAAAGCTGCATACGTGGGCGATGACGTGGAGCAACGTGTACATTCTGTTAGAGAGTCCGAAGAATGTGAATCGAAGAACGAGGATAAAACTGTTTCTGTGACTGGTTTGTATATATGATGTCTTCAACTACACCTTCTTTGACCTTAACCAGTCTTGTATGGATTCACGAATATTGCCTCGGTGCAAATAATCGGATGATCCTCACAAATTACTCACCACTAATATTTCCAGGGGCGCGTGTGGCGCAGTGGTCGGAGGCGCCCTGCAACACACACGTGGAGTCGACCCCTGCGCCCATGACCCACCAAGCCTTCCCATACCTCCGGGTTCGGTAAATTGGTTCCAGAACTGTCTGGGAGGATAGTAGCACTGGCTCAATACATCGGTAGGCCACCGCAAGTCATTGTAAAGGCCAAATATGCTTTCAATCACCTCCAAACAGTGCTTAATGAAATCGAATGCATGGCGCATCCCTCAAGGATTGATCAGCGCCGAAAGCTTTATCCTTTTTATCTTTGAATATTTTGGAGCCGATTGTGATGGCGTAGAACAGCTAAGCAGTACGAAAGGATGCATTGTGGAAAGCGACGAATGTTGACGAGGTGACAAAATTCACCAGTTTCTTCCTTTAGAGGAGTGTTAGTTGGAGTGCTTTATACTACCACAATTGAGGGATATTGGAGCTCTAATCGCGCTCATAGCACGCCGGTGCATTGCTAACCACCGACTAGAATTACAAAACTAAATCGTTAGTCGAAAAGAAACTGCAGTAGATTAGATAAGCCCTGGAATTACTTGTATACCAACGAATCTTTCACAGCGCTTGGAGAAAGAGTCGGTCTCGGCCAGTATATCGCATATAGAAGGCACTGCTTCTATGGTGTTGACTTCCCATTTCCTCGAAGAGACCGGCAACGATCGAGAACAAGGAGAGCGTATGTGTAGGATGTTGGTTGTAAAAGCGCTATTGTTTAGATGTCTTCAATAGCAGCCAGGCAAAGCACCAGACCTTTAGTAGGAAGCACAATTTTCAAGTGACGAATTGGATGCATGCAAGAATTGAAAGTTCTGTGCGACAATTGTTGATTGCTGTTAGAAATTGTAACTTGTGTGGAAACACTACTAATTCTGTGGAGGTTGCAAACTTAAACTGTAAGATAGACGTCTTGATCACGAAGTTCGAAACGTTAATAAATGTTTATGGCGGTAAGACTTGAAAACCGTGTCGAACGACAAGCTCTGTTCAAACATATTAACCAATGCACACTCCGTGAACAACGAGCCACTGTGAAGAATATCTTCGATGTCCTATCATCCCGTAACAACGAAAAGCCTTTCTTAAGTGTTGAATTCCAGTGGTCAAAAGCGAAATACTTGCGCCTTTTCACTGGCAGCCCTGTAGTGCATACTTTCTTCCATTTTTCACCGAACAATGAACTCATCATTAACATTACAGAATAGCTTTCCACAATCAATAGCTAGTACCGAATAGCCTAACATAGCATCCCTATTGGACAAGCTATCGATCGAATGCAAAAATGCGACGAAACAAAACTCAATGTGTCAAAATAATCCACTTCGCCAACTTTGCCTCACATCACATACGTATTGGACACAATGCATCTCGGGTTCTGTGTTAACAAACGACGAATGATTTGGACGTATAGTGTCCATATTCAGTTCAGTGTGTTGCAGAGCTTTTTCACCGTATTTGCTTGGATGCTTGGATAGCCCGTCCTCACAGGTTGTGAGGGCCCCAGCACAAACTCCATTTTTTCGGAGTTTTCCTGGTTTATCCATTGTGGTTCCCTAGAGTCCCGAGGTCAGCCAGGCGAAGGTCTGCCCCATGTCGTCACCACCACACGCAGTCGCTGCCTTTATGGATCAGTGGGAGACTTGTCACTATGCGACTAGTTTGGTACCAGGATGGTGGCGGATCCTGGTATTGGTTTACTCTTAACAAGACTTCCTGATCGAAACGCCGGATTCCTTCTCAGCTCGGGAGACCTCACCAGGGGACGAATCCCGCCGCTATACATCGCAGTCCAACACCCAAGAACACCTCCCAGCCACGATGAGGCGGTAAACCCTTGAGAGGTTCACTGCACTACGTATACTTATTCGGTAGCTAGTCGAAAGAGAACCAATGTAGCAGAATCCGGTCTAGAAAAACCATTTTCTACACCTGATGATTAACAAAAAACCTTTTTTCGGAGAAGTTCATTGACCGTTAGTTCGGCCAACAATTAACTGTCATGTGGCAAATCCCATTGCCGACATTTTTTTAACCTCGACTTCGATTAATAATTCACTGTTTTCACTATAAACAAATAGGACTTTCTAATTCTATTCAGCAAACACGAGGTGCTATTCCACTTCCCCACTCACGTAAAAACTGACGTTTAGGCCGATTTCGCCTTCCTCAGAGCCTGAAAAGGTCATGTTGACAGCAACCCATTCGGCCAAACACCTTTATAACCAAACAGAGAAAACGCTAAAGCAAGATTTCAATCACATTGAACACAGTTCTGCGCACCCACTGCTTTCTATGAGTATTCCACTGAGTATGTGGTGCGAACAGCAACCGCACAGAATTCACATGGAAGCGTAATGTGCCCCTCCCATCAGAATAGCAGTCTTATATACTGCCCTATATTACGCGTGATAATGAGGCATTCTTCCTTGCGGTTCATTTTCGGATTTCTTGAATTAATCCAGAACGCCTCGAGAGTTTTGCGCGCTTGTGTTCTTGATTCGTGTGCGAGGATCGTGACGCATACTTCAAAGTCCTCCCCGTTGTTATGTCTCTGGGTCTTAATCGTGCCTAGCGGGGTATTTGGTCTATGTTTGCCGGCTAGGTGTTCTTTTATGCGGACACAGAGGGGTCTGTCCGTTTCGTCATTGTATGAGTCTCCGCACGTCTTACAGGAGATCAGATAAACTATACCCGAGCTCATGCAATCACCGTCTTTACCATTGAAGCAAATTATGCAATTTTGCGTTGCACATAGACGGTCATATAGTCGGTTACGAACTAGCTGGCGCCTAAGATTACTCGGTGGCATTTCAACTTTGTTTACAGAATTCTCTAGACCCGCCCTTCTTAAGCAGCGTTTTATAGCTGCATTTACATCATTTGAAATGAAGGGTAGGATAAACGGGACCTTTTTGTCGCTAGAGTTATCGTTTGGGGGCCTCCGATTTCCCTACACCTATCCCGAGCTACAGTTTCGTAGCCATTGGAAATGGCTATTTGCAGCGCCAAGTTCCGGGACTCCTCTCTCTGCCCTCTTCCCGTGCACACGTTGGTTGCTGCTCTAAACGTGTTTCTTACAAGCACCCTTTTCGTGTGAGAGAGGTGAGAGGAGGGGTAACGAACCAAGATGTTTTTACTACTTGGCTTTCGGTACCACTTCGTAATTTAGCCATTTTCTGATAGGTTAATCTGGACGTATAGCCATTATGGATAGCTCAGGTATGGAAGCTATTTTTCTTTCGGTTTCTCTCGGATGAACTTGATATACTCTGACTGTGTATTTAACAACTCGAAACATTTGTCCATTTCCTCTTGTGTTGAGCAAAGGACAAAGCAGTCGTCTACATACCTACAGAAGAGTAGCGGCCCGAGATCAGTCACCGGTGCTTCCACCTTAGACATAAATGCAATGGCAAGGCTTGGAGCCAGTCGTTGTCCCATTGCCAACCCTCTCATTTGAGCGTAGTACTTTCCGGACCATCTGAAGATTGAGCAGCTCAAGCATTCTTTTAAGAGTGCCATCAGGTGCTCTATCTTGAAGCCATACATGTTTATTTCTCCTTCGTGTTGTGTAAGGAGTTCGAATATGGCTTGCATTGCGGAGTCATTCGACACGTTTGTATAAAGGACGGTAACGTCGAAGGACTCCATCACGTACACGCTGCTGGGCTGCGCAGTACGTAGACGATCCAGAAACATTTGGGTATTCGTAAATAAGACTTTGTTATTACAGCATTTATCCATCCACAATACCTGACGTTTCTGCGATCTTGCTTTCCTCAGACCATGGAAAATCAAATTGACACACAGTCCACTCAACCGAACATTTTCTTCACTTCAGCAGACCAAACATGATGAATAGATCTTCATTCGCACAGTAAATAGCTCCTTCTAAAAATCCGCACGTGATCACAAGCCATTCGTCCTTGCTGTCACATTCTTGGATTTTTGGAATTTATCCACAACGCCTCAAGAGTTTTATGCACTCATATCTCCTATTCCTACACGAGGATAGTGACTATCAGTTCAAAATTTTCTTCGTTATCTCTTTCTGCTCTATGTGCGCCTAGTGGAGTGTTCTATATGACTTTAGGTTTCCCAATTAGGTTCTCTTCAACCGGAAGCAGAGTAGTCAACCCGCTTCGCCAACGTATTCGTCCTTACACGCTTTGCAAGAGATTAGGCCAATGTACCCGAACTCATGTGATCACCGTCTCTACCGTTAGGGCATGTTATGCAGTTGTGCGTTTCGCATGAATGGTCAGACAAACGGTAACAAACTAGCTGGCGTCTTGGAGTGTTACATAAGTACGAAAACAAGTAGGGGTATTACAACCTCCTTTTCCTGGAGCGTCCCTTAGACGACGTGATCCTAACGGCGAAGAAGTTAGTTAAACATATCCCAGCCCACCTCACGAATACCCAAATACTCCCGGATCTTCTACGTAACGCCCGTCCTAACAGTGCACATGTGTCAACGTTACCGTGCTTTAAACCAACGTTTCGAATTATTGCGTAATGCTAACCATCCGTGAGCTTCTTATGCAACAAGATTGAACAAGAAACAAGTAGGACTTCTCGATTTAGCAGCTCATGGTCCTCTTAAAAGGATTCCTAAACCTCTCCACTTTTGGTTCGGGAAATGTTACGCATGAGTGGCTTGCCAGTGGGATATCGACTGGCACCAAGCCTTGCCATCGCGTTCATGTCCAAAGTTGAAGCCGCCGCTTTCTATCTCTGGCCATTACTCCGCTGTAGGTATATGGAGGGCGGTCTGTCATCTGCTCGAAACAAGAAGGCATTGACAATTCTTTTGGGTTACTCAACGAACAGTCAGAGTACATAATATTCATCCTAGAGAAACCGAAAAAAACTGTTTTCCGTTTCTGAATGTTCAAATTAACCCATCCGAAAACTACTAAGTGGTACTGAAAGCCAACTAACAAAAATATACTGGTTCATTACCACTCACCTCGGACACTCAAAAATTGCACGCGTGCACATGACTAGCGCTTCAAGAAGCATCGCTGAATTTGGTGCGGCAAATAACTATTTCCATTGGCTTAGTAGCTCCTTTGAATAGGTTTAAACGAAGCATAAAAACACTAGATGACAAGTCTAGAGAAAAAAGCTCCCAATTAACCTGCCTTTTATCTCCAAAGAAGTAAGCATAGCTACAGAGCGATGTTTAAAAAGGGCCGGTCTGGTAAGATCCGTTTGCATGATCACCGATTGACAATGCAGAATTGCATAATCTTCCCTAAGGGTAGAAATGATGACTGCGTGAGTTCGTGTACTGTGCACCTGGATAAATGATAAACCATAAAGCTCCAGGCGTTGACCAACCGCCGAAAGATGCGCCATGCATTCGGTTTCATAAAGCATTGTTAAAGGTGAATAAATGCATGTTTGGTCTGTAGAGCAGCTTGCGGTGAGCTACCAGTGTATCACTTCAATGCTGTAATGTTCCGCTGTTCCGGTAGCAATTTATCGACCCCGAAAAGATGGAAGATTTGGTGAGCCCTGAGCGCTTGATCGAACCGAACACCAGGTATACATTGGAGGGCGCCTGCCACTGCGCTACACACGGCCTCGGTGCATCTGATCTGCTGTAAACAGCGCGAGGACGAATCTATTGGCAAAATGCGTAGACCACTCTGCGCCCGTGTAAAAAGGCACTTACTTGGGAAACTTAAATTCACAAAAACACTCCACTAGCCACTAGTAGAGCACAAAGCCATAGCGGAGAAAATTTGGAGTAAAAGTCACAATCCTCGCATAGGAATAGATGTCATCAGAGGTAAAACTTTTGAAGCATTTTGAATTGATTCTAAAAATCCAAAAGGGAACCGCAAGGAGGAGTGCCTTGTGGTCACACGTGACCTCGAAGTATACCTCAAGCTAATTTTTTGACCTGACATTCCACGTAGGGCTTAATCTCGCTGGTCGGAGACAATAACTTATGAAGAACAACACAGTGAGCGTCTAAAAAAGCTGTTTACTATGTGAATGAAACTTTCTGTACTAAATTTTATCTCCTGAGGTTGTGAAAGATTTTGGCTGAGTAGATTGCACATAACTTTGACCTGTATATGCTCTGAAGAAGGCGAAAATGCCGAACCGTCAGCTACTGTGAACGAACAAATACTGTAAAAGGAACGCCACCATATTTGCTCATCAAAAAAACAGTAATCTGCCATTTCATTCTAATCGAGGGGAGCGTGTGGCGCAGTGGTCGAAAACGCCTTGCAATACACATGGGATCAATTCCCGCGGCCATGGCTCACCAACCCTTCCCTCCGGGGTCGGCATATTGGTACCAGACTTTTCTGGCAGCATATCAGCACTGGCTCGTTATGTCGGTAGGCCACCTCGGGTCATTTTAAAGTTCAATCACCTTCAAACGATGCTTAATCACGTCGAATGCATGGCGCATCCCTAAAGGATAGAACAATGGCGATAGCTTTATCCTTTATCTTCTATGTGGACTTGCAGAGGATCTGCGAGTAAAAGCATGCGAGGATTTAAATGAATCTAACGAACGTTACATGCAAGATTACACCGTTCCCAAGTTTACCACGACAACCAGGACCACTTATGGCAACAGAAGTTTGGTTGTCGGCACCATGACCATCCTCCTCATCGGATGTCAGAAAGTGTGGATATTCTATCCAAGAGGTTTTCTGTTCTCGGAAAGGGTTTCTTCGTCGATGAAGTGCTGGTAAGTGAGTTGACAGGAACTGAACCAAAAGCTCTAGAATATACGAGAGCTTACGCTCCAAAAATTTGCCTGGAAACAGCTACTCCACGATTTGAATATAGTTTAGTCTCTCCTCTCACAGAGCAATCGTTATCATTGTTAAGTTACGAGTTAGTTAGTTAAGAGTTAGTTAAGACTAGTTACGGTTTTATGGTAGCTTTTAAACAGTAACTTTCTGCTATATTCACCTCGAAGTACAAAGTATTATTCCAAATTGATAAGCATGGCTGTCCAGACAATGTTTACAAGCATGAAACCAAGGCCTCAGGAAATCTACTGCTTAGTTTAGGGGCGCGTGTGGCGCAGTGGTCGGAGGCACCCTGGAACACACACGTGGAATCGATCCCCGCGCCCATGGCCCACCAAGCCTTCCATACCTCCGGGTTCGGTAAATTGGTTCCAGAATTGTCTGGGAGGATAGCAGCACTGGCTCAATACATCGGTAGGCTACCGCGAGTCATTATAAAGGCCAGATATGCATTCAATCGCCTCCAAGGATGTTTAATGAAGTCGAATGCATGGTGTATCCCTCAGGGATTGACCAGCCTCCGAGAGCCTTATTCTTTATCTTTTTAGTGCTTAGTTTACTGCGTGAATTCCACTTTGCTACACATCTGCTAAAAAGCCTATTGCCAGCTCGTTAGCCTTCATCTGTTTCCTGTCGACCACAGTACGGAAATGGAGCAATAGTTTTATGTAATTCTACATCTTCTCTGGAAAAAACACGACTAGTAGGCAATACATTTCCTTAAAAAAAAAAAGAAATCGGCGACCTAGACGAGTAGTCTTCTACGTTGATACCCATTGAGCTTAATGAAGGGGAGCGACTTTGAAATTTTCCATATCTTGTGAACGAAATAGTCATTGCTTATCGCTCCTGGGTCTGCTGGATCTGACGGGGTCTTCGGCTACACCGGCCTGTTAGCACGCCTTAGAAGGCTCTTCGACAAGCGGATTTCGCTACGACAAGACGAACACACCAACCAGCAACCGCCATCGGAATCGATTTCAACGAGTCATCACCACCGTCGATCGGTAGAATCGATCATCCGTCTCACCACTTGTCTGTAGGGCGGTGCGATGCGCGATCACGATCGAACGGACGCATATCTAGTGACGCGTGTTGTTCCGCGAACAGCTTCCCACATCACCGAAAACATGCCACGGTTGTTCACATCTGGGAATCACTTCAGCCGATCATGGCGATCACATAGAGCCCGACATGGTCCGTTGCCGTCCGAGCCCACCGGGACCGCTCCGAATACGTCGGCGGCGGCGGCGCTCAGCGACCGGGAACTCGCTTGCTCGCGGCGTCCCGCATCGGCGGCGACACGGCCGGGCGTGTTCCACGAGCTAGCGCGAGTCGCGCGTCGCTGCCGACCCCAACTCCGTTCTACTCAGTTTCTAGCCGGTTGTTGTTGGTGTTCGTTGTGGTTGAAATGGCTGTCGATCGTCTTCACTTACTTAAAACACGAACTGAGCTTGTTTAGTTGACGTCAGCTTGCTATCACGTGTGCTTCTAATTCGAAGCTGTCGTTCCGGCGACTTCGCTTTCTTCAGTGTTTGAACAATTTCCATTTAACTCTATGTTTAACTCTATAGTTCTATGGAAAGTCCTTCTATCGAATTACTGCGATGTCTCGATTGATATGGATTTCCAATAAGCGATGAGTCATGTTGAAACTGGCGTCTGCATTGTCGTATCCACTTGTTTTATTCTGGTGTTTTCGCTTTGTCTCCTGAAATCGTGCTAGAGTGTCTTGTAAAAGTCTCATTGTTCCTTTGTTAACGAATGTGATTTATTTCGCCATTTCATTTTGTTATTGATTTTTTATACGGAGACTCATGAGGGCCACAGAGATCAGTTGGCACTTTTCGTAAGTTAAGCTGAAGTTATACACGATATTCCCCTTGTGTATTCACCGTCTACTGTTGGTTTTAGTAAAGACTGGGGTGCTAGGGTAAATTATAGTAACTAACTGGGTTGTATGACCGACAGAGAGATTAGGTCATTGTCTGGTTCGTCTTTTCCGGTTGTATTTGTCGATGTTTCGAAATGAATTGTTCACTTTGTTTCTCCAGTTTGTTCAATGTGAACGTCTTTATTTTCAGAAAGCAACACTGTGCATTTGGACGAAAGTAGCCGATGGCGGAAGACGAGCACATTCCCATCGCCGGTGTGGATGACCAGGTGAGTGTCGAGTCCAAAACCTCGTTCACAGAGAACGAGCACATCGTTCACAAGCGCTAACCTAGCAAGTTAATACATCGATGGGAAACGTTTGTAGCTGTTTTCTGACTTTTCCTTCTCAACGTTTTTGTGACTGTAGCGGTGCGTATTGAATGCCAATTCTTTCAAGCAAATCAGTTTTGTATAGCTGCTTACGTTTTTACGGATAACTATTAAGTCACTAAATTGGTACAAGAGTTATTACGTATGCTGTCTATAAAGTTCAATTGCTAGTGGTGATCCAGTTTTCGTTAATCTTCGGCAGTTCTTGCATTTTTTGGGCCTGTGTGAATTGTCGGTGACTCTCTGTCTTATAGCTTTTGTTTTGCGTGGATAGTACAGTACTCGTACTAGAGATTTAGCTTGCCGAACGCCTTGGAATTCCTGTTTCGGAATCAAATGAAGCTATTTCCAACGGGAAAGGAGTAACTTGTTCCCGCCTTGGCAAGCGCTCCCAATCAAGCTCACCGACTACTAACTCCGTGAGTTCTGCGCAAACCGAACTACGTTTTAGAATTTTGTTCGTATTCTTTCGGCGAATTTTTAAACTTACTCTTCGATTTTCTGTACAGCGTCCCTTTGCGTCTGCTGCACCAACAGGGTCTCAGTCTCCTCACTTTTTGGGAAACTGTCTGCCTTCCCCAAAATGCAAAGGAGCGAAGGCGAAGGCCAACTGTTTTCGCGCTGGAGCCACCCCGAATTCCAGTCGCATAATTCCGGAGCTCAGCCATTTCGTCCAACTACTCCCTGATCTGACGCACGTCGGTAAGAAGGATCAGATGGAACTTTACCATGTTCTCTATGAGAATGGTGTTAGGGTAAGATAATACTTTTTCGAACAAATTTTACTTTTTTTTCTGATACTGACCAAATCTAACATGGTCGTCCAGCTTCACGCGTGCTTGGGAAACTACCTCTCCCTCTGCGCCCCTGGTTCACCATCCACTGCTTGTCCGGTGAAAACAGTGAAAATGGCTACTCGTATGTCTGCTCCCGAGGTCTATTTCTATGATTTAGTTATTCGGGCCATTTTTTCTAACTGATATTCAGATTTTTAGCACTTTTCGCCTATCGAAAACACCGTTTCACCGGAACGCATGGATCTAGCGTTTGAGGCGTTATGCGATGAAATGCAGATCTCTGAAATATCGGTCTATCCAGAAATAGTGGGGATGTCACCGGAAGCCATTGATGAGTTTCTTCTCGAACATGGCTGTCGAGTTGCCATAGATATGGTGTATAAAGCTTTGAGACTCTACGCTGCTGCCGGCTTACGGTATATTCGTATTTTATTTCGCCTAAATATTTTAACCTAAACATTTTTTTAAGAAAGCCGCCAACACGCGCCGTGGAGAGTCTGATGGCTGCAACGCAGGAAGGACCATCTCAGCCTGATTTGGATCGTCACGGAGATTCTACCGATGATGATGATGATGCTGGATATGGTGCTAATTTTGACGGACTGATACTGTTAGCCAGTTCCGCTGGGGTATGGTTTTCCAGTACGTACTTAGAACGAAGAATCTACTTCCTTCTGTGGGTTAATAAAGTTCTACACTGTTGGTCCCACATTTGTGCGAGGAATTAATATTCGCAATGCAGGTGCAAATTCCTTAATACATGATTTATTGAGATTACGGTGCAATTTGTGCTCTTTGTTGTTTTGCGAGCCCAGCATAATCTCCATTCTATCGGAGTTTTGCTGGTTTAGCCATTGTCATTCTCGGGAGTCCCGAGGTCAGCCAGGCTAAAATCTGTCCCAGGTCGTCACCACCGCAGGCAATTGCCGCCCTTATGAATCAGAGCGAGATTTGCACCCTGGGACTAGTTCGACGGTGGTGGATCCTGGTATTTGTTTACTCTTAGCTAGGCTTCCTGATGGAAACGCCGGACTCCTCACTTGGGAGGCCCTGCCGGGGGATGAATCCCACCGCTGTTTATTGCAGACCCAGGAACACCTCCCAGTCACGATGAGGCGATAAACCAGTGGGAGAATTTATATTTATATTCTCTTTGGTAGAAACTCACTCTTCCACTTTATACTTCCACGCATTTGTCGTAGGTTCAACATTCCACTGAATCTAGATAATGATTTGCGAGATATTCTACACCAACAATACTTTATAATATGAAGGTTTTCATTGTGGAGTGAAATCAGTTTCTGTATCCTTAACCCGTGGGTGTCGAACTTCGAACTTCTGAATAGTTTAGCTGTATTGATGTTTAAAACGTCGTTTATAAGACTATGTGAAAGAGCACAAACTGTACTTTGTCGTACCATTGTGCTATCATGCGTCATCTCACTGTTATCTCTATGTTACATCTACATCTATTTCGAAAATCCAGGATGCTTTAGAACATTTTGTCTATTGCCTGAGCGCGGAGCTTGTTTGGGATGCGAGATATGACAATGTTAATGTTAAATCTTGCCTCGAGAAAGTCACCTTTCTTCCAGTCTACTTTAATGACTTGGCGTGAATATTTATTACAATATATTGCTTTTAATTATCGATGAGTATTCCTCTAGTAGGTTGAAGTATGGTTCCACATTATTCGTTGCTAATGGGATAACGCCAAAATAGAAGGGCTGGTTGAAGGATTTTAAAAGTTCCAGGCGGTCACTAATATGAAGTTTGTACTTGACGTAACCTCCTTAGGGTGTCTATACATCCCATGATCTGTGACCGCTGAGAGGTTGTTAGACATATTTTGTTTACCGCCTTATTTTTGAGCAAAAGTGATTATTTTTTTGAAGAAGACTTTACATTTACAAATTTTAATTTATCGAATTGTGGATTTCAGTTCACAAGTTTGAACTCGTGTTCTGAAAACGTACAATCTGATTATTTTGTTATTTTATCTGACAAGGAATGACGATCACATAGTAAAATATTTCTCAATACAACTATTATTATCTTTTTTCAGTTAACTAATTTGTTGACCGTGCTTGTACGTCTACGTGGATCAACGAATTTCATCATGGAGCAGGACTGTACTCCGTTGATGGAAGCATGTGCTGCAGGGAACGTGCGTAGCGTGAAGTGCCTTCTCGACCTTGGTGCTGATGTCAATGCATACTCTATTTCTCAGAACACACCGTTAATTTATGCCGCCGCTGCTGGACAAGAAAAGGTACTCGTATTTCTTTTTAAATTCTTTTTAAATTAAGATGGATGTAATTGATTATCTGAGCTCTTCATATGACAGGTTGTACGTATGTTGATCGAACAAAAGTGTAATCTGGATCTTCGTAATGAAAATGGACATTGTGCTTTGATGGAGGCTGCGAGCGCAGGTTATCCGTTGTGGAACGATTTTTGATCTGACTTTTGAATTTAGTTCTTCATAGCTGTTACTTCTCCAGGTCATCTCAACATTGTGAAACTCCTTATTCACTCAGGAGCGAAAGCCGTCTTTGTGAATATGAACAGCGAATTTAAGGTGGCACAGCTTTGCATGAGACGCATGGATAATATACATTTTAATGAAAAACGTTCATGAACCTAGGAATCACCCTTAACTCTGGCTGCCTATAAGGGTTACACGGATGTGATTGAATATCTTTTGTCACTGGACGATTACGATCATTCAACTCGTGATGAAGAATTGCATACGGCTCTCATGGAAGCCGCAATGGATGGGCATCTTGAGGTCCGTCGTTTTTTTTTTTCGTTATTTGCGACAATCATTTAAAAGTAGCTGAACGATTCTCCGGATATCTACCTTCAAACCATGTATGCTGTTCCAGGTAGCTCGAGTCTTAATACAGGCTGGAGCACCCGTTAATCTAACAAGTGAGGCTTATGAAAGTCCACTTACACTATCTTGTTGTGGTGGGCACGCGGAGCTGGTTTGTTAATAAACTATCAACTTTGTATTTATATATTAGTGCCACTTCACAATTGCATGATTACAAGATTAAAATTTAAGGCAAAGCTACTAATCGACGCAGGTGCAAACATTGAGGAAACTAATGATGAAAATTACACTCCATTAATGGAAGCGGCTAGAGAAGGATATGTGGTTAGTTAAAACTTTCAAGTTTGAGATTAAGTCTTCAACTGGTTCTTTCAAATTTCCAATCGTATGTTGCCATGAGAAGTTAAGCTGTCATGTGACATATGATAATTCTCATTTAGCATGTAGTGAAGGTATTACTTGAAAACGGTGCTGAAGTTAATGCAACAACAGATGAGACGATGGAAACAGCGCTCACAGTTGCCGCGTGTGGTGGATTTACGTTAGTCGTATTGTTTACGGACCTACCTGTAGGAAAGATCTTGTTATGATGCATTTATACAGCGAGGTGTTAGACGTATTGGTGAAATACGGAGGTGACCTAGAATTAGGTACGAATACACCTTTGATGGAAGCTGCTCAAGAAGGACATGCTTCTACCGTCAACTACATTCTTGCTGCTGTGAAACCGGTACAGTGAAACATAACTGTATTTCCTTTCCCAAACAATTTAGACTTGCTTTGCAGGCAGATCGTTCCGTGAAATTTCGACAACAGATGAATCAAGCTCTTTCGTTAGCATCTGAGAATGGTCATTTTGATGTTCTGCAGGTGTTGCACTCAAATGGCGCAGACTTGGTTCGTTTCCATTTGTATGTGTAAAAAGTCAGTTGGAACTCCACTATTTGTGTTCTGTATATTGATCGTGCTCTGTTTAGAATTTTGATTACGATGGACGAACTGCCTTAATGAAAGCGGCGAAAAATGGTTTTACCGAAATAGTGGAATTTCTGGTTACGAAAGGAGCCGATGTAGGGCTTACGTATCATACTAAATTGAACGTGATCTGTTAGGAAATAGTGGGTGTTAGTGACAACTAAAGGGTTACACTGTAGGTAAACACTCGGTCCTCAAACGGAGATGCGACAGCTTTGTCACTGGCCTGTTCTGCAGGTCACAGAGAGATTGTTAAGCTTTTGCTTAAGTGCGGTGCTGATCCGAATATTGAGCTTAAGGTACGTGTTTTCATTGCATTAGTCAGGAATATTTCATTGTTAGTCAGAGTGCGATTTCTTGTTTTTGAATTTCCAGGATGGTGTGACTTGTGTTATGGAAGCAGCGAGAAATGGGTTTGTAAACATAGTAGAGATGATGCTCGATCATAGCGGCGTTTTTCCTCAACCACCACGACCAGTAGCTGGTGGAGTTTTGCCTCAAATGGACAAAGGAAGTCCGCCTATACCACCTCCACCACCACCAACTCCCACGGCCTCCGTAAAGGTGACTGTGTTCAATTTGGCTTCGTACCGTACTTCTCTTCATTGAATCCTGCTTTTTTCTCAATTTTGTTATTTTTTATATTATTTGGATTTTATTAAATCGATAATTTATGGAAGTTTTACTACCTGGCCGCTGCTGCTTAAGTTACAGTTGAGTGGTTTTCCTAGTAAGTGAAGTTGGAGATCCACTTCTCTCAGTTGATTTTGATTTAGAACGAAAACTTCCATTTCATGTTGATCGACTCCAATAATCACAACAATGCAGTTTTATTAAGTAATAGAGTCATTTTAGCAAAATGTAACAACTATGCGTCGTGGAAAGAAATCGTCATCCGTTACAACCACCTCGTTGAACATCCCGTCTGGTTGTGTTCCACCGTTGCCAAAGGCGAATTGCGATGTACCTATCCCAGACCCAGCTACTTACAACTTGTCAGGATTCCCTTCTTCACAGGTTTCTTAACTTAATCTTTGGTTTTTGAAAGTTCTAATTCGGTTGCAGAATCAAACACGTTGAGACCAAAAGTGGTACTCCGTTGGTTTGTTTCAATATATTGGTTCGTTACCTGCTTCATTTTTTCAGCAAATTTTTACGAGTGGTTCCTGATGCGCAAGCTTGCTGTTTATATGACTTTTTTTTTTTACCAGTATTTGAATTTTCCCACTTTTTTGACATTTTCATTGAGATCAATGGAGGAGTGTGCTTTCAAAAGTTTTCAGTTCCTCCTGTTAACATTCAAGAGAGATTGGTATTGAAATGCACCCTACTGCGAAAGGCGCCTTTTTATCTTCAATTTCAAATTCAAAACTTAAGACATATTGAAAGCAAATAGATGTACTTCATGTCAATATCGTGTATATATCCGTCGTTCTTGTGAACACTTGCCAGTCACTTTACTCTCTTTTTCAGCCCGGGCATTATGTTTCATTGCCTGCAGATTTTTCTAACACCTCTGCACTAACATGGTTCGCTTCATTATTCTCTGGTTTAGGTGATGGGAATACACCGGTAAGTAGGAATAGATTGTTGTCTTCTGCATTTTTCGAAAGATGTTTTCCCCATTTGTCAATTTAGTTATGGTCTTTCCAGGCATTTCCTTCTCCCGGCAGCGGTTGTTCCGTGCAGCCAACAGCTACATCATCAATTTCTGCCGCCGAGATGAAGGCTAGAGTTGAGGCGTTCGAAATGTTGACGAAGACATCGCCATTTCTCATGCAGTATCCTCCTAATATGCCAATGGTCAATCCTTTCGATCCTCAAGCACCAGTGCCTGGAACAGGTCTGAATTCGAATCCACTGACACTTGCCGATGTCTCGATTCCTGCAATTCACGAGATGCTGAATTGCGCTGATACTAAACAGGTGTGTTTGTGTTTGTGTGCTCTTCACGTTTAAGCAATTTTGTATTGATTGATATGTTTTATGTTCTTTTAATATCTAGTATTACTGTATAGAACGCGCAGAACTGGAGTGAGTACATGCGTAAGCGATTTGCCGTTCAAACTGCGATGTACGAGTACCTTCCACAGCGTTTGGAATGCGTAGCTGGCGGTAATTTGCTTGTCTTTAGAGTTAGACAGATGGAAATCCGTCCATTTTAGTATAAAAGGTCCACTTTCAGACAACTTGTCTATTCCTCGTGCTGCAAGTTTACCTACTCAATCATTGTCGGCCCCGAGTACACCTGGTATGACGCTAGATAAGTCAGCAACAGTGGGGAGAGCAGTCTCTAATCAGGTATTTCCTAACAAGATATTCGTACGCCACTTTCCGTTAAGTTTGTTATTCAAGAGGGAATGTTTCTCGTAATGACTGTGTGAGCATGAATTTATCATCTAAAAGTGATTAGCTTACACAAGTTTCCCATTACAAGCTATTGTAAGAAATTTCGAGTGGTTCGCGTTAACCATTACGATGAGCTTCGTTCTTTGAGATACTTCGTCGTACTCTGCCCACTGTAGCGCACTCTGTGAACTTAAGCACAAAGGCGTCACAAGCATCACTTTCTCCTGCAACTGTTTCGGGGCTAGTTCCCGCTCTTGGTGTGGTACAAGCTCCAACGTCCAACGTCGCAGTACCTGCTTCCTCGGGTTTCGCCAATCTGCGACGTGCTCATAGTGAGGGTGATGATCTTGACATCACTAGGTGAGGTTTTCGTATACTTTTATTAACGTAGGTATCAAACTGTTTCGTTTAGGGCAACAGCTAGTCAACGTGCTGCGTTTAATGTCGACAAGGCGACGGAATCAAATAACGATACTCCCTTGACGTTAGCTTGTTCTAATGGTCATGCTCAAATGGTTGATGTTCTAGTTTGTAGAGGTGCCAACATTGAACATCGGGATAAGAAGGTACAGATATTCTTCGGAGTCTGTATTCCAGGTATGTAATATTGTTCAGGGGTTCACACCTCTTATACTGGCAGCAACGGGTGGACATCGGGACGTAGTGGAATTACTTCTCAATAGCGGAGCTCAAATTGAAGCACAGTCAGAACGTACGAAGGATACTGCCCTTTCGCTCGCATGTTCTGGTGGTCGAAAAGAAGTGGTAGAACTTCTTCTCAGTAGAGGTGCAAATAAGGTGAAATTTTTTCACTTCTTTAAAGTGTCTGTTGAGAAATCAGTATATTTCTCACAAAATATCTGGATACCATGGCAGTCATGATATTTTAGTCGCTTGCAGTTTTTTCTTGCTTCAGATATTTTTACTGAAAGAAATTAGTCTGAATCCTGACTATTTTAAAATGTGTCCCTTTAATACGACAACCTTTCTGTGTGCATAGGACACTTTTATGGCATATTTATTATTGCTGGCGCACGTGGCGCAGTGGTCGGAGGCTTCCTGCCACACATGGGATCGATTCCCGTGCCCCTGGCCCACCAATCCTTCTATCCCTTCGGGGTTGGCAAATTGATTCCAGACTTGTCTGGGAGGATAGCAGCACTGGCTTGATGCATCAGTAGGCCACCTCGAGTTATTGTAAAGGTCAGATATGCATTCAATCGCCTCCAAAGGATGCTTTATGAAGTCGAATGCATGGCGCATATAGAGGGATTGATCAGCATCGAGAGCTTTATCCTTTTTATTTATTATTACACTTTGTTTTCATGCACATAATACATCCATTTAGGAGCATCGTAATGTCAGTGACTATACGCCATTGTCTCTGGCTGCTTCTGGAGGATATGTGGAAATAGTAAATATGCTGCTAAACGCTGGTGCCGAAATCAATTCAAGAACTGGCAGTAAAGTGATTTTTTTCTGCTAAGAATTTTTTAGAGGGTTAGAATGATGGTCTTCTGAGAAAGAAACGTGTGTTTTCTTAATATATAAAGTATTTCAATAACTTTTTAATACTTTTAGTTTTCCTTAGTGGTCTGAATCTTTTTTGTAATCATAGTTCAGACTAGAAGTTTTTCAGCTTGGGATATCGCCACTAATGTTGGCAGCTATGAATGGTCATAAGGAGGCAACTCGTGTACTTCTAGAACAAGGCTCTGACATAAATGCGCAGATCGAAACAAACAGGTACGAAAACGCGGAAACGAGCCCACTCTTCAAACTTTTCTTTGAAACTAATGTTGAAAGAGTCGCACGTACGCACGTATGTAAATGTGGGCGGAGCAGTGGCGCAGAAGATTGGCTTTGTACCGTACTGTACAGTCGCGTTATACATGGTGTTAAAGGATGCATTTCAAAATATTGAAGGGCTGAATTCGTTGGAACGTAGGTTTAAAAGAAAGAAAGCGAGATCGATTAGTTAGAAGAAGAGCTGATGTTATGCAGAATATGGAGGCTTTCTCTTTTCCTTCTTCACTGGACTTGTTTATTCCTGCAGTGTCGATTTCCAGGCTTCATTAACGCTTTATGAAATACACTTTTTTTTTAAGGAATACCGCACTAACTTTGGCTTGCTTCCAAGGACGGACAGAAGTTGTTGGGTTATTGCTTCAGTACAATGCGAACGTCGAACATCGAGCGAAGGTAAACCGTTTAAGATAAATTACCCATAAAACCCGATAAACCACCCGTAAAGTGGTTGTTTTATAATATCCTGAATACTTGAATACCTGAATGGTCCGTCCTCACTGGGTGTGCGGGCCTCAGCATAATCTGTTTTTTTGGAGATTTGCCGGCTAAGCCATTGTGGTTCCCTGGAGTCTCGAGGTCAGCCTGGCCAAAGTCTGCTCCAGGTCTTCACGACCACAGGCAATTGCCGCCCTTATGAATCAGAGCGAGATTTGCACCCTGGGACTAGTTCGACGGTGGTGGATCCTGGTATTTGTTTACTCTTAGCTAGCAACCTCTGTGGATTAGAGAGAGATTTACCACCATGAAACTTTGATACCAGGATGTAGTGGATCCTGGTATTGGTTTGCTCTTCCGATGGAATCACCGGACTACTTTTCAGCTTGGGAGACCCTGCCAGGGATGAATCCCCGCTGCACATCGCAGTTCGACACCCAGGAACACCTCCCAGCCCCGATGACGCGGCGAACCGCTGGGAAGTTTTATAATATAGCAAAGGATTTTTAGACTGGTCTTACTCCACTTATGGAAGCAGCAAATGGAGGATATGTCGAGGTTGGAGAATTACTTTTGGATGCGTGCGCTGATCCTAACACTGCCCCAGTACCCTCGAGTCGTGATACTGCTCTCACTATCGCCGCAGACAAGGGTCATGAACGATTTGTTGATATGTTAGTGAATCGAGGAGCTCATATCGACGCTAGAAATAAAAAGGTAGGAGCAATCATTAATTTTCCATAGATTTATACCATGGTGGCTGGACAGTTTTTTGTATTTTCATTTGATATTCCATTTATGGCGAATTCATTCGGGGTTTTATCGTAATGGTCACAACCACAGTCTAGTTTTTAGTTGTCACTTTCTCACGTATCTTGTTTTCAGCAGTCAAATTATCACTCCACCGTTGCTATTATTGCTGAAGGTGCCAACTTTACTTCATAGGAGAAGCGTTTATTACTATTTAGTAGTTGCATGACCAAAATCACATATGTCACGCTGTGCGGATCGAGGCTTTTCTTGCATTCGATTCGTTTCCTCATATCCACCATTCTTAAAGGTCTGCAAACTTTTTTGCATATGACTTCGACGTAGTGCAGTTGCTAATGGAAAATAGACCTTCGAGTCAGTTCTCGGCACCAAATAGACACTAGCTTTAAGCAGAATGGCCGACTTCATGAGAGGACGCCACGCGAGACTTTTCGTGGTTGTCACAAGGCAATACCTCAAACGTGGGAAGTTAAACCGTTTATATACATAAATGCAGCACCGATACAACAATGATATCGACGAAAAACTACTGGCACACAAATAAGGCAAGTTCAAGGTTATGAGATGCTGTACCTACTTCTGAAGTGAGGCTAACAAAGGTGTAAGAGTATTGTAAATAATACTATTACAACATTAATTTTATTACAACACTAGTACTATGATAACAGCAACTTGATAACAATGGCGAGTAAGGGGACGCGGATGATGGCACCCGCACTGGCGCGTACAGTGGCCCAGATGCCGAGGTCTAGAAAAACAACAGTGAGATATAAAAGAGCCGTGCATTAGGCCGTGCTTGGGATCATATCTACAGCGGTTGGGCGCACTTCCACATTAATCGATGACGATAGCAAGTTACTTTAGCATTGATGGTGCAAGTGACTACGAACGAGATGAACACGGTCAGGCGACTGGTCTTAGATAACGATATGTCTGCAGCGTGAAGTTTGAGCATCGATGAGTGCCACCATTGCCTAAGATATCATGAGCCAGAAAGATAACGACTGAGAAATGATAAGCCTATAGCGGTTTAACAAATACACAGCATAAGTTGGCCGGCTAGCGGCCTTGTACGAATATTTACGTACTTCGACATTTACTAGGCAACTTGAGAAACAGTGAATATTATCCTTACTAAAGAAACATACAGTAATAGAAAGATAGAAATAGATATAGAAAATAGAAACTACTCTGGGAATAGTTGCTATACGACTGCTGCTTAGGTGTTTTTTTGTCTTTATCACGAATGTCATTGAATACTTCTTGTGTCGATTCTTCCTGATGTTCTGGGATAGCTGCGCTAGAACGTTCGCATGTGGATTGCAGGGAGTGGCCTTATCCTGTAAAGTCTGGTACCATTCCCACCACTTTTCCGACTCCGATGAGACGAGAAGGTTGATGGGTCTTGTGTGGGGTCGAACAAGGACCCGGGTAGGTTGGGCTGTCGGCGCAATGAATGGAGTTGATGCCATAGCGCTACCTTTAAGTGAAGCGTTAGATAGTTTAAGGTAAAATATTGTTGCACGACTTGTTTCATATTACATTTCGAAACCTAGGCTGACTTCCAGTTTTGGTTTATACCTTTTTGATTTCACTCATGGAATAGTTTGTTACGTGTACATGTTTACCTTACGTTTCGAATGTGTGATTTACCAAGTGTAATATTGTTATCGTTTTACAGGTGTACTCATCGAATTGCTACATAGTCGAAAGAAGTTTTTTATTGTTATCAGTTGTACTTCAGGGTTGTACTGCACTGTGGTTAGCATGTCATGGTGGGCATCTAGAAACTGTGCAGACGTTGGTCAAACATGGTGCTGACGTTGACATGCAAGACAATCGTAAGATGTCTCCGTTGATGGTAGCTTTTCGAAAAGGTCACGTTAAGGTTGGTCTCACGTACAGAGCTATTAAAAGCATCTACCTTCAGAATTTAGTGGGCAAGAAGTAAAGGTAGCAGCGTCAATCAGCTGGCAGAGCACTCAGCGTTAGTGTTAGATTTGAAAACTCAGTGAAACGGCAGCTAGCATTCTGACAGCTACAGTACAATTCAAAAGTGCGGCAGATGTAGCTTTTTTCTTCATTGCTGTATCAAGAGATTTTTTGCGAGAACGGAATTGAGAAATGGGGTCGAAAAATACGCGCGATTGTGTTCTTTTGTTTTTTTGTGCTATTTAAAAATCTCTCGTGATCAGACTCCAAATTTTTAGCCTACTATGTCATGTTTATGACGGAAGATGGCTATTAGGCCAATATTTTTTATTTCAGGTAGTTCAACACATGGTTCAACACGTACGCCAATTTCCAGGTGATCAAGAGTTGTCTCGTTACCTCACAACGATAAGTGAGGCAGTGAGTTTTTAAATGTAAAATTTAAACAAATACAAGACAGGTGACTATCATAAGATGTGCACTTTGTTAACAATGTGGTGTCCAGAGGTTAATCCAAAGTAATGGTATACTTTTGATATTGATAATGGTTGCAGGATCTCCTGCAAAACTGTCGAGAATGCATGGACCTTATTGTAAAGGCAAAGAATGCCCAAGCTGAGGAAGCGAATCGTGCTGCTGAAAGTCTTTTAGCACTTCTCGCTGAAGAGGTAATTGGTGATAGAATGCATTATTATCCTGTGTTATAGTTTGAATTTGGAGTTTTAAAACGTTGTTCTTCTCTAGGAGGAAGCTGCGCGATCCAAAAAGCAGGCGAAGATGCGCAAAAAGGAAAAGAGGAAGGAGAAGAAGGCGAAAAAACAAGATTTTACAGAAAAGGAGCGTAATGTTGCGACACCTGCTGAGACACAAACTCGGGTACAGCAGTCTTCACCGATTAATCGAGTCAAGGAAGAGAGCGAGGTGCATGTTTCGCATATGTCAAAAAACAATTTTACTTAATATTTGAAGTGGTTGTCATTACATTTATTTTCTAGTAGAGTTCACGATTCATTAGGTAGAGGTTCAGTCTATTTTAACACATTCGCTTCATCGTGAACTGTATAGAAGCCACACGGGAAAATAATGTCCGCTTCCAGCTTTAAACAAACAGTTCTCAGCTCATTGTCAGGTTTACTAATTGAAATTACTAGGATCTACAAATCTTTGCCTATAAGATAATCGTTCTATTTTTTTTACATGCTGAGATTCTAATATTCTGGACTCCACGAAATTTATTTTTTCCAATTTATTGCGTCTATCCTCATATTTCGACGCTGACATTACATGCTATCGAAGGTCACTGTTCATGATGCCATCGGATCAAATATCACCTTCACAATGCTCGGTGAAATCGAATGCATGGTGAATTTCTCTGAGTTTGGTCAACGTCGAATGGCTTATTTGTGATTTATTTAGGGAGCTTAAGGATTTGAGAGCTTTACTCTGTCTGCTTTAAAATAGATGAGTTTTTCCAAACATGTTTGGTTTTTAAAGCTGCTTAGAATTAAAATTTCCAGAAATGGGAACGAATTTTTCTCCACATGACTCAGAATCGAGTACTGTAGCATTTATTGCACACGAATCGTTCACTCGCATCCATCAACCATGAAGGTTTCCAAACTTTCCCTTATAGGTTCGACTACTGCTTGAAATGTTTTGGTCTTCATTATGAGAGTGGTTGAGTATTGGTGGGGTTGATTCTGTTTTAAATGCCGAGATAACCGTCATAAGACATTTGTACTTTTACTGAGGAGAATGCTTTGGTGACGGACAGTTCTGGTACCAATTTTCCTACCTCCGAGGGAAGCTTGATGGACTTGTAGCGGTTCGAAATAATGTGTGTATCCGCATGTATCCATTCGGCCTTGCACATAATGAACGGTACCAGTGCGTTGCGCAAACCACCTCCTGAGACCAAATTTCATTCTTTAAGGCTCTCAAGCTGGGAATCCACAAACTTCATCGACACTTCCTGAAACGTTATAGATTTGTGCTGTAGGAGTTTTAAACAATGGCTTCACTGTATTTGACATTGATTAAATAAGAAGCATTTCATCTTATTCACAAAGGTTTGTAGATCTTAATGGATTTTATTTCAATCAGTAAGGATAATGAAGGGTTGAAATATCTGGATTTATATTTGGAAGCGACCATTATACTCGCGTTTACGAGTGGAAATTAATTGATATCGGGCTCTGAGTGATGAATATAATATGATCACAGGATCTTAAAGAAGTAAATTCGAAAATTTACGGTTACATGTGACTGTATGTTGACGTATTTGAGCTGTGAAAACACTTTGGCATGGTAAACTTTGTTCAATGTGTGATACTCAGTTAGTCATACACTTTTGCTAAAATCGTCACTCCAAGAGCGTTGATCCACATTTCCTTAAGTTTGACTGATTTAACGTTTTGAGAACTTGTTTGTTTGGATATTTATACACAGTTCGCCCAGCGCATACAAATAATGTTATACGCAGGATTATTCTGATGACGGGTCTGACTCTTTGGCAGTGAAAAAGGAGAAAACTTCTGCTGCTGTCGATGCAATGGTTGGTTTTAGTTTCTTCACAAATCATTGCCACTACTTAATTTTCGAAGTTTTTCTGATTTTCTATTATCATTTCTTCTTTTCTTAGAACAACGATCGTGTCCCCAAAATGCGTGCTGTTGAAGAACAACTACCTTCTTCGGTTGTTAGTGAGCGCTCCAGCGTCTCCCTCAATCGGCAGCAGAAGCGGTCGGCTATTCGTCGCAGCCGTAATGAAAGTGGAAAAAGTGAATTTTAGTAGTTTTGTGTAATTTGTGTTTAGTTCATTGGTTCCAATTTATTCTTCGTAGTTTTATGTCATTGAAGGTTCAAACGGTCAAACACTAACTCCTCTAAGTAACACTGTTGTTTCTTCAAAAAATGCTGTTCCGTCGGTTCTCGTTTCAAAAAGTGCTGTGCACGCAGATGATTGGGTGAAAGCGAGCAAGAAGTCTAAAGCGGTATGTTTATTTTTTCATAACGAGCACACATCGTGATTATTTTATTTGCAGTCGAGTAGACCAAAGAATAGTACGGTCTGTTCAGTTGGAAAGGACTTTTACTTAGACGATAATTATAGTGGTTGGAAGGATGTAGAATTGGTTAGCCTTTCAATTTGTTGTGGCAATTGCTGTTTATATGCATTATTGTCGCCTTTAATATCGTTATTATTATGAGCACTTTTACTATTTCTTATTGTTACTACTATCGTTGTCGCTATTGTTATCATTAACTACCTACTTGGTTGGATACTTAGAAAGCTCATCTTTACACGTTGTGCCGTTCGTATCACTTCTGTTAGTTTCGCTGTCATGGTACTGTTATTCATCTAAGTAGTGGAGCTTGAACGGAGGTTACAGCAACGACATAGAGTTTTATGGATTTTTGCTTCAGTAACGTTCTAAATGGGACCCGTGTAGCCAAGTGTTTAGATGTGCTCTGCAATACACATGGGTTCGATTCCATGTTCCAGTCTCACCGAGCCTTCCATCTCTCCGGCGTCAGCAAATTGATACCAGCCTTTTTTGACAGTTTAGCGATACATTCATCAGTAGACCACCGCTAGTCATTGTATTGGCCAGATATGCATTCCTTCAACTTAAATGATGCTCAATGAAGTCGAATGCATGGCGTATCCCTCTGGGATTGATCGACGCCGAGAGCTTTTTAGTGTTTTAGGAAAACGAATTGACAAACTTTTCATAACTCTGGCAAGCTGAGAAAGTGGTTGCCTGGGTACAAGGATCGAAAGAACTCCACGAATAATGATCGTTGTCTTTTCCAATTAGGAGCTTAATCGTTGCACGGGTGGGAAATATCTCGTGTTGAATGGGTTGATCAATGCTGAGAGCTTTATCCTTTAGCTTTACCGTTTTAAAATCTGGGGAAACGTGGTTTTACTTGAAATCCTAAGAGAGCCTTCGACGTTGTTTCTAGGTATTTTTCCGGTTTTCTGGTCTGCGAATGAAATTCTTCCAGGATTGTCGGCGCTTTTCTTCTCAGTTTCCCAAACTATAATGAGAGAAGTAATTTTTTCTCGCCGTACATCCCGTTCGACACTCAGCAACATTCCCGACCACAATTATGCGATACTATAACTCGATACTGCGATACTCTGGGGATTGTTACTATAATTATTTCTTAGCCTTATTTTGTTGTTTACAACGTTTTACTGTTATTATCAGGAATATAGCCATTAATTGACTATTTAGTAGTGATAATACTTCATTGCTATTATGTACTGCATGTGTACTAATAGCATGCATATATACATACATATATACACATATATATGTAATATATGCATGCATATATTATGTATTTATGTGTGCATACGAAGTTGACTCACACTTCTATCCAATTTAGCATCCATCATCCACGTAAGTATTCGAATTTTGTTTGTGTTCGGCTTCCATTTGAGGATTTTACCTTCTTTACGCAAATGTTTTAGCACCAATTCAATAGATCTCCTTAGAATCCTGGTGTTGTTGTGCAAGGGCATTGCCACATCCTCGTTTGAAGCTATCGCTAGTAAATAGAACCACAACGTTGCTGAGATATTTGCAAAACTCTGGACCGCAGGTGTCTATGGTGGGGAACGAACGCGCTATTGTCCTTTCCGGGGAGTAACGCGTTCACCACCACACCATGCGGGTCCTTTGTTTCGCACGTCTCTCAGCTATTTCTATCGATCTTTTTGCCACAGCAATCACCCGTCAGCGGGGTTGATCTGGGGAGCGCAAATCGGCATAGAACCCAGTTAAGCTATGGCTGTAGTTGAAATCACAATGTTTAACGTTTTGTTTTCTGCCTTCTATAATTTTCATGGCAGGTTACTAAGTAAGCGAAATAGAACCACAACGTTGCTGAGATATTTGCAAAACTCTGGACCGCAGGTGTCTATGGTGGGGAACGAACGCGCTATTGTCCTTTCCGGGGAGTAACGCGTTCACCACCACACCATGCGGGTCCTTTGTTTCGCACGTCTCTCAGCTATTTCTATCGATCTTTTTGCCACAGCAATCACCCGTCAGCGGGGTTGATCTGGGGAGCGCAAATCGGCATAGAACCCAGTTAAGCTATGGCTGTAGTTGAAATCACAATGTTTAACGTTTTGTTTTCTGCCTTCTATAATTTTCATGGCAGGTTACTAAGTAAGCGAAATAGAACCACAACGTTGCTGAGATATTTGCAAAACTCTGGACCGCAGGTGTCTATGGTGGGGAACGAACGCGCTATTGTCCTTTCCGGGGAGTAACGCGTTCACCACCACACCATGCGGGTCCTTTGTTTCGCACGTCTCTCAGCTATTTCTATCGATCTTTTTGCCACAGCAATCACCCGTCAGCGGGGTTGATCTGGGGAGCGCAAATCGGCATAGAACCCAGTTAAGCTATGGCTGTAGTTGAAATCACAATGTTTAACGTTTTGTTTTCTGCCTTCTATAATTTTCATGGCAGGTTACTAAGTAAGCGAAATAGAACCACAACGTTGCTGAGATATTTGCAAAACTCTGGACCGCAGGTGTCTATGGTGGGGAACGAACGCGCTATTGTCCTTTCCGGGGAGTAACGCGTTCACCACCACACCATGCGGGTCCTTTGTTTCGCACGTCTCTCAGCTATTTCTATCGATCTTTTTGCCACAGCAATCACCCGTCAGCGGGGTTGATCTGGGGAGCGCAAATCGGCATAGAACCCAGTTAAGTTATGGCTGTAGTTGAAATCACAATGTTTAACGTTTTGTTTTCTGCCTTCTATAATTTTCATGGCAGGTTACTAAGCGAAATACAACCACAACGTTGCTGAGATATTTGCAAAACTGTGGACCGCAGGTATCTATGGTGGGGAACGAACTATCGCTAGTCTTTGTGGAAAGGAGTAAACTCTTTTCAGACAGGTCTGGTACCAAATTGCCAACCTCGGAATGATGGGAGGGGGCTTAGTTGCACTGAAATGCAGGATAGAACCGATGGTGTATTGCACGATACCTCATGTAGTTTCACTTCCCAAACCTCCATTATTATTATTATTACTGTTATTATTATTATTATTATTGCTGTTGTCTATTATCGCTTTTGTTTTTGTTAATTACTAGTATTCGTCACTACAATAAGTTTGTCTCATCTATCACTATTTGTTGTCATTGTTATTCCCAATTTTACTACTTAACCACTGCTGCTATGTATAGTTATGCTTATAATAATGGTAATGATTGCAGTCTCGACGTCGCTCTTCAACACTCAGTGTAGGTAGCAGTGTGATTGCTCGAGTGATTGGTCGAGGTGGTGCTAACATTAATGCCATTCGTGAGGCCACTGGTGCATCCATTGAAGTGGAGAAACAATCGGCCGTACGCCGTGATCAGCACGATCGCCAAATTTGCATCCGGGGTACCCAGGAAACTGTTAGGTATGTGTTGTTCGTTCTAATTTTTGCACAACACAACGTTGCTGAGATATTTGCAAAACTCTGGACCTCAGGTGTCTATGGTGGGGAACGAACACGCTATTGTCCTTGTCCTTATAACATTTTGCACAACAGTTAAACGGAAAGGAAGTCTCGGTTTTGTAATGTGTTTTCCAAGCCTATTGGGCTTTCTAGCATAAAAATATGACTTAATACCTAAAATATCGAGATTTTTTCTTTTCGCTCGTCGTAATTTGAACATTATAATTGGCTCGAGCTCTTAGGAGCTTATAAATTCTCTTATTTTACAATGTTAACTTTTTATTTACTCCCTACTATATTTTTTCACAGCAGAGTATGATGCGAAATACAATCACAGTGATGCTGAGATATTTGCAAAACTCCAGACGGCAGGTGTCTGCGGTGGGGAATGAAAGCGCTGTGCCTTTTCTGGAGACTAGCGCGTTCACCACCACACCATGCGGGTCCTTCGTTTCGACTGTTGCTCAGCTAGTTCTCTTATTTTATTTGTCGTTAAGAAGTTAGTGGAGTTGAAGTGTCTAGTGAAACGAAAATTTACAACTTATAACTCCCACAACCGACTTTCTATTAACCTCGGCATTGATTGAATAATTATATTAAAAACATCTCAATTTGACCTTTCCAGACTCTGAAGAAGGCGAAACTGCCGAAACGTCAGCCATTGTATCCTAATGAATTCTATAACAACAACCTCGTGTCTGCGTATTGAAAAAAAAACATCGAATTATCAATCAATTCCGAGGTTAACAGAAAATCGGTCTTGGGTATATTAACAACAATTAACGTATTTTCTTGTACTATTGAACTTACTCGAGTTCGTTGAAAAACTCCATTGTGGCTAAGGTTTCGGCGCCTTCGGCTTCGTCAAAGCCTCATTGATTCAACTCAACTGTCCACGTTCATTCATTCTTCCGATGTGAGTCTTCGTGACCAGACTAAATCGAATCCAGTGGAGGACCACTCGAATGAACTGACTGCACTCGGCAGTTTCCTTTTGTACAACTCAGGGAATTATTGGTGCAAATGCATGAAGGATTTGTTCTTGTTGAATTCGACCTTGAAGAAGAGGCAGGTTGCAGACGTCCTTCTGTAATTGACGGCGATGAATTGAGGGGTTTGGTGGAATTAAGTAAACCCACACCTGTTCGATTTGCAACTGTTTAGAACCATCTAAAGAGGATTTTGTAGTGGAAAGGGCTCGGAAATTAGATGCTTTACGATTAGCGTTAACTAGTGCCTATTAGTAATATCTTACTAACGTTACATGTGACCTGTTAGTATAATGTGATATTTTGATGCGTTTCAGCGCTTCAAGAGCTTTCCAATTTTGAATAAAAGAAGGGAATAATATTGTAGGAAACCTAGCAGTTCTAAGTTCTTTTAGGGATCATTGAATGAGCGCAATGTGTATGTAGTCGCAACGCAAGTTTGTGCATCAGTTAGTACTGTTACACGAGAGGGGTGAGAGATTGTACATGTAGGAGATTCTGCATTTTCGCGGATGAATAAATAGCCAATCAGTCTCGTGTGTTAACCTGTGGAAAAGGTCGTGGTTTGATGAGCATCGATACCATTAAGCCAAAATTTTCTAAATAGTTGATGGTGCCATAGTAGTGTCGTTCTTTTCCTAGATGTGGTTGCGACATTAGAAGGTTTTAGTATTCTTCATTTTAGTTTTCTTGGTAAGCACACGAGAACTTGTTATTACATTGTATTTAACCGCAGTGTCTTATGTTTTCACGAATCTCACCTTTGGAGCCTGGAATGGTCAAGTTAACCGCAACCTAAAAAGAGCTCTCGGCGCTGATCAATCTCTTAACAATGCGCCATGCATTCGACTTTATTAAGCATCGTTTCGAGGTGATTGAACGCATATCTGGCCTTTACAGTGACTCGCAATGGCCTACCGATGTATCGGGCCAGTGCTGCAATCCGCCCAGAGAGGTATGTACCAATTTGCCGACAACGGAGGGATGGGAATGCTTAGTGGGCCACGGGCGCTAGAGTCGATCTCATGTGTGTCCCGGGGAACTTTTTACCACTGCGCCACACGTGAACTGCAACTTATTCAGCTAAAATCCTCCTTAACCTCAGCAGAAAAATCATCATACCAGTTTCCAATCGCATTGGATTTGTAGTCTTCCACTGAATATTCTATGGGGAGATCAACCGTACAGACCTAACAGTTGGGTAATCGACAACTTAGTTGACTTGATACTTGAATGGCCCTTCCTCACTTTTGTGGGCCCCAGCATAATCTCCATTTTCCCGAGATTTGCTGGTTAAGCCATTGTGGTTCCTTCGAATCGCGAGGTCAGGCTGGCCAAAGTCTGCCCCATCTTCCCCGCCGCCACAGGCAATCGAAGCCTTTGTGAATCAGAGGGAGTTTTGTCACCATGCGACTTTGATACCAGGACGGTGATGAATCATGGCATTGATTTAATCTTAGCTAGGTTTCCTGATGGAAACGCCGGACTTCTTCTCACCTTCGTAGATCCTGTCAGGAGACGAATTCCCCGCGTTACCTCGCAGTCCGACACCCAGGAACAACTCTTAGCCACGACGAGGCGGTAAACTGTTAGGAGAAATTGGCAACACTCACGTTAAAATATTGGTATGAGATATTCAGAGATATTTAGAGATACTAAGTGTTTAAGGATTTGTTATTTTTTTCTTACTGATATTTCAACATGACAGTTGCTCATTGCCCCATCCATGTGAGCTCTATACGGTTGGTCTCCACATGGAATACGCAATAGAAGGCTCAAAACGCTAGTGAGTGTGGAAACAAGCTGTTTCAAACCAAATGCGATTGGAAAATTGAAAACTGGGTGTCTTGATTTGTTTGTTTTGATCATGGAGGTGTTTAGCTGACGTGATTGCGGCTAACTTGACCTTTACAGAATTTGAAGGAGTCTAAATCCGCTGTGACGACAACTGTTATAAATAAATATTGTATAATAAATAACAACCTCATATTTGCGCATCGAGGAAATAGTGAACTATTTATCAATTTCGAGATGAATAGGAAGTTGGTCTTGCGATTTCTTCATCCACATTTCCAGAAGTATTCAATTCAAAAGCATAGGTTTTTGATTAGGGGAGAAATTGTTATGGTAACGCACGATCAAGAAGCTTTGGTTGAAATCCCGTTATTAGTCGTATTTACGTGTTTTATTCCTCCGTTATGCACTTTCAGAAATGCGACGCAAATGATCAATGGCCTCATTGCTGACAATGACATCTCAGTAACCGAAGTAATAAGACAAGTGAGTTTTGGGATACTTCAATCTTTACGTTTTCACTGGTCGGACGAGATTCTAATACAGCCGAAATCCTTTGTGGAGGTTTTATCTCTTTGTTTTGCCTTGAATATCTGTTTACTTATTAATATGATTTGTTTTGTACGAATACTGTATGGATCTCAGAATTTCTGTTATTGGGTTCGTTTTCTTGCATCCATCACCTACGAGTATAGTTGGATTTGGCTTTGAGTTCTGCTATTTCAGGTTTTTGTCTTTTTCATGAACGTTCAGTACTGCCCAAATTGATTTTTTTCTCAAAATCCTGTTTTAGATTTCTTAAAGCATTCCTGATTCTGTACAGCAAGGAATCATGAACCTTTACGAAGCTTTTCCTAAACAAGTGTGGTTCGATGTTACATTGTCGTTTAGCAGGGGGTGGGGTCAATCGACCATGCTTTTATGCATGGCACATCCAACCTTCTCACTGTTTAATTCGCTTACTGAGCTCTTCTGCATCAATAGTCCGTCAAAGTTGAGTTTTTTCTTGTTACGTAAGTCCGTTTAAGGAATGGATACACACTTTTAAATGATTTGTGGTTATGCAGTGATGCCGTGATATTTTTAGCAGTCAAGTAGTGAGTCATTTGCAAAAGTTTGTAACGACTATGTACTTTAACATGTTTGCAACATCGCCTTTTTTCCACACTTACCGATAATTTTTCTATAATGAGATTACTTGAGAAGTTGGAAACATGAAATCCTTGCATTTCGACTGTCACGTATAACTCTTGTGTATAATTTTTTTAAACGTTTTCATCCTGTATTTCTATAACGTCCAACTTCTCTAACAATTGAAAACAACATTCAGTTTCTAAAGACTTTAACGCAAGAGTCGTTGTTGCCACGGGCAACATCACCGCATCTTGTTCAGTTTCATTTAATGTTCACAGTAGGGCTTGACGAAAAAAATATGTGCTAAAGGAACTATTTAGTAAGAAAATTTTTGGACTCCGTTTGTTTACTTAACAATATTTTAATTGCATTTCTCCGGCTGTATCTCACCACCATGCTTTGTAGTGTTGGTAATGTCTTGTAGGAAACAGATTGGGTGTAAAACTGTGCATTTCGACGTGTCCGTATTGTACACTTAAATATGTGTTCCCAGGTTCTCCGCGGAAATACTCCTTCAACAATTTCGTCAGAAAGTGGATCGCGTTCGAATAATTTACATGATACCAAAACTACGGCGCTTGTGACTACAACTGTGAACTCGACAACATCATCGTCATCTAAACCACCGATGGCACCGGTCACGGCGAACGTCTGGCAACAGCGAATGGCTGCACGTCAGCGAGAGCAGCAACAGCAACAGACGGTTAACGGTACGTTGTTCGCATTCTTATTGTAAATGGAGCCCCCATTTAGATTAGTACGTTCGTATTTTTCCAGTTAGCACTGCTGCGAAGGAAACTATTTCTCCTACTTCAATGGTCACCTATCCTTCAGCGTTGGATGCACTTTCTTCATCAACTTCTTCAGTGTTAAATATTTCTCTACTCAATTGTGCTGAGTCTTCTTTAAAATACACTTCCCCATCTACTGCTTCTACTATTTCCACTTCGTTTTCTAACAAATCCGAAGGAAATATGGTTCAAGCTACAAGCATGCCAGCTCCTGTCAGCCTTTTGAGCACGCCACTTCATGTAGACAAAGAACTTCCTAGAAAAGCACCAGGATACAGATCACCAAGTGCTCAGATTTCTTGTGAGTTTTGATCAAAAAAGAAACATTATTGGATATTTGTTCTCTACTTTAGCCGGCAAGTGAAGAAAAATTATTCGTAATATTAGGTTGATTTATAGAATAACAGTAGATTTTGGACGGCATTTTAGCTGGCTCCACACACAGTTTTAAAGCAAAATGTGATCTACTTGAATCCAAACGTTTTTTTCCTGGTAAAAAAATACGGCTTTTTTCTTATTCCACTGACATAGAATTCCGGAATGTTGGAGGCAGCAACTTCCCCATGGACATTTTCAGCGAGTGGTCGTTAAAGATTTTCGGTTGCAGGTAGTTGACGAGGTGCTTGGAAAAATGGTGATCAGATGTGATGTAAAAGTAGAATGCACTCTAGACGTGGGCTTTACGTCCAAGCATGTGCTGTGCATGACGAGATAGCCCCTCATTTCTTCAGACGAACGTTCTCTTGTAGGAAGAAAAGTCGCGCGTTTTTCAGATGCTTTCGTTGTTCACCGGTGGTGAACTTCCGAACTTAAACGACCACGTCACTGTGGTAGTGTTTCGATGATGTTGGTTATAAGAGATTCCATCAGTATGCCACAGATATAATAAAACAACTTCACCATTTATCTCAGATTTTCGTACTGGACACTGCCGTAAGAAGGTGATATTGTGTGGCGAAATAAATGACAGATTCAGATTTGGTCTTATTTTTGCCACCGGGATGAAAAAAATGTGCGATTCGAATGAACTTCGCGGGAGACCTTCCAATATGAGAAATGTACATAATTGTCCATTGACTATATGGAATGCTACCACAGATCGTTGCTAGTTCGCGTTAAGTAGTTTTAGTCTTCCACTATGGAGGAAGCGCGATGCGCAGTCATCGAAGGTTGTTTACGTCTTAGCGGTCAACTCCAGTGCTAATTCAAACCGACATTATCGACTTTGATATTACACACAGTTTATGCCCACGAACGTGTTCATGTTCACTAGTAATTCACCTCAGTGCTTGTGTAAGCAAAAATAGAACAGGATTGAAGGTGTAGCAGCATTTTCCGGGTAGTTTAATGCAATGCGTTAATTCGGTATTTCATTTACTATGATGAATTCTTAAATGATAAGTTATGAGGAATTCATATACATTGTTTTGCAGGTGTATCGCTGTCGACAGAACAAACCGTTTTGTCCTCAGTTCCAGCTCCTGTGTCATCTACACGATGCACCATAGGATCTCCATCTACTGCAATTTCTCCACCTCCAGGATTCCTCTCTGCTGCTTCTCACAATGGCAGATGTTTGTATAATCGCATCCTTATCAGTTTAATACCAACTGCTTTTGTTTGGATTATGAAACAGGTTTTCAAGTTGGCGCGGGTAGCGTTCTAATCGTTAAACTGCAATAAATGTTTATCTGTTTGCCACTGAGTTCTGTAAACCAGTTATTATATTGCTTCATTTCAGCCATTTTGAACAAAGGAGCTGTATTCCCACCTTCGACAACTATGGAATCCGTGTCTACAGACATTCTTCCATCTCCACTGATTTCTCATACTGGAAAGCTATCTAGTCTGAATTGTCACACTACTGCTGCAGCTACTGGAAATGATCTGTCATCATTGCACTTTCTAGATGAAACTACTCGTGCTAAACTCGCTGAGGTATGCGGTGCAATTTTGGTCTTACTGTACATACAAATTGTTTTTTTTGCATTTTGTTCGCTATTTAACAAATAACGCCTATTGCTCGTTATTTGACATCCGACTAAGAATTCGAGTGGTCGAGGAGTTGAGGACTCCAGAAAACACTCAGCTCTATTGATTCAGGAGTACATATACTTTTTTACGTTATCCATCGTCACCCATTGTGCGAATCCCAACACTTCTTACATTTGATTCGTTTCCTCACATCTGTATTCCACGAAGGTCTTCGTATTTATCTGTGGATTCATCTGCTATTTTAAGGTTTCCATTCTTATTTATGAACATCATTGAATGTTGGTCGGGTATCTTCTGCTAGATTCTTGGAAATTCATGCTAGATCACTACAAGGTTTTCATTCCAGGCAGTCAACGGCCCTTATGAATCGGAGTAAGTTTTCTAGATAAGTCTGGTACCAAATTTCTCTACCACGGAGTGGTGGGAGGTCTAGTTGGCCTGGTGTGTTGATTTAAAAGAATTATTGAAGGGCATCACTACCATTGCGTTACGTGTTCCTTTAGTATATCTGATATAGTTTTCCTCGACTCTTAGAACTCTAACTTGTTTACGCTAACCCAGCAACCATAAGTGTCCGGGGTATTCAGAACATAATGATCTCTTGATGGACGGAATTGTTTTAGTTCGTTTGATTTGATGTCCGAAATACAAACGTCGACGGAAAGTGTGAACTCTGGAGCACCAATATTTCGTCTGGTTATGATACAGAGACTTCTGAATGGTGAAGATCTGTAGAAAGTTCACTTCACAAGTGATCGTTCGCTCACCTAGGACAAACAAGTAACCAGTACCTCTGAGTTCACAAGATAGTACTAGGCTTGTCTGAAAGGCTCATTCTGTTCCACAAAGTACGTGTACTGTGGTGGGAATCTGAGAACCCTGTAGTCCATCGTTCATGGGTTCAATCAATTCAACATAACATGATGAAGACAATCATCAATTAGTAGTCGAAATCACTCGCAAATCCGTATACGTAAATGGTGGGTGAACAATTGGGTGAAGGTGCTTTGAACCCCTCTTCAAATATATTTTGCTTTTTAAAAGGTGTAATATACAAAACATTTTCGAATAGCTGGTATACATGCACATTTGTATACATATATGCAAAATATATGTATATATTTATGTACATATATACATTTCACCTGTCGTCCCGTTAATCGTCCAGTGGCTTGAGCTGGCGCCAGCAAATATTCCGTTTCCCCGTGCGGCGTGCAAGAGTAGCTCCACGGGTTCTACCTCGCTCTAGGGACTCGCTGAGCGGCATATCTTTCTTCTAAGATTTTCCTGAAGAACTTTGGCCATCGGGTTTTCCAGTCTCTGCAGCTTGCTTCGATTATAACTGTTGCTGTTCGCTCTTTAATAACTTTTATCGCCTTTCTGCATTGTTTTCCATGTTCGGATGTGAGTTGGCGGTTGCCTACAGCGCATGCGATTCCACGGTGGCGTATCAGCTCAAGCATTTCTGGAGACAAACTTCTCTCGGTAACTTTCGAACTCTCAGTTTTCATAGCGCTTTCGTGATGTTGATTGAGCCAATCGTATTCCTCGTCGATGTTATTGAGAACGGCATTTTCCCAACGGTAGACTAATGAATTGAATAAATCCCAGTTCATGGTGGTTACGGGAACCCGTTTTTTGAATTTAGCGGCTTTTCCTCCTTGCACGAAGCACGGCTAAAATCTACACGTATACACATCTGCTATATACTATATACATATGTATGTATAGGTATACATATATACTATATGTATAGGTATACATATGTACTTACTTGAAAACTTGGACGGTCCGTCTTCACGAGCTGTGCGGACCCCAGCACATATTCCATTCGTTCCTTTCTCTCGCGATCGTAGTCCATGGCGGTGGTCTTGTTCGAGCATGGTAGTGTGCTTGCGAGTCTTATACCGTGATCTGTAAAACAACTGGAGTTGCGGGTACGGATCTCGAAGATGTGACGGATTTCGAAGGTTACAGCTTCGCATTCGGGATTGAGAGTGCTGGTTATATTTCAGAAGACATCGCTCAAGCGCTCTGTGAGTAGTTCGAAGCATTCTTGACGTAGTTGAAGCTTCAACTCACGTCTCTGCAGCATGACAGAACGCTGGGGGGACCGTAGAATCAAAGAGATGAGCGCGGATTTTCGGGTCCTTCAGTTGGTCAATGGCTTCTTTGAGAGGCCCAAATGCGGCCCAAGCTGCTCTCCTTCTGTCAAGTTCCTCTTTCATATTGTTTTTCATGTTCATTGATCGCCGAAGGTATACGTGCAAGGTGGTCTCTGCAATGAGAGAGCCATCCAATTCAATTTTTTCGCCTTCGCACTATGGCTTTCTCATGAACTGGATCTTCCGATTTGTGCGAAGTCCGACCTTTTTCCCAGCTTCGCTGAGCTCTTTGATCATCATCTCTGCTTCGCTAGTATTTTTCGAAAAGATGTGAATGTCGTCGGCAAAACGAAGGTTTGGTAGGAATATTCCATCAATACGTATGCCTTTCTCATCCCAATCGACTTCATTGTCCACTACAGTGCGGCACCTAACAACTTTGGCGATATTGTGTCGCCCTGTTGAACCCCTTTTCCTATGGGTATTGTAAGAGGTCGATGAAAAAGCTGTGTTTTCGTAGTGCAGTTCCGATAACAGTCGGACGGCGTCCTTATGTAGACGGGTCTACTCCTTGGTCGGCGAGCGCTGATAGGATTGCATTCGTTTCGACACTGTCAAAGGCTTTGTCATAGTCGACAAAGGTTAGGACTACAGACATACAGGTGGTATTCCTGACAAACTTCGATGACCCTGGACACGGTTTGGACGGTCCATGCAGCAAAATCCTCGAAATCCTGCTTGCTCGACTGGTAGCCCCTCATCCACTGTCCTTGATATGCGCGAGAGGACAGTCTTCGTAAAGAGCTTGTAGAGTATACTTAACAAGCATATGGGACGATAGTTACTAAGATCCCTTCGGTCTCCTTTTTTGGACAGGATGACCGTGCGCGACTTCCTCCACTGGTCTGGGAATTTTTTCTTTTGAAGGTACCCTGTCATATGATCTTCGAGAAGTACATGTGAATTGTGACCTCCAGCTCTAAGGAAATCGGCAGTGACATTATCGGGTCTTGGGGCTGTACCTCTTTTCATGCTTTCTATCGCAGCTCGAACCTCCGACGGAGGAATTCCAGGTGGTCTTTCTCCAGCGGGGATATTACGGTCTGAGACGGGAGTGTGGAACGGAAAGGATGCTGTAGAACGTTTCCGCTATTAATTCCCATATCATGGCGGGAAGTTTTGACGATCACATCTTCGTTCATCTGGGCTGACAGTGGAACACTGTAATCACACAAGTCTCGACTGCATTTTTTCAGACTGCTTCTTTTCTCTGCTGCCTCCAATAGTTTCTTTTGCTTGTACCGTTGTAGATCTTCCTGCAAAGCTCTTCTGCAGCTGGTATTTATTACTACCCATGTTAAACGTGTTGCAGTAGGATCATGCTTCAGTTTCCTTCTCCTTTCGAGCAACTCCTTAGTAGTGATGGAGATGCGATCTGATCTTCTTGCTTGAGGAGCTGAGGCGAATTCGGCACAGCTTTTCAATCCTTCGACAAGCAGCTCGTAGTCTTCGGTCGAGTCTTCTTTTATCTGCCAGTCACGTTTGGATAGGGCTTCGTTCAAAATGTTCTCGTCGTACACAGCTAAACTTTTTCATCGTGGTCGATGAAGAGGGTTGTTTTACAGCTTGCTACATATATATATATATATATATATATATATATATATATATATAAAGTATACATAGTGTTTGTGATGATAAATGAGTTTTGGAACTCACTCAGAAACGACGCCCCTATTGTCCACAGCGGCCATTATGGGTTAACATATATGTTTAAATGTTTACCGTGTGATTCATATCTTGTTTTTGAATTTTTCCGCTAGAGTTATGAAAGTGTTTTGGTATGTAAAGGAAGTAATCACATATCGTATGTTTGTTTAGGTCCTTAAGAAACCGTAATCTGCTGAAATGTTAGCTATTAATAAGTAAACTAATGTTAACCTTGTGTCGTTCTTTATATTTTAAAACGGTGATTTTCCCATGACATGAATTGAGGTCAATTCGTTTCAGGCGCTGCAAGTTGGAATTGTAGCGCATTTCATTTCGTTTTAATCGGGTAGCACATGTGGATCGTTCAAAGTAAAACTTTCCAGATATGGGGAACTGCTAAACAAGACCAATCTGTGCAGGAGCAGGCATGGGGAAATCAGGTGTTACTAAATAACTTCGCTAATCTTAACATCGGTAATTCGGTGAGAATACGGCGTTTCACATTCCTCCGAAGGAGTAGCATTTTTCCACATGTAATATTATTTGCAGTCAAAGGATTGGGCCAGTACTCTTCACGACAATTTGTTCATGAGCACTGCGACATCAAAAGGAACAACGAGTGCCGTTACGCATCAGCAGCCAGCTTTAACTCTGCAAACATCGACTACTTTTGTTGGAAGCACTTCGAACAGTGACTGGCCTGTGTCTACCACAAAATCCTTACCACTGTATGCCAGACCACAGGTGTGTTAGTAGGTATATGTAGGTACCATATATATGCGTTACATAGTTTTTTTTAGCTTTTGCACATAAAAGTAGAAGAACTGCAGTTAGGAGTCTTGTTATGTGTATTTGTTTTATCTCACCGTTTATCTGCCTATGCTTTTCATAAGTGGTTCAGATGCGTGTTTCTTCTGCTCTACAACACAGTGTGGGCAGCTCGATATCGTCCACAGTTCCAAACCGTTCTTATAATGCAAGCTCGACCTGTCAGCCTGAAAACAACGTGTTGTTCAATCAAGTATGCATAATTGCTTAATAATTCATTGATTTCATTCCTAAATAAATGATTTCAGCTTGCCGCACAGTTGCTAATTCAACAACAAGGTATTTCCTCAACGACGGTCCCACCAGTTCAGTCGTACTATCCATCACCCTCGTATACCGATCCAGCCATTATTGGCATGGGTCATTTGTCTACAGCTAGCTCAGGCAGTGGTGGAAGTAACACGTCGTCAGGACAAACAGCAGTAAAATCGGCGTACACAAATCCTTACCAGGTATCCAGAGTATATATCATCAAGATAGAGTATGTTTTCTTGAAAACGTTAAAGTGTACAGGAAAGCAGACTTAGTTTCCTTAGCCTAGTGAATAGATATATAGATAAATATGAGCTGTAGAGTTCGTATCATAACGCTCTTTCATTTTGCTTTTTTATCCTTATATCGTTATGCCAATCTTTTTGTAGAATTCTTTGGGATCAAAATCACGTTTTCCGTAAATGACAAATGTCCCGTCCTCTAAATTCTCATAATGGATGTTCTCGATTTGATTATTTTGTTTCTTTTATATAAAACTGTTCTTTATCTTCTGAATCGTTGTTGAATTTCTACCGAAACTCTTTTTCTGTTTGAGTGAATTCAAATATATGTGGGATTCACACTGCGTCTATGTTCAGTGTGAGGCAGCGTTTCATTTTTTTTTGTTACCTGATAGGTGCACTGTCATTGTTGGGATGACGAACATACAACTGTGGCGGTTGGATGACTCATGTTACTTACTGACTTAGATACTTGAATGGCCGTCTTCACTGGTTGTACGGGCTTCAGCATAATCTCCATTTTTCGGAGATTTGTTCGTTAAGCCGTTGTGGTTGCCTGGAGTCCCAAGGTCGGCCTGGTCAAAGTTTGCCCCAGGTCTTCACCACCACAGGCAGTCGCAGCCCTTGTGGATCAGAGGAAGGTTTGCCACTATGCGACTGGTTTGATACCGGGACGGTGGTGGATCCTAGTATTGATTTACTCTTAGCTGGGCTTCGTGATAGAAACGCCGGACTCATTAGCTTGGGAGACTCTGCTAGGGGGATGAATCCCTCGCTGTACATCGTAGCCCGACACCCAGGAATACCTCCCAGCCACAATAAGACGGTAAACCGTTCGGAGGGAGTCATGGTAAATTCCGATAATTGGTGGTAAAGAAATAATAAAGCTAGAGTCAGTTTAGCAGTAGTACTTTTATTTTTTATTGCTCTATGTTTTCTTTCTGCAGGCTGCAAGTAACGAATATGAATCTTTGAATTCATTGCTAAATAGCTCTTTTGGACACCACCAAAATGGCGACTTCAGTATTACACATGTATGTTCTTTTCACAGTGTTGCCTAATTAGATGTCGAAATGTTGATAAGGAAGATTTCAATCTATTTGCTTCTTGTTAACATATGGTAATCAGTAATGTTATTGGTCTCATACAAAAGCTGATGCTGTTTTACATTTTTGACTTGGAAGCCGACGTTTGAAATCTGGTTTATCGTCGTAGGATTGTACCAAAATATTTTATATTGCAGCAGTCTTGTACGTATCCATCGTCACCATCTGCTACTCGCTCGTTGACCGCTCCTCGAATTCAGCCCAGTGCAGGAACTTTTGTTCCACCGCCTGGTTTCGGTGCAGTAGCTTCTTCACAAAGCACAGGTCTTGGTGGCGCCAATCCTGCAATACCACCTCCTTCGCTTCGACCTTACTACAACGCTCAGATGCCACCACCAACTGGTTTGCCGCTACAGCCGACACAACATACGTCATTTGCAACCTTTAATAGGTTTGCTTAGATTTTTAAAATTGCTTGAAATTGGCATAACATAAAAGACTCTGTAGTCTATAGTCCTCTCACCTTACTGATGCACTTCATTTTTTCTGGAGAGCTTTTTCACATCTTGGGATATTTTTAAGATTGCTTTTTTTTTCTTGTTCTGTACCATCATAGTATGACATATCTTTGCGAAGAAACTGGAGGTGTCCAGAAAATATTTAGTTTGATCGGTATGTTCTACTCAGCGAGTTCTTTTTCCCTCGACTACCGAGAGACCCGCTAACATATCTCTGCGAGTGCAGTTCGATATCCTCGAACAGCCATATCAAATCATTTATGGGGTATTTTTATCTAGTGAAAAAAATTCCGTTAGCGCATATGGTCTTTTTTGCCGCTTGTGAATCCAATTCCTGTGTGATATTTATGCTCTCAAAGCGTTTCGTTTGGAATGTCAGTACTGTTGCTGTTTGAATCTGATCTGGTGATTTGTTCTGATACTCTGTATCACACTATTTTCTGTAAGATTTTCAGTCAACAGAGCGGTTGGATGTCCTCCACTCATGGGAAGCAGACAGGAAATTTGCAACAACAAATGCCTTGGTGGAATTAGGCCAACTCGAAACATTACATGATTACATAGGATTCGATTTCTTCCTGACGTAGTCCTATCTTAGCCATTATACTCATGTCAGCGTTGCCATCGCTCCATTTTCTTTCATCACAAACTTCCCTCCTTTGTGTTATTTATGAAACGTCTGACGCATAGTATGGTTCGTTCGGGTTTCACTATAGTGGCCAGACGTGTTGTGACGACTTTGCATTCTTGGTACTTCTCACATCATTTGTGAATGCGAAGACCGTTACAAATCGTCTTGGCATTGCCTTTTGTTGTGATTTGCAATATGCGCAGCGCAGCTGCTTTGGTCTTCGTTTAGAAAGCTGTTTCTTGACGCGCGTCTCTCCAGTTTATACTTTGCTGTGCAGTTTCCTAACCGATTCACTCTCCACTACTATCTGCAGTTTACTTTCGATCGACTGTCATTTACCTTACATGTCTAGGCGATACGGTGTTCGCGATTGGTCGCCTCTCTATCTACTTGTGATTTACTTCGTTACATGCATCGGTGTTGTTCCCAGTTGGTATCATTATCTATGTGTTCTATTTTCTATTGGTTTCTACTGGATTTTTTTATCGGTCATGAAATCATCTCACACTGTCGTATTCTTTGGTACTTCGTGAAGTTTACGTTATCATTTCAACTCGCCTAATAAATTTAGAGTATTTCTGTGCTGTTTTCCATTGCTAAATTGACCGCTATTTCCGGTAATATGTATGAATGTAAGCTATCTAATAGATTGCTAATTATATAGGATGCTTACTTGGATGCTTATGACCCGTCTTCACTGATTGTGCGGGCCCCACTACAATTTTCATTTTTTTGGGGTTCCACTGGCTTAGCCATTGGGGTACCCTGGAGTACCCAGGTCAGTCTGACCAAACTTTACTCCAAGTCGTCGCTGCTGTAGTAGATCAGAGGGAGATTCGCCACCACGCGACTAGTTTGGTATCAGGTCGTTGACGGATCCTGGTATTGATTTACTCTCAGCTGAGTTCCCTGATTAAAACGCCGATCTCCTTCTCAGCTTGAGATATCGTGCTGGGTGGATGAATCCCCCTGCGCAGTACGACACCCAAGAACACCTCCCAGCCACGACGTAGTGTACGGTAAACCGTTATGAAGTATAGGGAGTTTGGTTTTGTAATATGGAAGTTCCAATCTTTCTTTTTATTTGGTGGATTTGCCATGCGTTAATATTTCTATGTCATGTAGAAGGCCGCATCTTCTTGTTTTTGTATTTCGTACAATGTATTTACTAGTTCAATTTTTTAGCTCCAAATGCATTTTCACCTGCTCTTTCGGCATAAATCAGCGTGGTATTCGCAGAATACGGCCATCAGGCTTTTAGGATTTTATAAACAGTTCGCGATGTTGGCAGTTTTTTTTCCAGTACACACTTCCAACTCCTTTTTTAGTTCTTAGTTATTTCATCATGGGTGACTTTCTTTCAACGTCTTCATTTGCCACACGTAGATGATTGTTTCGAGCTTATGAAGATCGCTTTTGTTAGGGCCTCATCTTGAGACTCCAACTTCTGTAAACTGCGATTAAATTGATGGAAATATTGTTAGATGTGATAGTAGTTCCTCGCGTACTACTTGTGCAACATTTTGTTTGAGCTCTATTTATATGGAAGGAATGACTAATGTCACGTACCAGGACGCGTGTAGCACAGTGGTCGGCGGCGCCCTCATGTGATTGACCTCTGTGCTCAAGGCTCACCAAGCATTCTATCCCACTGTGGGCATATCGGTACCAGACTTGTCAGGAATGATGGCTGCACTCTATACATCGGTAGGCCACCACGAACTATTGTAAAGGCCAAATATGCAATCACCTCCAATGATGCTCAAGGGGGTCGAATGCATGGCGCATCCCTCAGGGATTGATCAACGCCACGAGCTTTACTCTTTTCTTTTATCACTTACCACTCTGAGAAGAGTTGAGTGGAATGCGTTTGAAGCAAAAGAATTGAAATAAATTCATAATATAGATTGCAAAATTGGAAACTCGTATGTTGCACATCCTTAACTGACAACGTCTTCCATCTCAGCAGTTTTGTTTAGATGAATTTTTCACGCCTATTTCGAGGGTTCCTCTATGTCCCAGTGGTCTCACGACTTGGAGCCAGTACGTTTGATTCTGTTTCTTACTAATGATCTGGACGTTTCCTTAACCCGCTATTACATGGTTCATATACTGTGTGTTGCTGGCTATCTGAGATAGTGCTTTTCAGCAGGGGTGGGAAATGAGGCTGTGTACTAGAGAACGAGCAGTTGAACATATGAAAGCATGATTTTCGGGGTCAGGAATTGTTATTAAGATCTTAGGTTGTGGATCAATCTCGAAAGTGCATGTGAACATTATGGAGGGATCCTAAATTTATTTCTTTAGGAATGGCGTTAATGAACTGCACTTGGCTTGTTTGAATTCTACCTCCAAACATTACAGGGTTATAGTATGTGTCTGTAGAAATAGTCATGATAATAATGAATTTCATAGACCAACAGAAGAAACTCTGTCCTATACATACTCTATAAAGATAAATGTGATTTTTGTAAAATAGTCTTTGCGTTCTAAATTCTTTCAAAATTAAAGTTTTGGAAAGGTCTAGGTGAAATTTCAAACACAAGGGCGTTAAACACTGGCGGAGCAATGTATTGAGGAGCGCTATAATGTTCTGCTGGTTGCAGTTGTGCAGCGGTTTTGCTGCATGAGATACGAACCTATCTCACCAATCGTGTGGTTGTTAAACAGCTTGCGTTTACTTCCATACAATAACACACATACAACGCAATCGTAGCTGACGTTTCGGCAGTATCGCCTTCTTCAAAGCCTGGAAGGCTATAGGAAAGATATGCGACGCTGATCAGCGGCTCTTCCTCAGTGGAAGGCACGTAAAAAACGGTGGTTTTTTCGAGAAACTGTTGACCATGTTGGTACCATTTAGATTATCATCTTTCTGTATGTTTTATTGAAGCGTTTGACATATTAAATTGTATATCAGTATACCCTTTCAGACTCTGAAGAAGGCAATTCTGCCGAAACGTCAGCTACGATTGTGTTATATGTGTTACTGTATGGAAGTAAACGTACGCTATTTACCAACCTCGCGACTGTAATTATTTCATTTTTGGCGAATATCGTTGACGCTTTTATCCTTAGACACAGCTTCGAGAGTATTGCAGCCCAGATATTTGTAATAATTCGATGTTTATGCAGTAAAAAAAACTCGGCATAACATTATGGATAGATGGTGTGTACCTTATTACTTACTTGACACTTGAATGGCCCCTCACTGGTTGTGCAGGCTCCCTCATAATCTCCAATTTTTGGAGATTTGCCGGTTAAACCGTTGTGGTTTCTTGGAATCCGGGGTCAGCCTGGCCAGTCTTCCCCCCGTTTTTTCCCCACCACAGGTAGTCGCAGCCCTTGTGGATCAGGGGGAGATTTGCAACCGTGCGACTTTGATACCAGGACGGTGGTGAATCCTGGTATTGGTGGTGCATCTTATTATTGGAAATTAGTCTTTATTTACTGCCTATTACATCCTTCATAGTAGGATGTTGATGTGATTGGTACATAGTGTGAAATGCAGTCACAACGATGCCGACATGCAAGCAAAACTCGGAACCCAAAGTGAATTTCGAACCGGCTACCTCTCTTCCCGGAGCTCATCCGTCAGGGTCCTTGCACTGTCTTTCTCTAAGGAAATTTTTTCTACCCTAACAGTGCTATTAGCAATCACCCGTCGACCGGAATGATAGCATTGCGAGTTTTGCTCACATCTTCTTCGTAAGTTCATGTTCGTAGATTTATTCTCGTTCATACCTGGATAACTCAACCTCTGAGGCAAAGTATTGTTCACTTATTCCAGGTTATAGTGTTGTCATAATAATTCCTGACAAAGTGCTTGAGTTTGACGAACAAATCGTCTTAGATGGAAACAGTTGTAATCGCTCAGTGAATTGCATGGTTGTGTCGTGTTAAAAGAAAAAGCTGGTTCTCCACGTTGATTGACTAGCCGTTTTCAGGAAGTTTAAGGAAGTTTCAACTTAAACTGGATAACGACGGTTTCTTAATTTCTGTCATTTAGCTATATATTTTATGAAAACTTTCAGTGCACCGTTTGCTCTTCATCCAAGTGCAAGAGACGCCCAATCCGTTGTCACTAAAATTTTTGCCCCCCAAGGCAATTCTTGACCATCCAGCAACGTATGAGTTCAACAACGTGGGGTCGGCGAAGCATAGTCCTTTGGCACGGTGGGTTTCCATTTCTGTTTCAATATGGGTGGTACAGTGTGAATGCCGTCCCTTCTGTGTCATACCAAGCAAGACTTAAATATGTGGCAAAAGGTTTCAGATCTGTGTAACTCAATGGCTACTTCTATGAGGAACAATCTTATACGTTGATGCTGAGATATTTGCAAAACTCCGGACCGCAGGTGTCTGCGTTGGGGAACGAACGCGCTATTGCCCTTTCCGGGGGGTAACGCGTTCACTATCACACCTTGCGGGTCTTTCGTTTCGCCTGTCTCTCAGCTAGTTCTATCGATCATTGCCATCAGCAATCACCCGTCAACGGGATTGATCTGAGGTGCCCAAATCGGTATTGAACCCAGTATAAGCTGAGGCTATAGTTGAAATTCACAATGTTGACTTTTTATTTACTGCCTTTTACAAGTTTTCAAGGCAGGGCATTATTTGTGAAACAACCATAATGATACTGAGAGACAGGCGAAACGAAGGACCCGCATGGTGTAGCGGTGAACGCGTTAGCCCCTGGAAAGAGTGATAGTGCGTTCTTTCCCCACCGCAGACACCTGCGGTCTGGAGTTTTGCAAATATCTCAGCATCATTGTGGTTCTTTAACAAATATCTGCTGTAAGAACTTGCAGAAGGCAGTAAGTGAAAAGTCAATATTGTGAATCTTGTACATTGTACAGTTATTTAGAGTGATGGTTTACGTTGAAAACTAACGTTCTATGGCGACGAGTAGATAGTATGCTGCCCATACTGAGATATGAGAACAAATTTTTCTGTAGTTTATGCGAAAAAGAACGGAAATTTGGCAGGAGTAGTCAATGGGCAGGCAGTTGGTTTTCAATGTGTTCGGACTCTGTGCGCAAAAAATTGAATATCACATAATCATGAGGGGCATACATTAAGTTACCATACACGTGGGGCACGATGGTCCTTATCACGGCATGCATGTTAGGAAATACACTTTGAACTAAGCCGAGCAGTATCGTAATATGAATGAGGCGTCAATAGAACATGGAACATTGTGCAGCCAACAGAGGGAGTAATTTTATAAAAGGACCGGATATTCTGTATGATATGTAGAGTAGTTTGTTTACTTTTACAACCGTTCTACGAAAGTACACTTTCCTAACAATTCAATAGTTGTATGACCTTATATGAAGTCATATGTAAGATTGCACCGTGGTCACTGTGATCGCTATGAAGGTCATATTCCCTTTAGTTTATTTTCCAGGGAGCCTTTTTCTCACACTTTCTCACTCTCACACGATCAACTGATGGCCTATTGAACCCAGGTTTTGTACCTGACGTCACTCATAAATACCTATTTTCGATGCTGTACTCAGTTTGAAATCTACATGAAAAAGGGTTTTTGTACGAATATGATCATCCCTGCAAAGACAGTTGCTAAAGAGAGTGCGTGTTAGGGGCTGTTGTCTTTGAGGAAACATCTCTGTTTCACTTGAACGGTGAGGTCCGAACACTTAGAGGTATCTTTTCGCTACAGTAGGATAGTATGTGATTTAAAAGACCTGAGTAGATGAATTGTACTGTACTTGTACACTGAGTATCAGCAGAGCTATCATGAGTTATGTCAGTTTTGCCAATTAGCTCATCGTTTTCTCATTTTCGAATGCAAAATGAATCCTGCTTATTGTGCATTGAATGGCAGAATATAAATAGTTAAGGAAATGGCAACGACGTGATTGGACAGTGCTCTCCTTCAGCACGCAAGAGCTGGAGGAGCTCTGAGAGCTGATTGAGTTATAGGTGATAGTACATGAGAAGCACAAATTGTTTCTCATAGAATAGGACGATCTATGGTTTATCACTGATTATGGAATGCTTTAAAACGGATTACCCTGCTCATACTTACTAATCAAAGAATACATTAAATACTCACCTTAGCAGCATTCTTGGTGTTATTGTTTTAGTAATACAAAAAGCAAAGAATCTCCCAGACGTCGCGCATTTCCAGTTGTGTATTATAGATATCTTCATATCCCCTCAATCTCTCAGGTTGTAGCCTTCAGTGGTAACTTGTCACCCTTCTCTCTAGCAGCTTGATCTGCGCATCGAATAAAACCTTTGTGCAAAGAGCAGTTTGCTGTCATTTGTAGAATATAGGATGTAGTTTTCTCGTCGTACGCCATCCTTGTAGAAAAAGCTGTCAATTCAATACGGAAAGTGTGGCAAATATGTTTTGTAAGATGAGGTGAACCACCGTTCAGAAGATGCATTGAAATCAGTGAGCACTGTTGCGAATGTGTTAAATAAAACCTGGTGATATTTGTTGGTACTTTGTATATTTCAGTGAATTGTTCCTTGTGGATGGTGTTCGTTCTGTGTTCTTTGGCGAAGATTTCATCACGGTTACGAAAAAAGATGAAGAAATGGACTGGGGTATAATGCGAGCTCAAATATTGTCAACAATAGCCAATTTCATTGAGTCTGGAAAGCCTGCCATACTTCCCAATGGGCCGTCTCCTGTTTACGAAGATACAGGTACATGATCACCTGCTGTTATTTTTTAAATATTTGGTCCGTATTTCGTGTTACTAATGTCCTTCGTCATCTTTATATTTCTCTTGTCGGCGTTCATTACTCATTATCGATGTTCCTTCGTGTTAATAACAACCAGGATTTCGCAACAAAGTACAAATAAAACAATTACAATCGGTTTTTTTTTATACTATTGTTCTAAATAATGTGACAGTTCAGCTATTCACGAAGAGGATGACGACACTGTAGCAATGATCAAAGAACTGCTAGATTCTCGTGTTCGACCTATGGTTTTAGAGGACGGTGGTGATATTACGTATGTTGGGTTCGATGACGGGATTGTAAAATTGAAGCTGAAGGTATGTGTTGGCTTGTGAACCTTTTTTTGCGCACTTTTCTGGACTACTATTCTGCGAAAAGTGCTGGAAAACGTTGTCCAGTATCTTTAGTGTCACCTTCATTTTGTTCATCTTGCTATCTAGGCGCATATTTGCGTAACGATACGCATCACCTACGGACAATATTTTATAGGCGGTTTGGGCTTCTATCCAGCTTGTTTCGAATTCATGAAAGTCTTAACCTTTTCAAATCCCTGAAATCTATTTAGCCATGAGTAAATCAGCACTAGTTCTTCAGCTCAGCCAGTGTGTGAGCGTCTTGAAAATCAGAGCTGTGAAATTGTATCTGCTGCTGTGCATTCGGCATAAACAACAACTTAGGGTGAAGAACACTTGGTTGATGCATAAGAGGTTATGTGCCTTAATTTCAATGCATGTAGTGTGAAAATGATGATTGTTTTCAAGTTCAAATCTATACATCGTAGCTCATGGTAAACTTCATTGACTTATATAGAAACTGCTATGAAATACCTTTTAAATGGAACAAAACAATAAGTAGGAGTTAGAACATTGTGAATCCTTCTGCAGCTTCAACTTGACTGCGTTCAATGCCGATTTATTTTCCTAGATCACTCCTGTCGACAGGTGAATGCTGGTGACACCGTTAAGTAGAAAAAGGCAATGCAAAAGCATTAGTAAATTTTGTCTCATTCACTAAATAATAACCAAATAGAGTGAGGAGAGTAATGGTTGTTCCATCGAGAACAGTGTGCGTTGTGTGGTTCTAAAAAACCCCATTGGCTGTATGCAAATAATCAGTTAGTAGATGCAACTTCAGTTGTACATCAAACCGTTGAAATTGACTGAAGAGAGGGAAAAGTTTATAGAAGCTGCCATGATAGTGGATTGAAATGTTTAGTGAGGAATGGTTGCGCAGCTAGCGAGTTATCAAAGGAATCGATTTGTTAATACGTGCGAAAAGGTGTAGTTGCTGAAAATTTTATATCGTTTGTTATGTGTAAGTGATTGAAAACCAACTGATGTGTATGCATTTCACAATTTCTTACTTTTATTTAGGGTTCTTGTACAGGTTGCCCGAGTTCCTCAATAACTTTGAAGTCGGGAATTCAAAATATGTTACAGTTCTACGTACCAGAGGTGTTGTGTTCTGTTATTCAAAATAGTTTCATAAGAGCAGCGATGTTTTTTTTTCATTTATTTTCGGACTGCCTATGGAATGTAATGCTCGCTTTTGCAGGTTAAAGAAGTGGTAGAGGTAAAAGATGAATCAGATGATATGGTTCAACAAGAGCTAGAGAAGTTTGAACGTAGTCGAGGTATAACTGACTGACTCCGATTTGTGAAAATCCATTTTTGCCTTGTGATGAATTCGTTTTATGACGAGATGTTTAATAGCTAGACACTAGATATAATAGATATGTAGATAATACTCGCAGTATTGATTGTATATAGCCATAAATGCGGCTCATATAGATACACTTTTGAGTTTTTGTTCATTGATTACTTTACCACTCTTACCTCAAAGAGATACCATATGTGTCGCCACATGTCGACGTACCGTAGAGGTTTCGCTAGAAACCAATCATAAATCAGCCTCTTGATGAACTTACTATGCAGTTTATTTCCTCAAGTTAATGTTGCCTATTCTTAAAGTTCTACTCACTACCTCACCCAATTTATATGTGGTTTGTCCTTTAAATACCAATTTTCATTTCACAGTTAGCCATTGTAACATGGATGGTTCTAATGCCTCTTTCGTGCTGTTTTCACAGCTGTTTCTCTTTTATTTGTGTTATTCTTCATTAATTTCCAGAATAGACAACCCACATGGGTTTCCGTGCATTTTAACTCTCGATAGTTTCTTCTGTTGTAAGATGTGCCTTATATAGTTTCGTATTCGATCGATACCTTCATCTACACAAATGTATTAAGGGGCATGATATGAGAAGAACTATATTCTTTGTTTAGCAATTTAGAAGAAAATGTTTTCCGTACGAGTTTGCTTGTCAGCCCATAGATACTGTTCCTGATGATGCGGTTATAAAGGTAACAATAATATTCTTTGTTCACGATTAAGCTGACGTTTCGGCGGACTTCGCCTTCTTCAGAGCCTGGAAAGGTCAAGTTGATACCAATCCACTCGGTCAGACGCCTCCATAACCAAACAAAGAAACTCCAAACCAAGATTTCAATCACTTTGAACGCAGCTTTGCACACTGACCGCTTTCTATGAGGTTTCCACTAAGTATGTTACGTAGAGACCAACCGCACGGAAATCACATGGAAGCATAACGTGCCCTTCCCATCAGAATAGCAGTCTTATATACTGCCCTATATCACGCGTGATAATGAGGCATTCTTCCCTGTGGTTCATTTTTGGATTTATGGAATTAATCCAGAGTGCCTCGAGAGTTTTTCGCGCCTGTGTTCTTGATTCTCGTGCGAGGATCGTGACACATACTTCGAAGTCGTCCCCGTTATGTCTCTGGGTCCTATGCATGCCTAGCGGGGTATTTGGTCTATTTTTGTCGGCTAGGTGTTCTTTCATGCGGACACAGAGGGGTCTACCCGTTTCGCCAATGTATTCGTCACCACACGTCAAGTAAGTAGGTAGTAAAGTAGTAAAAATAGTAGTAGTAAAGTAGTAAAAAGTAGAAAAGTAAAGTGAAAAGTAAAGTAAAGTGCCAAGTAGTAAAAATATCTTGGTTCATTACCTCTCCCCTCACCCTTCTCACACGAAAAAGGGTGCTTATAAGAAACATGTTTCGAACAGCAACCAACGTGTGCACGGGAAGAGAGCAGAGAGAGGAGCCCCGGAACTTGGCACGGCAAATAGCCGTTCCTAATGGCTACGAAACTGTAGCTCAGAATAGGTGTAGAGGAAATCGTAGGCCTCCAAACGACAACTCTAGCGATGGAAGGGTCCCGTTTATCCTACCCTTCATCTCAAATGATATAAGTACAGCTATAAAACGCTGCTTAAGAAGGGCGGGCTTAGAGAATTCGGTGAGCGTAGTTGAAATACCACCGAGTAATCTTACGCGCCAGCTAGTTCGTAACCGTAAAAATTTTGAAGCAGTCTGCATGTGAGGAAAAATTAGCTGTCGTTCCGTCTGGAAGGTCCTACGTGGCCACAAGTGTGTTTGTAAAACGTGCTCTGTGACTCGTACATAATTCGATTTCTTTCTGCTCACTTATCTCTCAGTGCAAAAAGTTTATTCATCGTTACTTGATAGCTTACCAATCAAAGATATTGTGTTCATCATCGTTTGAGAGAGGCCGCTGTTTACATTTAGTAGCTTACGAGAGCCACCTTCAAACGAAGGAGATATTCTATATAGTAACTGTATTCGTTGCCACCAAAATGATTGTGAACGGACTAGCCGTTCATGACGTGCGATTTCATCAATGTGTTTCCAAAATGTGTGTCCATGGAAACATTTCATATTCTTAGCTCGTTCTGGTGATCGTTCAGGAATGTTGTAAATGCTATGTCCAAAAAGCTAACGTTACAGCATGTACTTTTTAGAGATCCACAGTTTACTTTTTCTCAGGTACAACGCTGTACCCGCAATCTGTAAATACATTTCCTTCAAAGTATAGAGCTTTCGGCGTTGATCAATCCCTGAAGGATGCGCCATGCATTCGACTTCATTAAGTATCGCTTGGAGGTGATTGAATACATATCTGAGCTTCACAATGACTTGCGGTGGCCTACCGATGTATCAAAGCAGTGCTACTATCCTCCCAAACAAGTCTGTCGTCGATGGGAGGATGGAGGGCTTGGTGAGCCACGGGCGTGGGGACCGATCCCACGTGTGTGTTGCAGGGCGCCTCCGTCCACTGCGCGACACGCGCCCTAACTTACATTTGTAATCATTATCTGCAGTTCTTGCATTTCATACTCTTTCCATAGACATTAGAAACTTTCCCATACTTTCTATTTTCAATCTCGCGTTAGCTCAACAAGAAGAATTTTCAAGAATTTAATAGTTTGATTTTTCTCTACAATTTATACCTCCTAACGGTTTACCGCCTCATCTTGGCTGGCAGCTGTTCCTGGGTGTCCGGTTGATTTGTACAGCGGGTATTCATCCCTCTGCAGTGCCTTCCAAGCGGGGAAGAAGTCCGGCGTTTCCATCAGGAAGCCTAACTAAGAATAAACCAGTACCAAGATCCATTACCGTCCTAGTATAAAACTAGTCGCATGGTGGCAAATTTCCCTCCGGTTTAGAAGGACGGCCACTGCCTGTGATAGTGACGACCTGTGCCAGACTGCCAGGTTGGCCTCGGAACCCCAGGGAACCACGATGGCTAAACCGGTAAAACTCCGAAAAGGTGGAGATTGTCCTGGGGCCCGCAGAGCCAGTGAGGACAGGCCATCAAAATAATTAAGCAAGTAAGTATACAATTAACAGTTTCTATAATGCTGAGATATTTGCAAAACGCCGGACTGCAGGTGTCTGCGATGAGGAACGAACGCGCGCTATTGTCCTTTCCGGGGTGTAACGCGTTCACCACCATACCATGCGGGTTCTTCGTTTCGCCTCTCTCTCAGCATGCCATGAAAAAGAATAGCCAGTAAATAAAAAGGTTAACAATTTAGAGTCTTTGTAATTCGTAACTTCCATAGTTATCACCTTTTATGGGGATTATTCAAACAGTCCAGAAAAATGTAACTGTTGCATTAGTTGCATAGCTTTCACTTTTGTAGTATGGTTGTAAACATAGTTGACGTTCTGACATCTAGATAATTTCTAATAACCGTCAACTTCACGAGCCAGTCTGTCTGACTCTGGAACGATCGTCTTTAAGACACGCCTCTTGTGAATGCTGATACTTCCCTCTTATCAATTTGAATTACACTTGACTCTCTAATTTGACTCTTGAGATCATGCATCCCTGTTTTCCTGCACGTGTCACAGTCCTCTTCCGAATTTTCACTATGAATGTCCGCGTGACCAGGTGGAAGATCATAGACTTACTTGATACTTGACACCTGAATGGCCCGTCCACACTGGTTGTGCGGACCCCAGCATCCATCTTCCGGAGATTTGCTGGTTAAGCCATTGTGGTTTCCTGGAGTCCCAAGGTCAGCCTGGTCAAAGTCTGTCCCAGGTCGTCACCACAACAGGCAGTCGCAACCCTTGTGGATCAGAGGGAGATTTACCACCATGCGACTTTGATACCAAGACGATGGTGGATTCTGGTATTGGTTTGCTCTTAGCTAGGCTTACTGATGAAAACGCCGGACTCTTTTTCAGCTTGGGAGACTGCCGGGTGGACGAATCCACCGGCTGTACATCACAATCCGACACCCAGGAACACCTCACAGCCACGATGAGGCGGTAAACCGTTGGGAGGATCATAGATGTCTTCCTAATTCATGGTTAAGTAAAAGCAAAACGCACCAGTCAGTTGCTAGATCTCCTGATCTGACCAGCAATCAATGTCATCAGCACCGATTCGATAGGGACACCACCTGGGGCATCCTTATCGGCCGACGCCAATTCTGTGCGTGTTGCTGCCTGTAGCGCATAACTGAAATAACTAGACTCCGTATTTGTACCTCTTATGTGAGGTGCGTAATCTTGTGAATAAATAAATAATTGTGATTGTCTGGGAGGATAGCAGCACTGGCTCTATACTTCGGTAGGCCACTGCGGGTCATTGTAAAGGCCAGATATGCATTCAATCACCTCCAAATGATACTTAGTGAGGTCGAATGGATGGTGCATCCCCGGGAACTAATCAACGCCGAGAACTTTATTCTTTATTCTTTATCCATGAATTGTTTGCTTTCTCTTTTGCAGTAGTTATGATTTGTTATATAATAGTAATAGTATAAAAAAAAATATAAAATGCTGAACTATAAATAAAAAATGAGTCGAAACTCAATTATCCTTTCATCGAACAAGTAAAGAATCGATGGAAGTGGTGGTATTTCGTTGGCGATTGCGAACGATCACCACCTACATGCTGAATTGCACCCAACACATCTTACGAAAGGAACTGTCAAAGACCTTCCGCATTATGCCTGGACGATTTTTTCATCACGAGAGTTGGATGCGCTGTAAAACGATGGATTGATGCTTAGAAAAGAACGGAATTCACTTCACCTGTCGTTATCAATCATCCTATTGATCGTCGAGTGACTAGAGCTGGCGCAAGTAAATCACCCATTTTTCCTCGTCGCGTGCAAGAGTAGCCCAGTGGGTTCTGCTCGCAATAGGGAGCCGTTGAGCACCATATCCTTCTGCTAGGGTTTTCGTGAAGAGCTCTGACCATCATCTTGGTGGTCTTTTTGCTGTATGTTTGGCATCTCGAGAAATTCAGTCACTAGTGGACCTTGCCAATGAGTTACAGTTCAGAAGCATTACATATCCGGTCCAGTTAATCCTCTGTACTTTGGCATATCCAATAGTTCATCTGCTTCTCGATCTAATGTGTCGTTCTATAACGATGAATGATCCTTCATCCTATTCACGTAGCAAGGAGATTTCTGACGAGTACGTTAATGCAGGAAGAATCGTAGAGTCGAGGAGACGGCCACAGAATCTGGTGTTTTCTATTCTATTCACTACATCCTCGATGCACTTGAAAGCCTCCAAGTTGTTCACTTCTTTTTGCTCAACGCGAGAGCTAAGTCGTTCATTGTGTTAACTTCCCGACCTAGATAGACGCAACTGGGGTAGCATTCAGACATATTCATTCCGTTATGCGTGAATGGAGCATACGTAACCAGTCTCTTCCTCATGAACATTGTTTTATGAGGTTTACTTGAAGACTAGTCGTAGCACAGAGGTTATCAAAGTTGGTGTGCATTTGTTCATCCTGGCTCATTCCTAGTGCCATAAGAACGATATCATTAGAAAAGGAAAGATGATATAGCCGTCGACCATCGATTATCACTCTCATGTTTTCCCATTCCAATGTTCGCATGACTTTTTCGAGGGAGGCAAGAAATAATTCTGGTGGAATGGTGTCGACTACCTAACCCCCTTTTTTGACGCCGATATTAATATTGTTGTGCAATGATGATATCTTGGTTGGGAAATTTTTATACAGCTCACGATGAATCTTTATATACTGAGTAAGGGCTCTCTCTGACTGTCCGAGGCTTACATGATTGCTTCTATCCTAGTTGAGTCAAAACATTCCTTTAAATCGACGAGCATTAGACACAGTCTTATATGCAGGGAACACACAGGGTCTTATATTTTTCCGATGCTTCAATAAGTCCTTCGTGTGGATGGATGTAGCCCATCGTGCTGGCTCCTTTTCGAAACCCTGCTCAATCATGTGGCTGTCCTTTGAGCAGCGTTCTGTAAATCCTGTTTGGGATAACTCTAGCGAAAACGACAAGCAGTAAACAGATTGGGCGATAGTTTTCGATACTGTGGAGGTCATTTTCTTGAAAAATAGCACAGTCTTGCTAGTCTTCACTGAGTAGAAACAGTGCATTCTGACAGGTAACTGTGAACAGCGGAGCCAGTGTGTCTGTGTGGACTGGCGCAAGGTTCATCACGTGTTCAGATTTTATCCTGTGCGGACCTGCTGTTCTATTCTTCAACGACGAAATAGCATGTCGGGTTTCGGAGGAACCGGTAGTACGACATATCCATCGTACTTCATTTCATATGAGGGCAGCAGAACGTGGCTCTTGAAGAGATCCGGGTAGCAATCGTGAAGGATATTCTCCATTGCCCTTTCGGAATCTGTAACTGTTCCGGCGGGGGGTCGAAGTGCAATCTTGATATTGTAATAGGCGAAGTTTCGGTGGATTTTGCGAATGCTCTTTTCAGCCTCTGCAGCTTCGACCTTAACTACTGCTCTTCTCTCTTTAAGATCTTTAAGATCTAGCCTGTCTTCAGTGTCTTGTAAGTTCGGACGTTAATTCGCGGTTGGCTGTAGCTCGTGCAATTTCACGTTAGCGTATCAGCACGGGTGCTTCTGGACATAGATGTCCATTGGTGACTTTCGAACTGTCAGCTTTCACAGCGCTAACAAGGAAAGGTTGAATAGTGAAAAGTGCTATGACAGATTTGGAGACTTTTTGAGTGAGAATTGCGAACAGTAGACAAAATGACTCGTCTCCTTTGCGGCTGAAACTGAGGCGTTATTTGGGTGCTCCTTTACACGTAGAGGTTGACGCTTAATTTTCCGATGGCATCGTGAAACGACGTCTTTTGGTTACGGACTTGGGAAATTCGTCTACTATTAGGCATTGTCACATAGTGATCTGTGCACGGTTTTTGAAAATAGACGATAAATTTTGCATAACTTGAGAAGTACAGGGGCTGAGAAAATGGCAGAGTTGGATTTCAGAGGATTCTTTTCTCTCTAACGACGGTTGTATCGATGTTATTATTTATTATATGCTACTATAGTCCAGTATCCACAGATCTTCACTGAGCAGTCCCCAGCTAGCTTGTTGCGGTGTGACACAGCCCGTCCGCAAATGCCGGACAGAAGATTAGTTGGGGTGCCAAAAGCAACCTTTTGTTACCATGAGACCCAGGCGGACCCTGCGATGTGACTGCTTTTTCTTCTGCAATGATACGATGCTTTCCTTCGTAATTATGTACACATGTTTCGTTGGAGCCTTCTCTTTAAAGCAGATTGTGTTTGTAGAAATAATTCGGTCAAGACTTGGAGCCAAGTGATTGGAAAGTAGAGGGAGGGTGGTTAGAAATTGTATTCCACAAATAAGCCCCACGTATACTCTGAGAGGACCTAATAATTTACCCGTGATTATATCCAGCCTTCACGTTAAGAACTCAGCAAACTGTACGTGTGTAAGCTAAACAATAAAATAAACCGTCTTCATTCTCTTGACCCCGAAAAAGCCCCAGATACGGCAGCCTTGGGCGGGGCGAGTACGAATAGGCTGCAAAATTTTCTAGGCTATTCAAAGCTGCCTAAATCGCAAAGGACTAAGCTGACGAGCTGAATCTGTAATGCAGGGTCAGTTACATCTGAGTTCTCGGTAGAGAGCTTGATCATGGAGCCAAGAAGGACAAGGTACGAAGCCATCGGACTGGCTGAGACGAGAAAACCTATTCGGCGCCGTCTGTGGCACCGAAGAAGAAATGTTCTTCGGAATATGCGACAATAGAGGAGTGGGCAGCGTTGGCGTTCTCGTAACACGAGTTTGCCTAGTAACATTGATTCATTCGAAAAACTAACAATCCAAATAGGTTGACTACAGTTGGGGAGATGTGGATCGATACTGGTTTTGATAATCTTCGTCTTCTATGCAACGAAATCAAGCTATAACGGTGACGAAGTCGAAGCATTCCATATGGACTTGGAGAAGTTCTACATAGAAGATCGTGAAGTTTCTAAGATCATCAATGGAGATTTTAACGCCAAAATTGGACCAAGAAGAACGTCTGAAGAACATCACATTGGGACCCACGGATTAGAATGGAACGAACAGGGTGAGTAGGCTCTCCGAGTTTATCATGACGAACAAGACCATCCATGGTAAATGGCAATACTAGAAGCCCCACTCTCAGCGCTGGACGTGGGACTCGCCCAATGTAGGGTACCATAACGAAATAAACCACATCGCAATAAACTGAAGATTTTACCTAGTCAATGTCGTTGCTGTACCGAAATTCTACAGGGGTCAGACCATCGCCTCCTTTGTGCAAGAGTTCATTTTTCGCGGAAAAGAGAGAAAATCTCTAAGTTCAAAAAGCGAAATCACGAAACAAACATAAACTGGAATTTATTCAATTCATTAATCGGATGCTGGGAAGATGCCGTTCTTGATAATGTTGACTTGAAATACGATCTGCTCATTCAACACATTCACGTCAGCGCTATGAAAGGTCAGTTCGAAATTCATCAAGATATGTCTATCGCCAGAAGCAGTCGAGTTGTTCCTTCACATGCAATCGCACGGGCCACTTAAAATTGCGAGTAAGTCCTGACCTTGAGAAACGCTACAGAAATGTGTTCAAAGGAAACTTTAAGGAAGGAAGAGTAACTGTGATGGCCGAAGCTGTAGATCTAAGTAAGAGTATTCGCAACCCCCTCGAAACTTTGCAATAACATCAAGCATTAGTTCATTAGGACGAACTGACATCTGTAACGCTTATGGAAGCACTGATTTCTGAATAAGTCTCACGAAAACGTTCATGAGGAACGGGCTTGTGTTATATGCTCCACGCTCAATGGTATCTCTCCATGTGCTCCAGGTATGTGTGTCTGGGTAGCTAGTCAATGGGTTCCAGAGTTTAGCAGGAGCAAGTGAGTCGCTTGAGGTGCTTCAAGGTTTCAGGAGGATCAAGGATATAGTAAAGAAAATAAGGAAAACGTGATTCCGCGATTCAACGATTATTCCCGCATTAACGACGCTTGGGAATCCTATCGCTACGCAAAGAGGGTGAAAGGTCACAACGTGTTATCGATGTGTACCGAGAATCTTGTACCTCGCATGTGAGAGAGAAAATCGGAAGTTCTGACATATGTCGACGATCAATGGCCAGATGAACATGCCAAAATGTCGAAAATCGGATGGAATGGACACGTCATATGTCTGTACGACAACCTAGGTACAAGAGTCGTCAGTGACTGGATTTTTCGGGATGTCAAACGTATAGCACAAGGATCACTAAAGCGATGGTCAGATTTCTTCATGAACACCCTAGAAGGAGGATATGACGCACAGCGAGTTCCTAGAGTGAGCATGACCGACCGGGCTACCACGCGGCAGGGAGAAGTGGAGACTCACTATAGCTGGTCGAATCACTTAGCGATCAACGGGAGGACGGTTAACCGATGATACTTTAGCAATCAGGCATTAACGCTGCTACACTGGTATGTCGAAAATAAGGCAGGGCAAACACGACGTACCTTAACGATCGCTAATGGAGTTGAGCCCATAGCAGCACCGTGTCATGGGGTGTCACAATGAAAGCTACCAACTACATGTTCAGACTTCATTTTAAATCGTAAAAGTCGCCATAAATATTACGAATACGTAATATGGTTACCCTCACGTTCATGCATCGACGGGAGTCTACTGGGCAAACCTCCAACACAACACAGGTGAGTGAGAACTTTGTGGGCGCTTATTAGCAGGAGCACTTGCAGTGAAACAGTTGGAGATGTGGAAAAACGCGCACTTTGCACACTGTTTCGTTCTCGTCCCGGTCAATCGGCCCTTTTCCTCTGCATCGAAAAACGATCAGAAAATCGGCGCCAAACTACATTATGAAAGACCTTTTCACCGATTCCCGTGTTGAACACTTGAAAACGTTTTAGCAGAGATATCCCAGGATTCCAGAAACAATCAACTGGACCAAAATTCAACAGCATTCATGAAGACGGTGAGATGCTTAAATTGTGGCGAGATCCACAAGCACGTCCGAGAAGCTTTAGACAGAAAGCAAGATATTATGTAGCCATTTTCGTCTTCTGTAGTCCCCTTAACCGTGAATATCTCGAGCAACTTCCAGTAATCTACATTTGTCTCCGTAGCGTCCAATGGTGCTCAATGCGCTTCAGTTGTTTAAGGGATGCACAGTTTTCTCATTTCAAGGTACACTTAATTCAATCTTGATTAACGATAGCGGTATCCTATCCTTGGGTAGCCCGCTGTTCTCCATCATAACGTAAGCTTATTCTTAACTGGGCTTCAGGACGAAAATGTCGACATCACCAAGGAGACCCTAATGTGTAATGAGCTTAACTTCAATGCACATCGCATATAGGCTCTCGAGAACATCTTTAGCCACTACGATGTGAAAACCGGTTTCAGTTGAGTTCTATGCTAACAAGCCTTAAAGGGAACGATGGGTGTCGTCACTTGTTGTGTTCCAGCTGCGTGCAGCCGTGTTCCACGGCGTGTTTATGTATTTGTATGTATATGTATGTGTATGCATACGTGTGAAACTCGTTAGCTCATTCGTGTATTTCTGGTTTTGCGCAGTTATATATGGCCATTTGCCGACTTCGCCGTCGCCATGTGGTTGCGTTTCCTGATCGCACTTGCCTTCGTCTTTCTTGGTGGTCATAGAACTCAGCAGTTGACGGTCAGCCTTCCTGTCGATTATCATCATCGTAAGCTCATTTCTTGCTTATTCGAATTTGTATAGGAGAAAACTAAGGAATCGTGGCGAGTGAAATATTATGGCTGAACGAAACCATTTATGTTGAAATAACTTGATACTTGATACTTGAACGGCCCGCCCTCACCGGTTGTGCGGGCCTCAGCATAATCTCCGCGTAGTTTCCTCGAATCCCTAGGTCGGCCTGGCCAAAGTCTACTCCAGCTCTTCACCATCACGGGCAGTCGCCACCCTTGTGGATCAGAGAGAGATTTGCCACCACGCGACTTTGATACCAGGACGGTGGTGAATCTTGGTACTGGTGTGCTAAAGTAGAGACATGAAAACCACGTAAGTTGGAAAAGGCTTCTTTGTGTCACTTAGCACTGTTTTAGAATGTTGCTATATAACCGCTTACAGCTTATAGCCGTGATATCTCCATGTGATTGCACATTCGCTAATTGTTCCGAAAACTCTCATTTACTGCTATTGTGACGTACGAATTTTTACAATGTTCAGATGCCGAATAAGTGTTATGACGAGAAAAGAGCCTTAGAAAAACATCCTTACGAGAGCAGTAGAAATCGCGTTTTCATAAATTTTATGCTAAACAAGTAAGCGTTTGGAAAAGCAACCTACAAACTGCCTCTCTGCTTGGTTTGGAAACTTCTCTACTGTTTTGATTGCGTGAATAATATACAACACGTACTTCACTCGTTATTAGAAATTTTAGTGAAAGAAGACTAGAGTTTGTAGCTACGAGCTGTCCGGGAACATGACCGTTGGACCCGCCCACGTTGACGGACTTTGTCTAAATAAATTTATTAGTGATCTTGTACAGCTAATGTACAAAAGGTGACATAGAAAATAAGATAACAACCTAGAAAAATTGTTAGATGAGCGAGGGTATCGGGTTTTTAAGGCGGATGAGACGGTGCTAATTCTGAAATCACCTAGGGCACAGCACAACAATTATCTACCGAATTATAACTCGTATATAATGCTGAGATATTTGCAAAACTCCGGACCGCAGGTGTTTGCGGTGGGGAACGAACGCACGCTATTGTCCTTACCGGGGAGTAGCGCACTTCACCACCACACCATCCGGGTCCTTCGTTTTGCCTTTCTCTCAGCTAGTTCTATCGATCTTTTTGCCATCAGCAATCACCCGTCAACGGGATTGATCTGGGGAGCCCAAATCGGCAGTGAACCCAGTTAAGCTGAGGCTTAGTTATCATAATCACAATCACAATAATCACAATATATTTCGCAACATACCCTGCCATTAAAAAGAAAAAGGCAGTAAATAAAAGGGTTAAGCTTGTATCTACCGAATATTTATTGAATATATTATTCTGTAAATTGCAATGATATGAGGTAAAATGTTCATGGGAAGTCCATGAAGGAAGAGGACATGTTAGTAATTCCAATGTCACTTTTTATTTACTGCTTATTCTTTTCCCATGGCAGAGTATGCTGTGAGATACAATTACAGTGTTGTTGAGATATGTGCAAACCTCTGGATCGCAGGTGTCTTTCGATGGAGATCGAACACGTTATTTCCCTTTCCGGGGCTAACGCGTTCACCACCACGCCATGCGGGTCCTTCGTTTCGCCATTCTCTTAACGATGTTTTATGGGTGTTATCAGCAATCACCCGTCAACGCGATTGATTTGAGCAGCACAAATCGGTATTGAACCCAGTTAGGCTGAAACTGTGGTATTAGTCACAATCTAATCACTTTTTATTTACTGTCTATTCTTTCTTTTCATTGCAGGGGATACTGTACAGTATAACTACAATGAGTATTTTCTAATGGCGATTTGTACGTCCCAGATCAATCCCACTGACCGGTGATTGCTGACAGAACCTATAAAACACTGCTAAGAGGAGGGCGAAGCGAGGAACCCGCATGGTGTGGTGATGAACGCGTTACACCCCGGAAAGTGTAATAGCGTGTTCGACCCTCATCGCAGGCATCTGCGCTGCGGAGTTTTGCAAAGATGTCAGCATCATTGCATTTCTTATTCTAATATCGGCAGAATGTGTTTGTTCTTGCTGTGTTTGCCGTACTGAGCCTCTGATCAGTTTCCATGAAGAAGTTGGTAACAACTGTCCCTGGAGAAAAACTTTAATAGGTCGAAAAACCTTTAAAAAAAACCTATGACAGGGGCTTAACTGTTTTTTTCGCTCTCTATACCAGTACCAAATACCGAATGGTAATCTGCAATTTTTGTTATTCTATGAATTTTTTGACGTTAATGTTACGTTCGGTTTAAGTACATTTTATGGTAGGATCGCTTGCTGATACAATGTATCGAACGTTGTTAGCTATTTGAACCTCACGGTCGGTCTACTTCTATCCCGTCTTTGTTTATCCACTGCATAGAACGTCATCGGTTCCTGTATGATTCGTCAGAATTCATTTCGTGTCGCGCTTCAATATGCAATAAGAGAACGGATAAACTGTTTGCTTTCGTTAAATTCATGCGGCACACATTCGTCGTGTTTTTCGACTTGCCAATTCGCATAGAGCGCTCCGAAGTTGTGGTCCCACTATAGCTCATTTCTTCGATAGCCTTAGAAGCGTGTTGTGTGCGTGGACCTGGCTTAATTCACGTCTTCACATGGTGATCGTTGCACGCTGTGGGCCATTCCCTGCACCACTCATCTGAAAGGTTCCATTTGTGTCACGAAAGTCGTCAAGTAAACCTCCAGCCCAACATGCTCGTTAGCAGTTTTCCAGCCAAAAGTAACACTGTCTCATCACCAAGGCTTCACGCCAAAATTTAAATCTTTGCCAAAATTAATCGTATTTTCAGGTGTTCTACCCTTGTTTTAATTCCATGGATGAAATTCAAATTCATGCAAAAGCGAAGCATTAAAAGTGCGAACTGTAATCAGTGACGATTAGTAAAAGAAAAAGTAAATAAAGCTAAAATTAATAAATGCAAATTATCTTGTAATTCAGCCATAAAGGATAGGAGGATAAAGCTCTCGGCGTTGATGCCTGGAGAATGCGCCATGCATCCAACTTCATTAAGCATCGTTTGGAGGTGATTGAATGCATATGTCCTTTATAATGACTCGCGTTGGCCTACAGATATATCGAACCAGAGCTGCTATCCTCGCAGTCTAGTGTCAATTTGCCGACCCCGAAGGGATGGAAGGCTTGGTGGGCCATGGACGAGGGGAACGATTCCACGTGTGTGTTGCAGGGCGCCTCCCAGCACTGTGCCACACGCGCTCTTGACGATCAGTGGTGCATAATACCAATAAAAATGGTTATTTTTAAAAAAGCGTCAGACTTTGGGAAGTCAAAGTCGAAATTACTTCTTAACCAACCGAAATTCCTTAATATAGAGTTGCCATGATGATACACTCACTGTCGTAATTTTATGCCCACACATATTAATACCTGTAAAAATGGTTTCCTAATGGTCTAAGCACTCCCCAAAATTTCACTCTCGTTAGAGATTTTCAGCTTATCCAAAAAAAATTCCACCTTACATCCCAAGCTATCAGGTCCATAGCGAAGATTCCGTTGCGGATTCAAGTAATCAAATAATTACTTCATATTTTGTAAACAATGGCAAAACATTTGCTGCCAAAGTAAATTGCTGCATTACAGAGACACGGTATGTAAGATGTGCTCGAGGAAAGAGCGACAATTTTCGAACGCTTTGCAGTGTTATTGCTGAGAAGACCACAACAAAGCCAGGAGAGCGTTGCCTAAATGATTTCGAACCGACCTTGAAGGTTTCTGTTGTTGTATTCGAGATTTCGTCGTTTCTTTCTGGCTCAGCTATAATTATACAGCACGCAATACTTGTCGCCGTCAAACGGAAACTGTGAGATACTGCGAAATCGTCCCTCGGAGTAGATTGTTCAACAGCGCGCGCAACTTTTACAACTATGTAATCAAAAATCTCACATAGTTAAGTTTTGGTCTCCATAGAAATGTAATTGCTATACTGCGTAAGTTATCAATATGAGGACAACGCGATCAAAACAGTATAATCATCATGTTAACCTTTTATTTGCTGCCTACGATTTTTCACGGCAGGGTCTAATGTTAAACAGAACCACAACGATGCCAGCATATTCGCCAAACCTGACGATTTGTGCTCCCCAGATCAATTTCGCTGACGGGTGACTGCTGATGGTAGCGTTAGGTAAAAATTTGGCTAAGAGAAACGCAAATCAAGGGCCTTCGTGATGCAGTGTGTAATACACGAGCTCCCAGAAAGGGTAATCGTAGTTCTATCTGGTCAGGTGTCCATGTTTTGCGAACATCTCAGCATCGTTGTGATAGTACGATCATTCTCGTAGAAGTATTTGTTTGCTAGCAGATATCGTGAAGAGAAGCAGGACTCGATGTGTTAAAAAAAAAGCGTACAATTATGTGGAAACAACGATTCTCAGAACAGTTCTTGCTGTTATAGAGGGCGCGTGTGATATTGATAGCCAATGATTCGCAGTTCGATGTTCGGCTACAGCTGAGTTCACTCACAGATTTCTTTCCAGAACATCCGCAGCCTCTGTCCGACACTGTGCCGACACGCTGACGAGTACGAGATCGTACACAAGTTGCCGTCCGATAATCATGTTTGCATCAAGTTCCAAAACTACGGTCTCATCAGGTTGGTACTCCCTCTAACCCCTCAACTACAAATTCTGTAAAATGCGAAATTCCCCCACGACATGAAGAGGCCAACGAGAGCAGATCTCATTATTGCTATTATTTTTTATTATTATACTTTAATACTATGCCATACTATACTCCTACACTTATACTTTACTATTATTTATTATTACTATTATTGCTATTATTTTTATTGTTATTCCTCCCAACAGTTAATCGCCTCATCGTGGCTGGGAGGTGTTCACGGGCGTCGGGCTGTGATGTACAGCGGGGGATTCATCCCCTCGGCAGGGTTTCCCAAACTGAGAGGAGTCCGGCGTTCCTATCAGGAAGTCTTGCTAAGAGTAAACTAATACCAGGATTCGTCATCGTAATGTTAGCAAACTAGTCGCATGGTTGCAAATCTCCCTGTGATCCACAAGGCCTGCGAATGCCTGTGGTGGTGACGACCTGGGGCAGAGTTCGGCCAGGCTAACGTCGAGATTCTAGGGAACCACAGTGGCTAAACGAGCAAATCTCCAAAAAAATTGAGATTTTGCTGAGGGCCGCATAACGAGTGAGGACAGGCCATTCAAGTATCGTGTGTTAGGTATTGTTATTACTACTATTACTATTATTACTATTGTTATTATCGTTATTATTATTATTACTATTATTATTATTACACGGCCCATCTTTCACATTTACTCTTATCCCAGCACTTCTTGTATTCCATTCGTTTCGTCGCACCATCATTCACGAAAGTCTTCAAACTATTCGCATGTGAGTTCGGATGCTGCTTGAGGTTACTTAATCTTCGCCGCTAATGTTATTGAATGCCGGTCGAGTCGATGCTCCTTTTAATTCTGTGCTGGGGCGTCCCTACGGGATTAGAGATCGTCGGCCCGTCAGAGAATACTCTGGCACTAATTCCCGATCACGAAAGGATCACGAGCTTGGTTGGTCTGGAGCGGTGTCGAACCACCGCCTGAGTGGGTTGCACTGCCGGCGCAATGGACGTTACCACTACCATTGCTCCAGTAGCTCTTTAACGAGAACAGATGCCTAGGAAAAATAGATTAAATAGTATGGGAAGAGTATGGTACGCCTTTTTCATGTTCTACTTTCTTTTATTGAAGCCTTGAAGAACACACTTTGATTGGCAGGTCAAAGTGGCAAAGGCAGCAGGCTTAAAATCGTCGGTTATTTCGCACTTTAAAGTCAATAGACCAACATGCTCCGTCTTATACTTACTCATTAAAACACATAAATTGGTATCACTTGATAATCTTGCGTTAACTGATCCGTCATTTAAGGTCGGACCAATCATCAGCTGTGTAGGCGGGCCAAAGGGTAGGATAACCTGGTTTCTAAGCCTAGTACTAACCCAGTTGCTTAAATATATTCCAGTTCACCTCACCAACACCCAAATGTTCCTAGAACGTCTACGTAACGCGTTTCCTAATAATGCGTATGTGATGGAGTCTTTCGACGTTACCACGTTGTACACCAACGCATCGAATGGCTCCGCAATGTAAGCCATCTTCGATCTTCTTGTTGAACATGAAGGAAGAATAAATATGCATGGCTTGTCTATTCAGCAGCTTATGGCTTTCTTAAAGGAGTGTCTAAACTGCTCGATTTTCAAATGATCTGGGAAATATTTCGCGCAAATAAGGGGATTGGCAATGGGACAGCGACTGGCACCAAGCCTTACCATTGCGTTTATGTCCAAAGTAGAAGCCCCGTTCTCGGGCTGCTACTCTACTACAAATACATAGGTGATTGTTTTGTCATCTTCTCTACGAAGGAGGAGATGGACAAATGCTTCGACTTATTGAAAACCGAGCAAAAACTGGCTTCCGTTTTTAAACGTTCAAATAAACCTATCAAGCAGCGGTTACACAAAGAGGTACCGAAAGCCAAGTAACAAGAACATCCTCGTTCATTTCCTTTCTTCCCACCCTTCACACACAAAGAGAGCGTTCGTGAGAAACACGTTTCCAACAGCCAGCTCTGTGTGCACAAGTAGGGAACTAAAGGAAGAGTCGCGCAACTTGGCTTGGGAAATAGCGATCTCCAATGGCTACGAAATAGTAACCCCACGAGATAAGTTTAGAAGGAGAGCGACGCCCCAAAACGACGGGTTTGGCCGAAACAAAATCCCGTTTATCTTGCCCTTTATTAGCGATAAAATAAGTCTAGCGATAAAGCGATGTTTAAGAGAGTCAGACCTAGAGGAATCGGTAGCGATAGTTGAAATACCGCCGGACACTCTACGTCGTCAGTTAGTTCGAAATCGCCTGTATGACCGTCTGTGTGAAACAACAAATTGCGTAATTCGCCCTTACGGCAGGGACGGTGTTTGCATGAGTTCAGGTACGATATACCTGATCTCTTGTAATAATTGCGGAGATGAATATATTGGCGAAGCGGGCAGACCTTTGTGTATCCGTATAAAAGAACACCTAGATGGCAAACGAAAACTAAGACGAAGCACTCCACTAGGCACGCATAGGATACAAAAATATAGCAGAGATTTTGATGTAAAAGTCGCTATTATTGCACGGGAGACTAAAACACCAACGCTCAAATTTTTTGAGGTTTTTGGATAAATTCCAAAAACCCGAGAATGAATAGCAGGGAAGAATGCCTTGAGATAACGCGTGATCTAGCCCGTATCTCAGAACTGATTTTTTATGTGAAGTGGTGCAGCAATCAACCATATGCGACTCCAAGAGGCTGTTCTTCCTTGGCGGAAAACAGAAAACGGTGGGTTTTTCGAGAAGCCGATGATCGTGTAATTATTGCTCAGATTTTCATCTTTCTTTTTGCGTTGTTGAGCGTTTGACCTAGTAAATTACATATTAGTGTACCCTTCCAGGCCCTGAAGAAGGCGATACTGCCGAAACGTCAGCTATCGTTGTTCTTCGTATTCTTGTTGAGCAAACGCGAGTTGTTATTTTCACTCTTTATTCACGAATAAGCTAACGTTTCGGCGGATTTCGCCTTCCTCAGAGCCTATCCACTATTCTCCTCCAGAGGCGGTCTTCCAAATATTGAGCACAAAAGTTTTCCTTCATCTCGCACTTCGAAGAATTACTTGATCAATGCCGAAGTTAATAGAAAGTCGGTCGTGGAAGTTACTGCAAGATGTACCAGCAAGATACTTCCGAGTTGTAAAAGAAGCGTTGTCACTTAGACAAAAGATCGTCTTAGCTCGACAGGCGATGCACTTTCTCCACCGCTGCCTAAAACACCAAGTCGTTCCGAAATTCCAAAAACCAAAATAACCAAAAATAAAACCAAAGCGACTACACAATGTATGCGGACTACCAGAGGACACTCGCCGAGTACTGGACATCGAATTGCGATTACTACGTAGCTCTCTACGAAGCCGACAAAGCCAGATATTCGCCAAGTGGAAGAAGTGCCAGACGAAGGAAAACTTTTGTGTTCAGTATTTGGAATTCCGCCTCTGGAGGAGAATTGTGTCTCTGAGGAAGGCAAAATCCGCTGAAACGTCAGCTTTTTCGTGAATAAAGAATAAAAATAACACCTCGCGTTTGCTCACCAAGAATACGATGAATTACTTCATCAATGCCGAGGTTAATAGAAAGTCGGTTGTGGGAGCTACCGTTGTGTTGTATGTGTTATATTTGTAAGGAAGTAAAGGTGTGCCGAATTACAACCTCGCAATTGCTGTAAGAAAGAGATCAACACTTTGATTAGTTTTCACCAAGATCTCTAAGTTACAACAAAAAAGAAAAACTGTCAGATTAAAGAAGCTTAATTGATTGAAAACATATACCGCAGAACACTAGTGATTTGACAGTTGAGGTTCCATTATGCGAAGCATAAAGGCAAGACCTCTTAAGTTAAAAAAATGAACAGTTGCGTGCTTTCATAAATCGTGTGTTCCTCCGTGTGGATATGAGGATAGTTAAGTCCCGTTTTTAGTAACTGAAGTTATGTAGGATTATGAGTTCACCTAGATTACCTTGATTCTTTCCAATCGCCAAGCAACCTGAATGGCACCAGTAAAATCAAGTGGCCCCCATCGCGAATCAGAGCCACTCTCTCGGCTTCTATCTCTCAAGAGGCACGAATAGTTACACTTTTCGAACAGGGTCGCTTACTTTTATTGCCCTTGATGAGGAATTAGTCATGCGCAGTTTGCATTGCACTGCTTTGGCTCTGCAAGCTTAGTGTTAGCCCAGTTTCCAGGTGGAAATCTCGTTCGCTGCAAATCATAGCAAGACACACGTCGCCGTCGAGACACGATGAGGCGGTATACTATTCGTGGGAATATTATGACTTCACATTTTTAGTGCATTTTTAGTGCATTGGACGGTGTAATGGGATTTGAATGCTGGTGAGTCGATTCTCCCCAAAATCCTAGAACAGCCGTTCTAGGACATTCCTAGGCCTTTTGCACTAGAAAGGTTATCCAGAGAAGTCGGTTACCCATACCCTAAAGCCGTCAGGACGGTAGGCCTGGTTGCCATAGCGTGGGCTTGAACTAGAGCCTTGCGCGTATTGAACGGCATTACTAGCATTGTGCTGCCCAAGCTTCTGTTATAATAATGACAGTTTAGGTACTCGAAATTCGAAAAAAAATTGAATACTAGTGAAAACAGAAATTATAGAAATTTTCCTCCAAAGAAATGCCCACTGCCAATAGGTACCACTTGACATTACGATTTTCGCGAATTTGGAAGCACTAATTAGAGAACTAGTTTATGTTCGTTTTTTGATAGTGAATTTCTCTTTTATGAAGCGATGAAATGCGCAATATTTGCAGACGTGAGAAAGATGTTTATCTATGGAGAAGAGGCAAATGCATCAACGAGACGATCGCGTTCACCATCAATTGTGGATTTCCGTTTAGTCGAAAGAATCTCGAAAGAATTCAAAAGAACCCATTGCTGTATCTCAGCAAGCTCCTAGCTCGGCAATAACCTTCTCTTTTGATTTGAGCACGTTTTGTTGTTCTTTATTTTAACACATTAATCAATGACAGTCCATCAGTTAAAGTGTTTTGAACCCTGAATGGAGAAGACTTTCATGCAAACGAATCATTGACGCTGTTGTTCAAGTTATTGTTTATTGTACTTCTGGTTATTCAGCCGTATGGTAGATAAATAATCAGTCACAGTATGTTAAACGTCCTCGGTGATAGAATGACAAAAAAAGTTCCTCATTAGAAATAATACAGGTTAGCATAGAGGGACAACTAGCGCCGTGTTAGTGATGGCGATCATCAAGAGCACGGTGCTGCTTCCACACCACTCAAAGCTCACCAAGTTTCCCATCTCTGAGGTTGAGAAATTGCTGCCATTCTTTTCTATATAGAATCCATTCACTTTAATCCAGTGAAGACGCTCCAGTCTGGCCATCTCAAGACTCTAAAGAGAATCGAGGCGACCAGCATTCAACGACGTTCATGATGAAAAGAAAAACCTCAACCAGAAGCCGAGCTCACACGTAAAAAGTTGGAAGACTTTCGTTAATGACGAATGCAAGGAAACGAATCGAATGCAACAAGTGCTGGGATCTGCAGAGTATATGTGAGAAACAGGTAGGATAAAAAAAAACAGATTGCAATTAAATACGCCAATAATTACCCACATACAAATAGGAAGCAGCTTTACACACAATATTGCTTACTCTTTACAGTTCTAAGCTAATGCATTCATGAAAAAGGTCATCTGCATAACCGATAATTCTTCTAACCACCAAATCACTCAAACCCGCATCAGTGCTGTCTATTGTCCATACTTCTCAATGGGACTTGTTGACTCGAGCTCATAACAAATATTACACTTTTGATGTGGTTTTAAGGCTTTTGCCAAAAACCAAAGGCTATCTATGTTCTGCACTAAAACCTGGAATACTCACGAGAAATGTTCCAGACCATTTGAATGAAGACATGAGCTTGTTTGTTTGAACCAATCCTGAACCATCTCTCACGTTCATTTCCACCAACGGTAATCTGCTTTGTCCGATATTATGTAAAAGATACAATCAGAATGCGCACATGAATACATTCATTAATGAAAGATATAAAATAGTTGAATCGGGGACAAACTTCGGTAGAACGACGCATAGCTTTGTCTGCGGCTGATCTCCTATCTGTAGAGAATATTATCTACGAAAAAAAAAGGAGTGTTCTGTATCACTTCTCACGCACATTCAAAAATCGCCTCACAGAGTCCTTGCTTGTAATGGTTAACTATACTACTTTGTGTAAGCTATGCCATTTTTATCTGTTAAAACTTCCGCATAATCGAAGGTTATTTCAAGACTCCTTCTTTGACGCACTTCGCATCTATTGCAGTACGCTTCCGACCAATTGCTTCAAAGTGCACTAACTGAAAAGAATTCTAAATCTTCCTTCCGAATATTGTCTCCAGCAAAACTCTACGTACTCACGTCACCATCCTATGTAAATACTGCATGATTTCCTTTCCGTGGAAGTCTGCCTTCTCCGATTCCCATTGTTTAGTTTGAGAAACAATCCCAGTGTCCATTTTCAAAATACATTATATTCGCTACTAAAACTGTTTTGCCAGTATATTGCTTAGATGGATGTTGAATTACCCAAGTTTGTTCTGTATTCCAGATATGGGCAGCAGCACGTAAAAGGCTGCCATGGCACAGGAAAGTAACTGCAAGCAGGCAGGCACCGACCTACCATCCTATAAAACTTCGTTCGAGCAACCAGTCTGATCTTCAGCATTTCTTTTCGGAACCGTGCATTGCGGTCATGGACGACAATTAGTCGCTGCAATCAAGAGCATCACATGGACTTTATCGCTCTACATAACAGGCTTCATTTGTGAGTCCAGCGCCTAGTGGTACCTAAAACCTTCAGCAAATACTCAATCCAGACACTCGACATAAAACGAGAACGACATCAGTAATAAATGTGATAATCAATACAATGATGCTGAGATATTTCCAAAACTCTGACTAGAAGGAAGGCGAAAGGAAGGATCCGCATAGTGTGAAGAGAACGCGTTAGCAGCCGGATAGAATTATAGCTAATGCTAGGTAATAGCGCGTTCATTCATCACCTCAGACACCTGCGGTACGGAGTATTGAAAATATTTCAGCATCATTGTGGTTGCAATCACACATAATACGTTACCGTGAAAAGTTGTGATAGGCAGTAAATAAAACGTTGACATTGTAATGACTCCTTTAATAACATGAAAAAGCAATAAAGAAGTATGGATTGGCGATTGAGCACCTCATGGCACTCTTAAAAGAGTGCTTAATGGGCTCAATCTTTAGGTGGTCCAAGGAGTATTTCGTACACATGAGAGGATCGGGAATGGGATAGTGATTGGTATAAACCCTTGTCATTGCGTTCACGTCTCAATTGAAGCGTTCATACTCGGTTTACCGCTACTACTTTACGGTAGGCATATCGAGGTCTGTCATCTGCTCAATATAACAGGAGCTGGACAAATGTTTCGAGCTATTTTTCGAGTTAGGTTTCGAGACTCTCATTCGTCCCACTCGTAATAGCGCCGCTCTGAGAAGGACGAAATCGCCGAAGCGTCAGCTATCGACCAACAACAACAACAACAACGACAACTATACCAACATCAGCTCAACAAGATCAGTTCATAAAAACATGTAATATGTCGATTATTTATGCCAAGGTTTATAGAAAGTCGGTCTTTTGAGTTGTTTCGAGTTATGGAGCGAGCAGTCCACAGCACACAAAACTAACCCGAGAGAAACCCAAAGAAAGGTGATTTCCATTTTTGAGTACTCAAATTAACTATCCAAAAACGGCTACATCGCCAAATGGTACTAAAAGCCACGTTACAAAACGATACTGGTTTCTTATCTCTCCTTTCACCCTTCACACACAAAAGGGAGCTGATGTCGAACATATTTCAAACGGCCACGAATGCATACACATGAGGAACGTATAAGGAAGAATCCCGAATTTGGCGCGACAAGTAGCTATGTCCAGTGGTTGCGAAATAATAGCCGTTCTGAATAGGTTTAAAGGAAAACAAAACCACCGAACGACAAGACTAGAGAAACAAGGTCCCGAATGACCTGCCCTTCATCTTCAACGGAGTAAACACAGCTGTTGAACGATATTTAAAAAGATCAAGTCTGCTGAATTCAGTAACAGCGATTGAAAAACCACTGAACACTCTGATGCCAGTCAGTTTGCAATCATTTGAATGACTGTCTGTTTACGAACCAAAATTGCACTAATATGCCCTAACACTGGTGATTGCATGCGTTCGGGTACGGTGTAGCTAAGCTCTTGTAATGTGGGCGGGGATGAATCCATTGACGAAACGACTAAGTCACTCTGTGTATGCATGAAAGAGTACCTAGATGGTAAGCGTAAAGCTAATCAAAATAATCCGCAAGTGCTCATGGGCAGAAAAATCTAAGAAAAATGAATCGCAGATAGGAATGCCTCATTATTACGCGTGATCTCACACGATACCTCCGATTAATTTCCTAACATGGGAGAGGCACATTACCCATCCATGTGAACTCTGTACGCTTGGCCTTCATATGGAATACCGTGTGGAAGACTCGTAGAAAAGGTGACTGTGTGAAGAAGCCGTTTTGATTCTAATGCGATTGATACTCGAGCTTTTCATACTGAGGCTGTGAGGAAATTTGGCTAACTAGGTTACAGTTAACTTGACCTTTCCAGACTTTCAAGAAGGCGAAATACGCAGGAAGAAATGTTAGCAACTGTTCGTAAATAGTATAAATAACAACCTTGTTGCATGTTTTAAGAAAACAGCAAATAATGACAAGAACTAAAAGAAATATTTTATTGCCAATTTTAAGTGATTACCAGATGATTATGTAAAAAGCCTATCCATTCCTTGATAAAATAGTCAAGAGATGTTGATCCTCTCTATTTGGCTGACCAATGAAGCTCGATCTAAATCCTTAAATTGCTGTTCGGTATGTCCATGCTGCAAAATACGCTTTCGATGTCTACTTAGTAGTGTGTAAGTCGTAAGAAAGCAACAAAATAACAAAACGCAACAACATGAACAAAATTTTAACACTCGCAAGCAAAAAGGACCAACAGATTCTCGACATCTGTTTAGTCCGTTAAGTTGATATGAAGCTGTTATGAATATTTACTGCGAACTCAAGCGCTTTTCATGAAGGCACTTTGCCAGTTTAGCTACACTTCTTCCTTTGGCAAGCAAAAACTAGTCCTTCCTATTCCTTTTTTGCTTTTTTTGCAGTACACTTTGTCACTGCAATGCTTTGATAATATCAATCCTACTGAGAACCTTCAATGCTCTATTGATCTCAAGTTCTTCGTTGTTTTAGATGAGCAACTTCCGAAAGCTTTTCGGAAAACTTAGAATCTCCATTCTCTTTACGAGATACTTTTTACCTAAAAACCGGTAAAACATTGCCGAAGAAGGAAGCTAACATTAGGTGTTCTTTCTCGCGTAACATTTACAATTAGCAGCTAAAATAAAAAATTAGTTCAAAACTCTGAAAAAAAACGACTTGAATGCGGCGGGAAAAAATAGTTGTGTATTGTGAGACAATCAGATCCACTGGCGGATGGCAAGAAGAAAATTGATGAAAGAGTGTTGGTCTTATGCGGAACTTGAAGACGTGCGTCGTTAATCCGTTTACGCTTCTTATTTATTTCCTTGCTGGATTCTACCAGCTTTTTTGGTTAGTATGAATTAAAGGTTTCAGCGTGAGTAGTGCGAACAAATAAATTCATAATCGAATGGAAAACGAATAATTGTAAGCATAGGTGAGCAACTAAGAAAAACGAACCTTGTCAGCTTCGTTTTGTGGCTCTGAAGTGCTCATCTTCTTAACATCGTGCATCAGCTTACACCTGACACACAAAAGTAGAGGCTACGTTGCTGGAGACTTAAGGGAAAAACACTTTTCCACAACCGAAAAATTAATGAGTAACTTTTCCCTTGACTATTTGTAGATGGCAACCACAAAAGGTATCTGAGATATGAACAGAACTCGGGACCCTGTGTGGGATTCCAACCCAAGGTTACCCTTGGCAGGGCTCAAGTTTTATTCAGGAGCTACTATCGCGAGCTACCCGATCAATCTCTGTAGATCATTTCGATTGACGGGTGATTTCTGATAGCACCGATAAAGTAAAAGCGACTGAGAGAAAGGTAAAGCAGGAGTCTGGGTTGGTGTCGTGGACAGCACACGAGCTCCGGTAAGCGTAAGCAGATTCGAAGCCCACACGGAATTCATAGGTTTTGCTTATGTCTCAGCTACCTTGTGGTTGTATTAATATCGTACCATGGCATGAAAAAAGGATGGGAAGTAAGAAAGAGCTAAGACATTATTTCTGGATTGTTCTACACTCGCCATACAGCCACATCCCCACTCTTTCCTAATATATTAAGTGAAATTTAAAAAAAAATAGACATGAAATAAAACAAACGACATAGGAGGTTGCTGTCGTAATGATACTTCATGAATTGAGCACGACCAACAGTTATTAAGAACATTTATCCGAGCATTCACGTTTGCGATCGCACAGTTATGATCTTCATCGTGTGAATCAAGAAGATTACACCACCGTCTCCATTTCCCTCCTTTGAATTCTCGCGGTACACAATGAGTCCCTCGTTGCTAGGGAAGCATGAAGATTGTCGCAGTTTTCCTGTTCTTCGTGACGAAGACGATATCCACTGTTTCCAGATTCTAGTGGTGGAGAGACGCAAGAAAAGTAATCCTATCGGTGGGTGTAGAACCAGATCGTCAATCCTCAGCATCATTGATTTACCACAGTTGGAGAAAATCAAGAACATTGAACATTCTGTTTAGTGAAGTTTGTTTTCCAATGGTGAGTCAAGTTGTTATGATTATCTGCACATTTCATGGAGACAACTGTACAGTCTCTAAGACAATCCTTAAGAAAACCACATCGATGACGGAGGTGAGGATTACCGCCTTCTTCGAGCTATCGAGTACAGTATGCTTTTTCCTGTTATTCTACGCTTAGGGCATTCATTATGCAATGTTCGCGAGTGAGATAAAGAAAGTTTGAGCATTCGACAACTTTTATTAGCAAGAAAATTTTGCCAACTTGAAATAAGAAAAACGACGTAGACAGCTGAAGAGTCGTCATTATGATGAAAGCTTACGGAATTTTCTGCCAATCGTATGGATCGTTCATTTTAACGCCAGCCGGATGGCAGCTCTCGAGCATCTTGGTCAGTTTCCCATAATCAGGCATTGTGTCATATTTCATCGCGAGAATGTGCTAAAGCAATCCTCTGATACATCTTGTAGTAACTCCCACGTCCGACTTTCTATTGCTGAGCAGAAGTGGAAAGAATTGTGCAAACCTCTGAGACAATACCGTGAGATATCAACAGCTATTTTTAGGTATTCTTTCCCATTCCGTTTTTTCTTAGGAGTTTATAGTTATCATCCTGCCAGGAAATTAGATTTATATTCCCATTATTAATACCAGTTCTTTCCCACTAATATTTTCATCACTTCAAAAACTTCCCAATCAATAACAAATTCGCCTTCGAGGAATAAAATGCTGGAGTATCCATAGAGTTTATGAATGAAAATCAACTAATATCGGACTCTAACTACTAACTATTTCATCGATGGTTCTAACAAAATGTGGAAGTTGAAAATCTACTGCAGTTCACAAATTTCTGCTATCGCTACAGTAGGCGAGGTGGCTGTACTATAAAAACGTGGATTTCAAGCTTTTGGAATCCATAATTTAGTTTCATACTCATTTAAACACTAAAAAAGACTATACCAAAACTGCGTCGTTCAAGTCCTGGGAGTCAGCAAAGCGAGCCCTCTGAACAAGTTTGGTGGCGAAGTGCGAATAATGTTTGATGGGACACGCTAAGTTTACCCGATGATTAACGGAAGTTACAGCTGATCGTTAAGAGATCAAGGTCAAACGTCCGCCGTTAGTTGGTCAATACCTGAGCGATGCGCTATGTGTTTGACTTCACCAATTATCGTTAGAGGTGATCGAATGCGTATTTGGCCTATACAACGAATTATGGTGAGCTACCGATTTGTGAATTTGTCAAGTCAACGCTTTTATTATCGCAGACAGGTATGGTGCTAAACTGCCCACCGCGGAGGGATAGATGGCCTGGTGATCTATACGGACGGGCTTAAAGAAGGATTGGTCCAGTACGCATGAGCGGCACTTCTAGCTACTGCGCGCCAAGACGGTGATACAGGTGAAAATACGCAACTTAAATTTTTTATATCAAATACTAATTTTATATTTCCTAAACTCCTAAATATTTTATGACAAAATTTTTCCACTGGAAACGTTGAATAGCACAAACGTTTAGAAGTTTAAGACCCTGTCAACTTTTGAAACAGCATGAACTATTTTTCCAATTCACGATAACATGGCTTAGAAATCATCATGAGAATTCCCATTTGACCATTTTTCGTTAGCAAAGGTTGTTCTGCTGTGCTAATGTTTCTAAGAATATGGTAAGCATATAGAGAACTTCCCTCTTGAAAAGTTCTCTATCTATCTAAATAATAGTATTTGAAGTCCAAATATGGCCGCCTCGCACTCGCACATCAAACACCGCAATGTAACCTTTTCTAATCTTCTCGATCAATTATGTTCAATGTTTCAGGCACAATAGCGATTCAGGTTTGACTTCAGTAGCATAGCGACGATGGCTTATCCGAAGGAGGCGTAACCATGGAACAGTTTACTACTTCCTTGCGAAACAACGAAGCTAATGACGTTTGATGTTTCAGGCAGTTAGGTACAGTCTATTGCAGTCCAGGATCAACAATCCAGATTAACCGCGGTTGCATACGCTTGCGGCTCCCGCAGCCGATATAAGCCAGGTGCCTTCAACGGCGGAGACATGCCATCACTCACCTTACCCCCGATCGGTAGCGCGGATAATCCGCTCCTCACAACCACATCCTCAGTCATCCTCAATCACCTCAACTCATTTTTAGTCATACTCATTCATTCTCCTTCAATCACATTCATTCACACTTTCACATTCATCCTTCAGTAATCAGCAGATTATTGTATCTCGTTTCTCAGCTTGTCTACGGTGGGATGTCAGTAGTGGCGGGTGTTTCCAAATGCGTTCTGTTTGCAACGCCATCGGTGGCATGTACCATTCCTCCCACAATGTACACGCAATGTGTACAATGCCGCTAAGCGACCAGCTTATGCTTTGTATTCTTCTAAGCCGCGATAGGCTTATCAGTTTTGTAGCCATTTATCATACTGGTCCTTACCCTTAAGCAATGGTGGCACCCATCGATGCTCAAAGTTCACGTTGCTGACATAGCGTTATTCACGACCAGCCGCCTGACTGTGTTCCGTAGATGACTCATCATTCACTGTCCATAGCACCGTCAACGCTCATGTAACTTACAGTCCTCATCGATCCACTGAAATGCACCTCATCGCTATAATGTTGAAATCCTAGTTTGGCCGAAACACGGCCAGTCTGTAACCCTCGCCACCTCAGCATACTGTCTCCATCTCCGCGGCATACACTCTCCTCCCTCCGCCCTCCAGAATACTGTCTCCCTCAGCCGCCCCGCCGGCCGCGAATAGACGCGGCGCAGCATCGCTTACGGCTAAGCAAAGGCTACTTCGTTGTGATCTCATTATTATTGTTAATATTGTGTTAATGGTATAATAATGTTTGAATGCCATTGCTTCATTGTTAGCCTCACTTCACTACAGGCCTCAGCACCTCAGAGCTCTAACTTGTGTCATTCCTCCACCATTACTTCTCTATCGTTACTATCATGTTATTAGTGTTGTATTTATGTATTAAAGGTTTAATTACCCAAGTTTGAGGTTGGTAGATCAACTTCAACTGCTAAAAGACCCGCGTGGTTAATATTCCACATCAATCTGAACCGCTACACTTCGCCGCTAACCATTTCGTTACAAAGCATGCTCTGACCAGCTTACTGCAAGAATTTTCCATGCAATCTTATTACCTTCATGAGTAATCACATCAGGATACACAGCCAACCTCAGCCATTTTGAGCATTTTCGGCTGCTTCTGACACAGTTTCTCAACGGTAGTTCCCATTTTACTGGCTTTGATCGCAGCCTCATCCCTCATTTTACTCCATGGAAGTCCGCCGTCGCCGAGTTCGATCTAAACTTTTGAGCCTTAAAAATTCGACGAAGCCGGGATTTGAAAGCGCAGACTAGATTCACTTGACGTTTCGTGGTTGCTCAGTGCTACGGTGCTTTCAGTACCATAGTGTGTTGTCGTTTTAGGTAGAGCTTGATGTCAAGAGACGAAGAACCGTGAGAAATTCTCAAACTAATCAACTTCGGGATGGAAGCTTTTGAAGACACTAGTAGATGTTTAGAAAATACTTCAGCAGTGAATGGGGCTTGGTCTGTGCAGTGATGAAGGCACTCTTCGCCTAACCACATGTATATTAGTAAGCTCGGACTTTCCATAACTTTAACTTCTTTATGAAAAGCGTTTCAGTGCGCTCAGTTAAGTTTCACTTTTTCTACCAGACGAACTAGAAGTGAAGTGACACCCACTGTCTCACAGGATCTCATTCATCGCGTTTATCACCCAACCAATGTAAACCAATCGGTAGTAATTTTCTCCATTCGAACTAATACCATTTTTTCAATTGACAATTTGATGGATAATGAAGTTATAAAAGCAGAGGATCAAACGGTGCAAAAGAGCGACAGCGGCTACGAAGTATACCCTATCAAAAAGCAACGTAAAAATGCGACTGGATGAAGGACTTTCCAAACGCTGGGTACTATAGAATATTCGATTACATTTACAAAAATTATGCTGCTCAAAAGCGATACAATAAAGCAATCCTGATCAGGTGAACAGCGTCTGAGCGACATGTCATATGTGAACTCGAACTCTGAGAGCTATGAGGCAATGAGCTATATTTGATATGCACTACTCGTCCAACCGATTCCGTTTTCCATATCTTCATGTGATCTGAAACACATCTGTGGTCTTTGGCCATTGAAGTAGGTCGTCACTTAAGATTCCTTCGTCACCTGCATGAATGGGAGATATCCCAAAACCATCCTTTCAATTGTGTGTTCATAGAGTCGATTAGTCTTGCGGTCTTCTTATATAGCGACCAGGTTCCCGACTGTGTTGAGGTACGAAGAATCGTAGAATCGCAGGTGTTTGCGGTGGGGAACGAACGCGCTATTACCCTTTCCGCGGGTTAACGCGCTCACCACCACACCATGCTGGTCCTTCGTTTCCCCTGTCTCTCAGCTAGTTCTATCAATCAATGCTATTAGTGGGCGAGCTATCTGAGAAACGGGAGAAACGAAGGACCCGCATAGTGTGGTGGTGAACGCCCCGGAAAAGGTAATAACGCGTTTGTTCCCCATCGCAACACCTGCGGCCCGAAGTTTTGCAAATATCTCAGCATCATAGAACTTATATTTCGCCATTAAATACCATATACCCTGCCATTAAAAAGAGTAGGCAGCAAATGAAAAGGTTAAAACCGTAGAATCGTGACAAGAAGCATACAGTCAGCTGTTTTTTGCCAACTTTATTGCAAAATCGATGCTCTCAAAACCTCCCCAAGTCTCTCACTTTTTCCTAGTCAGCTCTTGACACAGCTGAAGCAAACGCATATGTTTAATTCCTTGAACATGAATGGTGCATTAGAAACAAATCCGTTTCTTATGAACATCGTTTTCACAAGATATATGTGGAGACCAATTTTTCCACAGTTGGCTAGAAAAGGATTCTGTAACTTCTCGTAAGAACTTTTTTTTTGTCAAACAGTTCGAGTAATCCTCCCAACGGTTTACCGTCTCATCGTGGCTGAGAGGTGTACCTGGGTGTGGGACTGCGATGCACAGCGGGGAATTCATCCCCTGGCAGGGTCTCTCAAACTGAGGAGTCCGGTATTTGCATCAGGAAATCTAGCTATGAGTAAACCAATACCAGGATCCACCATCGTCCTGGTATCAAAGTCGCATGCTGGAAATCTCCCTTTGATCCACAAGGGCTGCGACTGCCTATGGTGGTGAAGACCTGGGGCAGGCTTTGACCAGGCTGACCTTGGGACTCCAGGGAACCACAATGGCTTAACCAGCAAATATCCAAAAAATGGAGATTTTGCTGGGGTCCGCACAACCAGTGAGGACGAGCTATTCATGTATTAAGTTCGAGGAATCAGCTATCACCTGGGTGTACTTTCCCTGCATCTGCCGTTCCAATGAACTTTAGGTATAAGCCTATGTCTCGTCCTCGGGTAAATTTCCATACTAGCAACTACATCATTTTCACATGTGCTTTCTGTATAAGCTATGATATAGCTTTCATGAACTTTCTGCGCGAGCACCTCTATCTGATTGCGCTAATTGAGAAACTTTCTAGAACTTCCCTTTGAGCATTACCTCTAGATTCTTCTGCCAAAACTCCGCCCATTACAGATGGAATTTAAGGACCATTATTAGTCATCTCGGTTAGTTCGCTCAACTAGCGCTCGTACAGTCTCCATCTTCGTTTTGGCCCTTGTATTCCGTGCCTTTTTGGATATTGTCAAATCGCCAATATTGCACTGATTTTATTAATACAAACTGTTATAACACAAGTTTGAGATTTTCCTCTGTGGCAACATCAAGAAGTTCCGAGTGGCAAATTCGTACAAAGGCGAGTATTCTGCCTTGGATAGTGATTATTTAGTGCCGAGGACCTACTTGAAGGCCTATATTCCACCGATTAACTAATACAAGTTGCTAACTACTCAGAATGGGCATACCATTCTTTCGTTAAGCAGAAAACGTCCTTATTGTTTGCCTGTGATGAAAACCGAGATTATTTTCCATATTCCTCGCTTTTCAGTAGTAGAAAATGAGTCATATTGGAAATATGTACAACCTACAATGGAGTAGAGTAAGGCGACGAGGTCGTGACTGGGTCCCAAGTCGTGTCTGGCGTGCGCCTCCAGGCTAACGTAACGCAACGTGCCTCGCATTCCAATGCTCTCCCTCGGCTTCCGCATCAATCCAGAGGAATCAATGTATTGCCGTGCCAATCCTGCAATGGAAAAATGTCCTGAACAAGCGCATTTCTGAATTTTCGTGGCTGATTACTTTTTAGCAAGTTGCTAAATATTCTTTAAATTAGTCTTTATTTTTATTGAAAGCCATAAGGAAGTTGACAAGTAACGCCCGCTGGAGATAATTCGACGAGAAGAAGGTAATTTCGCCTTCACTCAGAGTGCCTAAGAAGTTCAGAATTTCAAAGATTTACGGAAGAGACTTTAGTTTATGATCCCGAACATGTACATAATCGTTAAAACAATTTTTCGCTTCCAAGTTTCTGTTCCAATTAACAAACTTCACTTTGGAATTGGAAATGTTATTTATTGACGCACAGGTATTTGCATTTATATTTACATGTGACAGTGATACCATTCTTTACGCTGAAGACCCAATCTTCCAAGGCGTCAGTTCCATCCCACACCGGGCTCGCCGAATTTCTCATACCTCCAGGCTGGTGAAGTTAGTACCACAGTTATCTGCTAAATTATCAGTCGCTCTAGTCCACTCAGCAGCTATCTAGTACGACTCTTTCAGGATTCTAGAAAGAATAGACCTGACCAGCATTCAACGACATTCACGACAAAGACGAAAATCTTCAAGCAGTAGTCGGATCTAGAAGGAAAACTTCGAAGACCTTCAGGGATGTTGCATTCCAGAAAACGAATTGAATGCAAGCGTTGGCATCCGTACGATGACAGCCTTCGATGTCTGGCGTTGTTTACAAAATATTCGTTAGAACATGAAATCGGCTAGATTTTTTAAAGCAAATGCGTTGAAAACAATAGAACCTGAGTATTTTGTAAAACTAGATTGCTAGACAGTAACAGTAGTGGAAAGTCTACTCTAAAGAGAGAACCAAAACCTAATCATGGCTTTTTTGAGAATAAGGAAGCTAGCGAGCCAACTATTTGGTCGCTGCACTCTCCCCAAAAAGAGAAGAAAGCTTACTTGACCACTAGAAATAAAAACGTCAGTGTCTACGAAGGATCGCATGATTCTCAGCAAATTTTCACGTTATCGAGTAGATTTCTAGGTTAGCAAGTATCTAACAAAAAAAGAAACTCTTTCTACTAGGCTTCTTAGTGGGTGATATCTACTCTAATCACTGATTCACCCCTGTGTTAGCTATTGAAGATGTCGAATTCATCAGTATGGGTGCTGGGTTAAGAACCTCTTACTGGCTGTATACATCGAAGTTCGAAAACCAAGAATACCTCACAAAAATACACTTATCGAAAAGATGATTTAGCATCTTTTCATGAGTAAACAAGGAAAGAACCTCTTTCCTGGTGTGTAGCAGAGGAGTTTGAAACCTTGGGAATAATCCTTAGATAGTGCTGCATAGCAATATCACAGCAAATGAGAGTTACGCTACAAAATATTCAGCAGATGCAAATGCGGTTACTTCCTTTGAAGGTGAGGTGAAAATTACATGAAAACATATCATAACTGAGGGCGAGCATCGATGCGGCAATCAGAGACATTGCTACGCTCAGCACTATCGAAGCAATTTCGTCGTATCACGAAATAGTCTTAGACTTCCTCATTGGAAGTCACGTAAAAAGCGGTGAGTTTTTCGAGAAGTTGTTGATCACGTAATTACCAGAGAGTTTTTCGTCTTTTTGTAAGTGTTATTGAAGCGTTTGGCCTAGTAGATTGTATATCAGTATACCCTTCTAGGCTCTGAAGAAGGCGATACTGCCGAAACGTCAGCTAGCGTTGTATTGTATTGTGTTTCTCTACGGAAGTAAATGTATGCTGTTTAAAAACCTCGCAATTGCTGAACAAGAAAACGACGCATCCAATATTTTTATTAAAGTGAAGATAAAAAAGCAATGGCGCTCTCTTAATGATCATTGAAGGCTCTACCAAAACAATTCGCACCTACCGTAATCTAGTAGGTAAATTCTCGTGACGTGGTCCACACCAATGCAACAGTTGGATGGTTTCAGATCGCGATGAAGAAAACCGGCACCATGCACGAGAGACAGAGCGTGTGTGACCTCGACTGACGGATATTTTCGCTAGCACTACTTTTACCATAACTGCTGGTACTAGATTGATAGTCATAATAATAAGAATAACAACAATAGTAACAATAATACAATGGTAATGAGAAAAGAAAAAAAGCGAATTCCTCCACCAAAGCATCAATGCGTGGAAGAGTCAGCAATGAACTCTGCCCACAGGAAACTTCAGTATCAATTGCATTACTGATATGTACGGCATAATAGTGTTGCCCACCCAACGGTTTACCGCCTTGTCGTGACTGGGGACTGTTCCTGGGTGTTGGAATGCGATGTATAGCGGGGGATTCATCCCTAAGCAGGGTATCCCAAGCCGAGAAGGAGTCCGGCGTTTAAATCAGGAAGCCTAGCTAAGAGTAAACCAGTACCAGTATCCTGGTATCAAAGTCGCATAGTGGTAAATTTCCCTCTGATCCACAAGGGCTGCGACTGCCTGCGGTGGTGAAGACCTGGGGCAGACTTTGGCCAGACTGACCTCGGGACTCCAGAGAACCATAATGGCTTAACCATCAAATCTCCGAAAAATGGAGATTATGCTGGAGCCCTCACAATCAGTGAGGACGAGCCATTCAAGTATCAAGTAGCTAATAGAATTACAATCAATACAAGGTTACGTCAACTCAAAAAGTAGGTGAATGTCACAGTGGGATAATAGCAATAATGAAGAAATATTGGTACTTGAAGCATAGCCCGATAGAGAGTTCCTGGAGAGAGTCTGCGGTGTGGGAGCTGCCGGCGTAAGTCGCTCAGGTTCCGACCAACCAGCTCCATAATAAAGAAGTGGCCCATCGAACAAGTGCCCATCGCCGTGATCTCCGGAATGTTCTCCTGGAAAGCAAGACTCGAGCATCTCTGTTCCGACACAAATGAGTGGGCACATCTCTCTGTGATTCACTCCACTGCTTATCCCTTAGCATTTCCTGATGGGAAAATAAAACATTCCAACGGAATGAGAGACAGTGTGATGTAGCTAGTTCGAAATGTGCAAGGTACAAATGCAGTAATGATCCAACGGTCTATAGAGCTTATCACACTCAGGTTAAACGGCAAACGTAGAATATAAAAAATATATTGAAAAAAAACCTCTGTACCGTTGTGGTTGTATTTCACATCATACTCTGTCGTGAAAAATTATATTAGCCAGCAAAATAAAAGAGTAACATTGTGAGTTCGACTACAGCCTCAGCTTAACTGGGTACAATCCCGATTTGTGCTCCTCAGATCAATCCGTTGATGGGTGATTGCTGATGGGTGTGTTAAGTAGAAAACTAGCTAAGAGAAACGCAAAGTAAGGGTCTCAGTGGTGGAGTGTGTAATACGCGAGATCCCGGAAAGGGTAATTGTGGCACGATCTGGCCCTGGGTCCAAGTTTTGCCAATATCTGAGCATCCTGGGGATTTTATAAAAAATGTAGTTCAGTCCTAAGCAATATGATTTATTAAAGGAATCCATGAACAATGGATGCTTTGTTTTTTGACAGAAATGAGTAATGAGGACTAAGAAATCGATGACTTCAAAGCGGGATTAGTACGATCGAGACCAACATTCAAATACTGGTTTATTACACGGTGGTTTATTATGCCTATGAACTACACCGGTCTTCAACATACAAGATAACATTGAACAATTAAAGTTAACGATTGAAGCTCAACTATTCAGTTATGCCCCGTCGGCGAGCAACCGATGTCGAATTTTTGTCCACCTAAGCTAACGAATTTGACACGGTTAAGCGAATTTTTTTCTGTAAGCATGCAAAGAATGCGTATCGATTGCTGTTAGGCGGGAGCTCGCTGGTCGTGTGCAACACCGAGTTCGGGATTGTCTTCAGTGTAAAGTACCTTGCCACGCAACAGCATCAGCAACAGGATCTCTAGCTTCATGCGCTTTCGATCGCACTTCTCCGATTCGATTTTGACAGCCCATCGTGTGTAGGTATCCTCATGTATTGCCCTTAAATATAGATGCTTTTGGTAAAACCACAAAGTCTGACATACACCAGTGTTGGCCTAAATAGAACCTCTCAAAACGAATCATTCTCGCCGTATTGCGAAAATGTCACATCCGAGCGACTACAGTGAAGAGATATGACGATATTTCATCGATTTTCGCTTGAGCTGAGACGTTTCATTGAGAACCCACGACGCTTCAGCAACTAGTGAAAGCTCACGAGAAAACTTGGGCAAATCCTCCATCGGCTAGCAGGCCTTCCACTCTAAACTTGCCCAACAAAATTTGCCCGTCCTTCAGAAGGTGAGCCTTCTTTTGCTTTCCTAAACACCTTCATATATTTCAGTTTCAATGAACAATCGATGGAAACGAAATGCGGAAGTTTTTACAATTTCAAAACCTTTAGATTTAAGAAACCCACCTATTTGTGAACTTCCTTAATTCGTCTGAGTTAAATACGGAAGTAAAATAAAAGTAAAACATTTTGAAACTTATCCAGCGGCTAACCATCGTGTTGTCCCACTTTCTTCTCTTTTTCTTCCTTTTTCTCATGTTTACCTCCACCGTTTGTCTTCTCGCCGCCGGCTTTTCCTGGTACTTTCCCCTTGTTCCCTTTTTCCTCTGCTGGTTCCTTGCTCCTAGTTCTTTCGACCACTGCTTCTGCACTTCTTCTTTTTCTTTCCACTGTCTTTTTCGTATGGCTCTTTCGTTCCTCTGGAAAATGGCTTGCAACGGTTTTCTTTGTCTCGCCCTTCCCTGGCTCTATTTTCTCGAAGCACTTTACTTCTTTTTTCTCATTCTTTCCACCATTGTGCGTTGGGTTCCCGGCTGGCTTCAAATAACCTCTCTCCTCATTGTTCTTTCGGTTGTTTGTCTTGCGTGCAGTCATCCAAAAGCACAGTACTGAAAAAGTGCTCCGATCGGGTTTTGCTTGCTTCATGAGAACATCACCTACGAGTTACATTAATACGAACCAGAAACAAAACGAACATATGGTGTAGTGAAAGGAAAGTCCACACTCAACCAACGTTCGTTAGCAAGCAATGACAATGAAAGAGACCTAGCGATAAGTGCTTGATTGCACCAACAGTCGCTATTCTTGTTTTTCTAAGGGATAAATGATACTGCCCATCCGATTTTCACTATTCGTCCCGTTTGTCAACATGGCCAGATGTGGTGCGTTTTTGTGATTTCCAGGAAATTCTTCTCCAGACGACACACTCAAGTACAAGTCTTAACAACATAGGGAATTGAAAAGCATTCACTTGAAATTCATGTCATGCTTTGAAAGGGTGTAGTGCTGGTGTAGGATCGTAAAGAGCAACAGCTCGAAAAATCTAGATGTTCGATTACGCGTAGTTTTCCGAATGAGATAAAACCTCTGAAAATCATTGGAACCTAAAGTCGTGGGTGTAAAAACCGTTTTTCGCTACATTTCTGATTAGTCGACCACCGTTCAATGAATATTCAATGTTATTAACTTAGAACGTTTGTAATTCGTCTGTTCTTCCCTCACTACAATCTTTATATAGGGTGATATCTTTTTAAAGGGGGTCTTCGAAAATAGAATTAACTACTGCTTTCACTATGAACTAACTTAATACACTTGTTTTGATAGGCGAAGCAACAGTAAGACGTTACAAAACTGGATTTGTCCTGTGTTTGAATCGCTAGGCGATAATGAAGGTAAGACTAATGAATTTGACAACGACCTGGAAAAGCCCTACGGGAAGGACCGATTCATACAATGTCATTGTCATTTTTTCGCAGATAAGACTATTCCCAGAAGTAACGACAAGCATTGCTACATCAGGACCGACGGGACGGATTGAAACGAGCAGACTAGACTTACATATCACTCTCATGATCCCATATTTATAAAGGAAAAGAAATGGACTCTTTCCACAGCACTTCCGCAACGGATCACTAGCTGAATCTAAGGAAAATAATATTCCCAGAAAAAAGATTGGTTATTTATGTCTCATCATGGCGTCCAATGCAACACCCCTGGATATTCGGCTCTGTGCGCCTGGGTCGAGAACTAAGTGTGAAACATTCTTCTCAGAAATGAATGAGCATCAACAACGTATTAGGAGCCGACTTTTCGATAATGCTGTTCCAGTAATAGTAATACTTTCTCCGTAAGTTAGAGAGAGAATCCGGACTGTTGAAGCATATTGAGTGTTTCATAGCCTCAACAAAAACTATGCGATCACGCGCGTTCAACACTTTGCACTTTCGACCCCAATCCAACGTCTTATAGCTTTCATGTCTTTATAATTTTCATCAGTTCCACTTCACGAAGCACTAAACTTACTTCTGGACGTTTATGCCAAAATTTGTGCCAACTTGAATGCCCAGCAACTAGCTTCAGCCATGTTTGATACAATTGAAGCTTAGTAGCTATAGGATTACAGAGAGTTAAATCGTTAACTTCCACAATAGAACCAGATTGAGGGCAAATTGGCTCCAGCTATAATTTTGGGACTACTGCCAAGCCCGAAGCAAAATAGCAAAATTCCACATCAGTTTCTGGTTCTAATATTAAATACGAATCGTACGACGATAAATCACGAGATCATATACGCATGAATAAGGCGGCTCATAGAAATGTCATCTCACATATTTAGCACAATATAATTATGAAGGCTCCCTGGAACTGCTATATTGTAAGCTCTAGTTGAACATCCCTTGCTTAAATTACCGCTAATGTCCATGGTCAAAAAATTCAATGTGGAATCACGATGAAGCCAACTGGATGCAATCAAATGCTGCTCTCTCTGGAGTGGAGTGAAGGGCACACTACACCAATTTCAGAATGATTCAGTTACCAACTGAACCGTCACATATCCGGTCTACAAATAAAATGGACCACTGAGTTAAAGAAATGTAAATGTATATTTGTATATACATATTCTTATTCTACCTACCCAAGTTTGAGAGTTTCTAAATAAGAATGGGAGTAGTAGGGTTAGCGGATTAGTTAGTGGCAGTCCACAAAGAAATAAGATGGTGGTTCGACCTCCTCCTCAACGCCTTTGTACAATCCATGTGGGAACGCTTTAGCTCGACTATCTCCAAGATTATAAGAAAAATCAATTCGACCAGCATTCCACGAAGTCCACAAAAACGAAATCATCATGCTGCAGCTGAAACAGCAAGCAAAATGTAGAAATAACTTCGTGGACAATGAATGCGAGGAAAACGAATAGAATTCAACAAGCGCTGGAACTCCCACAGTAGATGTGATAACGGGAAAAAAACCATCACTCCTATTTTCCCTCTGCTGCATGTAATCCATTCAAATCTTCTCCAGAAACCATGGTGCACTGTTTTAAATGGACAATAACTCCACTAATTCTATTTCCCAAGTTTTTCCACGACTTCAACATTTTGCAAAGTTGCGGACACGCTTCTATATTTCATCTTCTTCTATGATGCACTCATGAACATCATTATATTCAATTTATTCATTGAAGAAACAAGTGAACACATGAAGGATCATTATAGAAACGAACAAGAAACTACCGACTCTCACTGCAGTGAGCAAGAGATTCAGAAACGGCGAGATGTCGCGACATGTCGCTTCCCTTAAATCAATCAGATGAGTGTGTAATTTTTTGGCGAAATAGAAGTCAGGCATTAAAGGACAGCTTTCAGCAGCAAAGTATTAAACGAAACATATCCCCACGTATCGCAATATTATCACGCTGTTCGGAAATGAATGCAGGATTTTTACTGCTTAGCATTCGTTTAAATGCTTTAGCAAAAAAAAAATTTTCTCGGATGACATAGTATTATTAGTCAGTACAAAGTTCATTTCATGCATTGCAGCACGTGTGTAGCGCAATGGTCAGAGGAGCCCTGCAACACATACGTGGAATCGATCCCCGTGCCTCTGGTCCCGATCCCTGTGGGATCGGCAAATTGGTACCAAACTTGTCTGGGAGGATAGCAGCACTGCCTCGATAGATCGGTAGGCCACCGCGAGTCATTGTAAAGGCCAGATATGCATTCAATCACCTCCAAACGACGCTTAGTAGAGTCAATTGCATGGCACATCCCTCAGGGATTGATCAATGCCTACAGCTTTATCCTTTTATCCTTTATAGCTGAATTACAATATAATTTGCACTTTTCACAAAGTTCACAGGTAAGAATGATAACTCAAAACAGCGACTTCGAGGAACCTGTTCCCACAAATTCAAACTCGGACGTACGCAGGGCAAACTATTGGAAATAATTAAGTATGGAAGCAAGGAAGTGTTAACGAATGCACAGTCTAATATCGGTCAGGAAAATTTCATCATACCGAGAATTCGATGTGATGAGATGAGGGAGATTACTGACATTCTTCCGCTATTGAAGACGATGAACTGAAGGCCTAAGTTGAAGCAAATGCTTGCAAGACTGTTCGAGAACTTGCAGAAGAAGTTGAAGTAAGCATATTAAGTGCTTTGTTGCCTTTGAAGAAAACTGGAAATTAGAAGAAGCCCGAGAAATGGATGCCGTAAGAAATGGCAACACTTCGCACTATTAACGCGCAACTAACTCTGTAAAGTTTGAATTAGTCGGGCTACGAAACTCTGTCGTAATCACCATTTCAGCCGTATCACTCGTCTCGTCAGCATCATTTCTTCAGGTATCTCGACAACTTCCTTTGCGGAAAGTTTATCAGAAAGCAAGCCGGAGCCTAAACTGTCTTCAACGACTTTACCGCCTCTGGAATCCCAGAGCTTTAAGCAGAATGAATAATTTAATATGTTTTTTGTAGAAAAAAATCTGTGGATTTTAATAATTTTCATTCCAAGTAATAAAGTTTGGTTTGAGCTAAGATATGCCACTTTAAATAATACAGGGTGAAATTCTGCAGTGATTCCCTGGAAACCTAATACATACTTTCACTTGATTTCTCGGAAAGCATCAAAACAATTAAGCTTACTTTCAATGTTTTATCCTCTTGTAATTTGACATAACCTGAGCCAAATTGCATTGCGTGCTTCGGCGCGTTGTGCGGAGCTCCCAGGTGAGCAAGAACCTGGAACAGTCATTTAGCAATGAGTCACTAAAATCGTTTGCACCTTCGAACTGGGAAAGGTAACGTCTCCAACCAAATATTAATGCATGTTTATGGTATAGTAGCGCAATCCATTTGCAGATTTATTCCTACGTACACATCTAAAAACTACATACATAGTAAAATGCAAGGGTGATTGTTTGAAACAAATGTTTCAATACTCGTCAATACCTACCTGTCTTACTATCAACTTCTCACCAACGCCTCGTGGCAACGCCAAGTCACACTTCGTTTGCATTGGCAACGTATTTACCCACGCCACAAAATTGTCGTCCAGAAACGGTGCCCTGAAAAGCCCAGTTGTAGTAAGTATGAAAACGGATCGAAATTTGGTAATTCAAGACCGCTCCACACTCGCAACGACACCTTTTCCGTGGCACTCGCGTTGGAGTACGGTTGATTTCTTACCGTGCGCGGCACGGATCAACTCGACGCACATCGAGCAAAGTACCCCAAAGGCAGAGAGGACAAGTTTGTTTCTTGTAGAAAATAGTAATGTATGTTGCTTTGCTTGTAAAATAAGCAAGGAATTCCCGCCGGACTCGTGTACTTGAATTTGCACAACAAGTACATGTTAGCACCTCTGTAACAGACTATGTGTTGCTTTGTGGTACAAAAGGCTAGGAATCACCGTGATACCCATGCTAGGAAACGAAATAAAGCTATTTCATGTAAAATTTCAAGTGTTAGAAATAGTTTCCCTGAACGACGCTGTTGGAACATGCGGCAAGGAAGCAAAGACTAGCAGCTTAATAGAAAGGCTTCTACAGAAAAGTTTGCAAAACAGAAGAACTGGAGAGAAAATCCATTAGAACTATTAAAATAGCACGTATAGTCCAATCGATCCTCTCCAGCGCATAAAACGAAAAATAGGAGTATCATAGGGAATATGTTGATGTTTCGAAATACGCTCAAAATAACAACTGCCTCAGCTTTTCGACTCCATTGAGAAGAATCTTCATTTTTTGTAACACATTCATGGAAAAAAGAAGTAACTAATTCAAAGTGAAGATAGTTGAAAAGAAAATTAAAGGACAAAAGATTAACAGGAAAAACCTGAGCTCCTTTTTTAACACTGTAGCCACTCTCGCATCTCGTCCACCGTTTCGACAGCCTAGACGTTGCAGTTCAGCTTCGCATTCCTGTGGGAAAAAAGTACTGTAGAATATGTGTGAGCTTTAAAAGAATGTGGAAAATTCTTGGAATTGAAGACATTTACTAGCTGTGTCATGTTTTCACAAGCGCCTGTAACACAGCTCATGTGGATATCATATGCAAGCTCGCATGCAGTCTTTGAGAAGCTAGATCATTGTTAAGAACACTACCTCCACGACGGAATCGACGCTACCGCACTCGAATCGCGTCCGATGGCGAGCGTAGCCAGCAAACAACTCATCCGCCCCACTGCCAACGAAATAAGTATCAGAATCGGATCTACAACAAATGTAACATATTTGACGTAACTTCTCCAAATGTCTTAAATACTTGCTAAAAACTTTGCTCTCGGTGAGACAGATTCCAAGAGCGACAGTATTTCAACAGGTACAATAATTACCATGTTTATATTTTCGCAACTGGAGGGACTAATGCCGCTATTCAATATCTCCCAGAAAAAACAAATAGGATGAAACAACACGAAAACTTAAGGAAAAGAGCACTAAAAGAACTCCACCGAGAATTTACTGGATACAAAAACAGCCGGAAAAAATTGGTAATAAGAATCACAACTGTTGTGATAACGGTAGATTTCGATACAGAAACCACACCGAGATTTACTAATAACGCTGAAATTTCAGAAACAAACGAAGAAATACTTAGGTGTAATGTACAGGTAGATCTAGGATAATATTTCAACAAGTGCAATCAAGCCAATGTCAAAGACAGATGAACAACGCAATTTCTTTTACTTACAAACTTATTTTGGTTGAGCGCTTTACTTTGGGACCAGCAGAACATCTGGTGAAAGAACTCTCACATCGAAAAAGCAGTTTAGAACTCGTAGTACAGCAAAGGATAAAAAGAACAAAGCTTTCGGCGTTGATCAATCCCTGAGGGATGCGCCATGCATTCGTTTATTAAGCATCGTTAGAGATGATTGAATGGATATATGGCTTGAACAATAACCTAATGATGCATCGAATCAGTGCTGCAATCCTTCCAGATAAGTCTGGTATTAATTTGCCAACCGAGTAGAGATGGAAGGCTGGTGAGCCAAGCGCGCTGGGTTCGATTATATGTGTATTGCAGGGCGCTTCTAACCACTGCATTACACGCTCGTAGTACAATACAAATGTGGAAATCGACTAAGTCTACGCAAAGAACGCACTTCGGAATAATGCAAGCTCATGAAAAACGCAAAGCTTTGAAAAATGTAGTAGCCTACTTCATTTCTTCACCGCTATCGAAATCATTTCCGATTCCCCGCAAGGCGTACCAAAGAACACATGCTAATGATTCATCCAATACCGATACAGCAGGTGCAGTAGCCTTAAAATAAAAAGGTCATAAGTCAAAAAAAGCTAAATACAGACCTCTACCTCGTGTAAGCTTATCAAAGAAAGAATAAATATTGATTAGTTATACCGAGGTGAAAGAAAAGTCGGTTTTGAAACATTGTTATGCGCTATGCTAGCTGATAATGACACCGACTTTTTTAGGATGGAGTATCCGCAAGAAACGAGTTGTTATCACAGGATAATCACCGCTATCGATAAGAACCGTCCTGTATAAAAGAGCGTCGATTTTTGGACCTTTGATCGTACACGCAGGTTAGAACTTCCCTTCACACCTGTGTGCTACGGAATACTCCTAGGTACAGACTACTCACAGAAAAAATGTAACATGGTGCAAGCCTTTTGATTAGAACTCATGTTACATTCTCTAAATTTTCCAACGCAATGGCATCCGTAACGAGTACTATAGGATTCATGAACGAGCAGCTAGCATGTTCAGCTTCGGGAACGAACGAGAACAACCACTACGACAAAATATCTCTTCACCTCTTACATGATGTACACCCAGCTAGAGAAGAAATCTGTGCAGAAGTGGAGAGGATTTGCCCTTCGCCTTTCTGAATGCAGAAATCACTTTGCTGGCACCTACTCTGACTTTGAAATTGGCAATTCCTAGTCCCGAAGAGTGCTTCTGGTGCAGTTACAAACAACTGCAGTTCAGTAGGCAGTAATAATTTCGAAATCAATATCAGAATATCAGTATTAAACGGTTAGCAGTGTTGCTCTTGTCTCTTTAAAATATTTTACCACTACTTTCGCACAGCTTTGCAAATTCAGACGTGACTACATGACTCCTAGGTCTCTTACAATTCTACGTTGCCGTATAAGTTTGTACGATTGTGGATATAGATCTCCTATTGACCGTTGAACCCTCAGCTTCTCTAGAACTAACGCAAAGAATTTTCGCTGCTTTCTCTTAAATTCTGTGGCTTTCCCTCCTTTTCTGCAACAAAAGGATTACACAAAGGAAGCGATGGTCAGATCTCGTCTAAATTTGAATGACAACAGCAATAGGCAAAACCTTCGATTTACTGTTGTGGTCCACTTCGTTATAATACTCTCCTATGCAAAACTCCAACGTTTAGATAAGCGCTTCTAGAAGAGTGCGTTACTATAAATGTCCGTGTCAATATAACAAACTGAGACCGCTCACCACATAGAGAATATCCTCTATTTTTACATATAGCGACAACAATGCTTGGATACTTACTTGGATACTTGGATGGCCCGCCCTCACTGGCTGTGAGGCCCCAGCCTCTACTTTTTCCGAGTTTTGATGGTCTAGCCATTGTGGTTCCCTGGAGTCCCAAGATCAGTCAGGTCAAAGTCGGCTCGAGATCATCAGCACCATGGGCAGTCGCCGCCCTTGTAGAATGGAGGGATATTTGCCACCATGCCACTAGTTTGATATCAGGATGGTTGTGGATCCTGGTAGTGGTACACTCTTACCTGGGCATCCTAATGGAAACGCCGGACTCCTTCTCAGCTTAAGAGACCCTACTAGGGAGATGAATCCCCCGTTGTATATCGCACTCTAACATCCAGGAACACCTTCCAACCACAATAAGGATAAACCGTTGGAAGGATCGGAGAGGACTTCCTTGGCGCAATAGGCATTGCGTTGGGCTGTTAACCGAAAGGTTTGTGGTTCAAGCCCACCAGGGAACGGAATCGTCAACATTATGAAAATTGTGTCCACATGAAACGTGTTACCCGAAAAATCCGTCCAGTTCGACGGATCACTATCACTACTGTAAAAACATCTCCAAATCCATAACGCTTCATCATCGTCCTTGTCGTAGCTCTATATAGACGACGAAGCTTGTTGAAGCATGTATTACTATACGTCCTTCCAACCATAAACGTCCGTTTCATCTCATTAGTTGATCAAAGGAACCTACTGATGTAGTTTGTCTCACATTTGCTGGCTCTGTCACCAAAGTCGCTTACGTTGTTTGGGTATTGTCGTATACAGTTACAAGATATGAAAAATTCCGTCGCAAATTTTTGTTTACAAAAATTTGTACAGAAAGAGTGAAAAATATTCTTCCATGTGAAAACTCCATTCAGAGGACCGTTACATTCCATTTGTTGAGCTTGGTGGGTATAATGATATAACATACACTTAAATGCCCAACAATGAACGTTAACCAATAAAATAGACTCCCACTCACTTCTTTGGAACTTGTATACGTGAATAGCACGAGTGCTCACCTTTGCGATGTATTTAGATCTGTTCTCTTCTAAATCCTCTTTGGTGACGTCGACCAGGATCAGACGCCATTTTCTGTCAGCATATTTTGTGCGCAAATAGCGAAGACCAGCAATGGCTCTAGGACGGTCTGCTGCGTTAGATCGCTGCTTAAAACCTCATTCCTTTATGAAGAGAACGAATCGTTTGTTGTGGAATAATATCGTTCAGATGGAATGCTGTTTCTATATTAATAACCAAGTGACTAAATAGCGTAAAACTACTAAAAATGCCTTATTTAAAAGAGTATTTCTTGTTTATTTGAATTATACTATAAATAATACATTTATTTGGTAAAAACGTAATAAAAACGTTCTTAACACATAACGCCCTACATGAATACACTAGGTTGTTGGGAAGTTAATACCCCATTTGTAATCTCACCTTTCTATTTTCTGTTGTAGCAATAGTTATTTTTAAATGCTGTCGTCAAAACAGTTATTTTGACAAAACCACTTGTAAGAGTTCATATCCGGTTATGGCTAGAAACATTGATGAGGTGTGGGGCCAAAAGTATCGATGAACGTACGTGCACCGCTAGCTTGGGAAATTTCGTAGTGGCCAAATCGATCTTGAAGATAGGGAAGATCATGGACGTTCTTCTGCTATTAATGACAATGAATTGAAGTGTTTAAAGGGAACAAACAAACAAACGTATATATATATATATATATGAATACTGTACAAGTTGCATGAAAGTCAAAGAAATTGTCGTCCCGAGGTATCGCCAGCGTTTCTTCTTCGTAACGAGGACGACTCGTTTCTAGAGCATACTGTGGCGTGAGACGAGAAATAACGTTTCCTTGATAATCGGCTTAGTGGTTGCACCGTGATGAAGCTTTGCAGCGCTTCCAAAATCCGAAATTGCACTGGAAGGTTAGATCGATCGTTTAATGGTTTAGTGCTGGATTGTTCCATCACTGCTTCTAAATCCGGATGAAAAGATTATGCTGAAGAAGGATGTTAAGAAAACTGAAAAAATGCATCAGAAACTTCAATGGCTGTCTCTCTTAGTCAACTGAAAGGCAATACTCCTCCACGGCAACATGCAGCTACACGTTGTACTAGCAATGCTGCAGAAGTTGAATAAGCTGGGCTACAGAACTCCACTTCATCCTGCTAAGTTCGCCTACCGATTACCGCATCTTTAAGCATCTCAATAACCTTCTGTAAGAGGAATGCTCGAGAAACCTAGCCGATGCTAAAATTCCTTTCAACGACTCCATCGCTTCGAAAGGTCCAAAATTTTAAATCACTGGTATAAATAAGCTTGATTCTCGTTGGCAAAAATGTGAAAATTTCAATGAGTTCCGATCAATTAAGTTTCTGTAAGCTAAGTTATGCGGATTTGAAAATGCAGGTTAAAATTGGACATTAATTTCCGAAGAACCTAATAGGACAATTGGGAAAAAATAATATCTGCTCCTTAAGCCAAATATTCCAGCTCATACCATTAGAATACGCAGATTTTTTCCTCCAAGATACAAGTTCTCTTTATGTACAAAACCGAAATTATGATATTCTGGTGCTCGTGAAATTTTTGCCTTTTCACTATTTTAAGGCTTGTATTTCGGGCTCGAAAGCAGTTGAACGAGCGGAATTTCCTCCAGCAGGACATCGTAATGTCCCCAATGTGTTGCTTATGTTTTCCCTTGTAGGTTAAAATTTCTAAAAATCTAGATTTCCTTCACGTTTCATGTAGAGTTTCACTTCTAACAATACCTAAAATAGAGAGAACATTATAAAAAAAAATTCGATTGTGGTGACAAAGCAAAATTTCTATAAATCCGTAAATTCCACAACACTTCGAGTGCTGCAGTGATCAAGAAATTATCGTTAGAACCAAAAACATGAGCTTAGGGCGCCATTTGTCAAACAATTCCGGGCTGCAGCTATCGCTTATTCTAGGAAAACAGTGACATTAAGCCGGTAGATGCTACGCCTAAAGAACATTTTGGTGTGTTGAATACTTAAGACGAAGTTAATTTTTTGACCACAAACAATAATTTCTGCCCTAAGACATGGGCGATAATGCCTAATTTTGTGTAGTGAGTACAGAAGTCGACGGATAATTTTTAGCCACCACCATAATGAAGCTGTATGTGACTTATGCCCTAACAAAGCCCAACGGTAAATAAGCGCGCCTGCTCTTTTCAACTTGTAGCTACGTGATTCGGTTTTGCAGTACTTTTCATGGCTAGTTCCTGTGTTGTTCACATCCTACGTGTGCTTTACGTCTTTCCGTGTATTTCTCTATGCCTTTGGGACAGAGATCCAATTCTTGAATGTGATGAAATGTGGTGAAAAAAACAATCCACTGAAGAAACTAGCATATTCATCAAGCTTTGCTTCAGATCAAAAAATGTTAGGCTGGCGCAGCCGCAGGAGAGACTATATGCCCGACACCACCGTGGTCGAATATGTCGGAAGCAACTGCACTGAAGGTATAGAAGCGACCATTTTTTGCCGCCTTAAAGCCATATGCTATTTTTACAGTATTATAATATATTCTTTCAGTTTTAAATTTGCCTAGAAATAAGGACCTTGAAAAATTGAAGACAAAATTATAAGTTTTTCAACTAATCTCAGAAGCTTCAAACACCAACTAGTATTTGTGTTCGCAATACTAGACCAAACGCAGAAACAAAAGGTTTAGAAGTGCGTTTCGTGGGTTTCAGAAAATCAGAGTTTCGTCGTAAAGAACTTTTTCTTCATCTTGAAGACCTTCATATTCTAAGGGCCCTTATTTCAAATAAGAAATTCGATATGAGCTGATAAATGTTGGCTTAAAGATGAAAGACGCCATTACTTTCGAACACAATTGTAGAGGTCATAGTGCCGTGTAGAAGGCAAGAAACTTTTGTTCCACGGCTCCACAGTTACAGTGCTCTAGCTATAAAATAAACTTCAGGAAAATGATGGCAGGTACCAGCCGTTAAGGAATTATGTCTTACCTCAGGGCCTCGCAGAAAGGCGACATTAACGAGATCAATTGTTCTACCAAACTGATATGCTTCATGTAATGCAACTGCAATCAGCAAACTGTCCACTCCTCCCGAATAGGCGACCGCAGTCGATTTTGCGTCTAAATTTGGATTGGTTAAGGCATTAAGATGCCCAGTATGAATAGAAAACTTCAGCACCTTCTCTAAAAACAGTTCCACCGTTTGGCTTTTGAACCTAGCAAAACGACAGGGTGCTAGTATGCTCAAAAGAAAAAGCGCTTTTCGGTGGATTAATGAAGGTCGTTCTTGGACCAGCACGTAATTTAACGCTTAATCTTCAAGGTTAAAACCCGCCTTAAGCACTACACATGGTACTGTATTTTAGACGACCCGACATCACATGTACTGTCACATCCACTGTGTGAATTCCAGCATTTCTTGTATTCGATTAGTTTCCTCGCATTCAAGGGTTTTCGAATATTCCGTTTGTTGTTTGAGGATTTTGTCGTTTTTATAAACACCGTAGAATGCTTCCCGAGTCGCTTTTCCTTGCAGTCTTAGAGGTTATCATGCTAAGGCATCCTCACGAGGATTGGAGGAGCGCATTGAGGAAGGGGTCGAACGAGCATCTTGCTTCTAGATGGACTGCATCACTAACTACTGCTCTACCATTCACTGCAATGACTAAATGTGCCTTCGTCACCCTACCTTGCCTTCGAAAGAACGGTAATTCCCGAATACATCTGAAGTCGACAAAAAAATTAGAGTTGGGTTCATACTTTACCATGTGAAAAACTCTGCGCACCCAGACGGTTGTTAAACGATGCCTTCCGAAACTTAACCAGCACATATAACGTCTAGCAGGAATGCATTCCTCTGATATTCGAAGGCCTCCCAAATCCTATCCCATTTCCGAAACACAGAAAAAAGTGCATGTTTCGTCTCCTATTAAATCACACAGAATATCATCGTAATTTTATCAACAGAAATAATAGCTTACAAAAACCTTTTTGGGTTGGCAAATTTCTTATAAAGATCGAATTTATAAAACCGCCAAAAGGATCATCTACGAGACCGTCCGTAGAGCTTATTGAGTTTTCTGATCCGTTTCAGTTTCATGAAGACAGCTGAACCTGTCCTTGCTAAACGTGGTAGTCCCTTGCCTTGCCCTTCCACAATGACTTCATTAACATCTACAATCTCAGCAAATGAGTGTCGTGTAATACACTTCTTACCATCGGGAATGCATCTCCACTCTGGAATTTGAGGAACTGACATATCGCACATAACGGAAGACGGTGGCAAATGGGGTTAATCGGACGGATTCCAAAAAGTAAATGTGATGTGATGAATATTATAGAATATGCTCGGTAAAATAATCGGCATAAAACTAATTGATTTCCCAGGATTGCCTTCTTGGATGTAGTATATAGCAAAATAAAAAAATATAAATAAGACTGCTGAGATATTTGCAAAACTCCAGACTGCAAGTGTCTGCGGTGGGGAACGAACGCGCTATTGTCCTTTCCGGAGGGTAACGCGTTCGCCACCACACCACGCAGGTTCGCGTGTCTCTTAGCTAGTTCTATCGATCTGTGCCGTCAGCAATCACCCGTCAACGGGACTGATCTAGGGAGCCCACATCGGCATTGAACCCAGTTAAGCTGAGACTGTAGTTGAATTCACAATGTTTACTTTTTATTTTCTGCCTTCTATTATTTTTATGGCTAAAAGACAGGCGAAACGAAGGAGCCGCATGGTGTGGTGGTGAACGCGTTACTCCCCGTAAAGGACAATAGCGCGTTCGTTCCCCACCGCAGACACCTGCGGTCTGGAGTTTTGCAAATATCTTAGCACTATAGAGGTTGTATTTCGCTTAATACACTTCCATAAAAATAATACAAGGCAGAAGATAAAAAGTAAATATTGAGAAAGTAAACAGATTTTAAAAATTAAGTAGAAAATAAAGACCAAAATAAACAAGAAAAAAAGAACAAGGCGGACAAACTAGCTCTGCATTCCTCTACTCGCTAAATTCAGAGCAAAATCATTTTAAAACTGTTAAATACTAACCATTCACTGGCGCATCATAGAAAGTATTCAACGTAAAAAATTTCATGGGTGATTTCCATTATTCAATAAAGTTCAAGCCAACAAAACAGCTGTCAAAGCAAACAGGTAAAATTTCCGTCATAGAGAACACAGAGCCATGGAAAAGTTGGAAGACATTCCGTCAATATTGCTCAAATCATTGAACTCCCTGCTTTTCCCAAGGAAACGGATTATAGTGTATTCTTTCGCATTTATTTCAATACAGTACTTCAGATATTTGCACTAGACACGAGGGTCGACCACTTTCTCAACCGGATTTCTTGTTTTCCAATAAACTTCTTAAAGCGGTACCAAAAAAAAGTAATAATAAAATTTTTAACTCGATGAAGAATTAAAATTTTCAACATAAGAAAAAAAACAAATAGCCAAGATACCCTGTGGAATCATAGCTCGGATGGCGTAGACCAATCGTTCAAAGAATTCTTCTAAAACTCCGTGTTCCAGATCCGCCATAGAGCGAGAAATCTAAAATATTTTTAAAAGAACTCCACAATGGTTTTCGCACATTCTAGAGAATCGATTAAGATGATACCTCCAATAAATCGTTTTTTACCGGAACATATTGTAACCTGAACGATGCGAACACACGTTTCCAGGGCTCCAACACATTTTCGGGATAAGCTGATAAATAGGTGCTGCACATGGCATTGCGACCTTCTAGGTCAATAGAGCACACCTGAGCGTAAGGAACCTCGTTCCAACCGAACTGAAAATCCAAGAGAGTTGTTCTGATTTTTAAAGCTACCCTATACCATTTCCACGACCTTTCCACATACCAAAAACACCTATAATTTTCAATTGGAGCGATCCCCTTTGACGCTATTCCAACTAGCAAGTATATTTTCATTAAAAATACAACACCAAAAAGGAGCCTTCCGACGTGGCTCGAGTTTTCATTGGTATAGAAATTACCGAAGTTCTAGCGATTTCAATAAAGCTGTTGATCGATAGTACCACCAAACGTTAACAAAGCTGATGAAGCGCAGAATGAATTCGAGCGAGAAACGAAAATCTCGGGTACTAAAGTCTTCCTAAGTCTTTCTGTGCCTAGTTTGACAGAAAACGAATAAGCAGACTTTTTCTAAAGGAGTTACGCCTACCCGACTAACATCTTCGTTCATCTTGGCATCAACAATTCGCTATCAACTATTTGTTCTCATTTTTTTTCCGCTCTACCACTTACTCCTTATTCTTCTTGGTAAAGTTACATTCTATAAAACGTTTGTTCACCATATCACTTCACCAGCCTGGTAAAGAAACTGCACTCTTATATTCAATGTAGTTTCTTACTCACCATCTTTTCGTTGCTTATTGATTACGTTATCACCTTATTGTTTACATTCTCTATATTCTCTATTCATGGAACAATAAACATTGCTATATCATCTGTCACCTGTGGTCCCATTAATCGTTGAGTGTCTCGAGTGGGCTCCAGTAAATCTTCCATTTCTCCATGCCTGTGCAAGAACAGCCCAGTACGTTCTGCCCACCCTGGGGACCACCTAGGCATCATGTCCTTCTTCTAGCGTTTTCATGAAAAATTCTGACCATCGGGTTAGTGGTATTCCTGCAGCACGTTTAACAACCCAAGGAATCCGCTCACTAACTGCTCTTGTCCATCAGTTGTCGCTAATGGGCATTACGTTGCGGCCCACCCAATCTTCGACTGTTTGGCGTACAGAACGGCATCTTTGACTTTTGATCGTTGACACAGGTCAGAACTTCGGATCCCTTCTCTTACTTACGCTACACGGGATACTCCTGGCATCGTCCTGTCCAGTGCGCGTTCAATAACGCTGAGTGATTTTTCGTTCGCTTAAGAAGGGACCATGTTTCCGACGCATACGTTAAGGCAGGTAGTACCGCTGAGTCGAGAAGGTGGAAACGGAGTCGGGTGTTCTTTATTCCATTCATTACATCCTCGATGCTCTTGAAAGCCCTCGAAGCCGTTTGCTTTCTCCTGCTGAAAGCTGGAGCTAAGTCGTTCATCATGTCGATTTTCCCACCTAGACAGGAGTAACTGGAGCATTCGGAGATAATCGTTCCGTTGAGCGTGAAATCCGCGTACGAAACCAATCCGTTCCTCACGAACATTTTTTTTGTGAGATTTAGTCGAAATCCAGTCTTTCCACAGAGTTCATCAAAATCGGCAAGTATTCGTTATGTCTGGCTAATTCTTGCTATTACAAGAAGGATGTCACCAGAAGCGAACCCATGTTGTCCCATTCCAATGCTCTCATAACGTTTTCGAAGGTTACGGTAAATAATTTTGGCGAGATGGTATCGCCTTGCCTAAGCCCTCGACATAGAATTTCTATGTGGCCCATGAAGAATCCTTATATACAAAGTAGGGACGCCGTGGCTGCCCACGATTCCTTTATGATTGCTTCTATCTCAATTGAGTTAAACGCTTTCTATAAATCGATAAACGTGAAACAGAGCGGTCTCTTAATTTCCTCCTTCAAGTGTTCTATCAGTCCTTTTTAGGATGATTCCAGTGAAAAGTTTTAGACGACAGACAGCAAACAGGTTGGGCGATAGTTGCCGATATCATGTAGGCCACCCTTCTTGAACAATTACACGCTCTTGCTGGTCTTCCACTGACTAGAGACCCTGCATTCAGACAGGTAACGTGTGAAGAGCCAAGCCTGTGCGTTTACGAGGACTGGCGAAATGTTCTTCAGGTGTCCTGATCTTATCTTATCCGGAAGTGGTGCTGTTCGACTTTTTACCGACGAAATGGCATGTCGGATTTCGGAAGGGAGAACCGGTGGCACAACATGTCCATCCTCCTTTATCTCATATGACGGGAGTTGGACGTGGCTATCGAAGAGAGTAGTATCCGTGAATGATTTTCTCTATTGCCTTTCTGGACGCTGTAACTCTTCAGTCGTCAGTGGTATCAGTTTTTTCTCATAACTAGCGAAGTTTCTATGAAGTTTTCGACCGATTTTACCAGCCGCTGCAGCTTCGACCACAACTGCTCCTCGTCTCTCATGAAGATCTTCTTGTATTCCCTTCCCAAAATGTTCTGCATGCTCGGACGTGACTTAGCCGTTCTGTAGCTCGTGCGTTTCCACATTGGCGCATCAGTTCGGATGTTTCTGTAGATGTCCATTGGTGACTTTCGAACTCTCAGCTTTCACACTGCTAACGTGAAGATACTGAGTGAGCCGATCTTATTCTTCGTTGATGTTATCAACAACGGCATCTTCGCAACAGCCGTCTAATGAATTGAATAAATCCCAGTCTATGGTGCTTCTGGGACTTCGATTTTTGAATCTAGCGGCTTTTTCTCCTTTCCGCGAGAAATAGGATCTTTCACGAAGGAGGCGATGGTCTGATCCCGTGTGGAATTTTGGGACAACAGCGACATCGGTTAGGCAAAACCTTCTATTTACTATGATTTGGCCTATTTCGTTATGGCACCCTCCATTGGGAGACTCCCACATCCAGCGGTGAGAGTGGGGCTTCGAGAATTATGAGTTACCATGAATGGTCTTGGTCATCATGATAAACTCTGACGGCCTCTTACTATGCTCGTTCCATTCTAATCTTTGGATCCCAGTGTGAGCCTCTTCAGGTGTTAGTCTGGGTCCGGTCTCAGCGTTAAAATCTCTAATGACGACCTAAAAGAATGCATGGTCTTCTCTGTTGAACTTCTCCACGCTCATATAGTAGAAAGCTTTGACTTCGTCTTCATCAGAGCTTGATGGCTGTGCGTAAACGATGAATACTGCCGAAGCCTGCATTGATCCACATTTCTTCAATCATAGATGTCCCATTCGGATTGCTAGTTGTTCGAATGAAACGAAACTCTTGGCCAAAGCTGTGTTTACGATAATGCCTACTCCTCTATAGACGCGGTGCAATCGTTGTACATGGTGGTACTATGCTTCGAACATGATGACGTCCACAAAGCTCATTCCATAATCCTAAAATGAATTTCATCTGCAAATGCAGATAGCTGACGTTGACGACGTACACGCCCTCCCATCGTTTCGGCCGACTTCCAAAAGGACCTTTGCATTCTGTTGGACTCCACTCCATCGTTTCTTCCTTCCATTTGCCATCTGCTATTCTTGTTGTATGAACGGCACACCTGCGTTTCTCTACCGATGTATACTCTCTTGGACCACGAAGGTGGGATAGTTTCCGATAATCTGGGTTGTGCACTCCGGCTAGACGTTGTGAGTGCCAGTTAAATTTCAGAAGGCATCGTTCAATACCAGCCCATGTTTCACTTGCACAACAGAACGATGGGAGGAGTGTTGAATCGAAAAGGTGGTTGAGGATTTTTGAATCGCTTAGATGGTCTGTGGCTTCATTAAAAGGTTCGATTGCGACCCAAGCTGCTCTCGTTCTTTGTTATAATTCTTCCTTCATATTGCTCTCCACTTTCACTGGGCGCCGAAGGCACATGTACGAGGTGGTTTCTGTATTCGGAAAACCATCAATTTCGATTTGTTCGTCTTCGCACAATAGTTTCTTCATGAACTAGGTGACTCCATTCCTTTTGTCCGCTTCGTTGAGCTTCTTGAGCAATGTCTGTATTTCTTTAGTACTTCTCAAAAAGGTGACAATGTCGTCCACGAAACAAACATTTGATAGGAATTTTCCATCGCTGCGTTTGCCCTTGTCGTTTCAATCGAATATCCACTGCAGTGTGGCAGTAAACAGTTTTGGCGATATTGTATCGTCTTGCTGAACCTCTTAAAGCTGTGTATGCATTTGTGCTGCAGTTCTGATTAGTTTTCTAGTGTCCGTATATAGGACAGATCTTGCTCTTTGTCGACGAACGCTGATAGGATTGCATTCGTTTCGACGCTGTGACAAGCGGTCGATGGAACTCACGACAGACTTCTACAACCTACAACAAGGTTTGGATGTTTTCCAAGCAACCGAATTCCTGCCGGAGTCCTGTTTACTCAACTGGCTACGCGTTATGAATGGTGTTCGATATAAACAAAAGGATAGTCGTCGTGAACAGCTTAGTAGAGTACGCCTAACAAGCACATTGGTTAGCAGTTATGAAGATCCATCCAGTCATCCTTTTAGGGTAGGATAACCATCTTCCATTGGTCTGGTGTTTTCTTTTTCTGGAAGTAAGATGTTGTGTATGTTGCCAGAAGTTGGTATAATTTATGGCCTCCAATTCTCAAGAAATCAGCGATGATATTATCGGTTTGTGAAACAGTGGTTCCCCTCATACTTCTTATTGCAACCCATACCTCAAAAGGTAGAATCCAAGAAGGTCTATCACTATCGGAGATTTCGGGCTCTAAGACGGGAGTTGTGGAGCCTAACAGGTCGCTATAGCACTTTTCTGCTATCAATTCCACCCCATGATGTGACTAGTGATAGTCTTATCTAAGGGTTAACTTTTTTATTTACTGCCTACTGCAATTTTTACGGCAAGATATTGTGAGAAATTAACTACAATGACGCTCAGATATTTGCAAAACTCTGGACGGTAGGTCTCTGCGGAGGGGATCAAACACGCTATTACTCTTACCAGGGGCTACCGCGTTCACCACCACACCATGCGGGTCCTTAGTTTCGCCTTTCTATCAGCTAGTTTTCTATTTACCAGTGCCATTAGCAATTACCCGTCAACGCTCTGAAGAGCCCAAATCGGCATTGAACCCAGTTAAGCTAAGGCTGCAGTCGAAATCACAATGCTAACTTTTTTATTTACTGCCTATTACAATTTTCAATGAAGTGTATTACGCGAAATCTACCACAATGATGCTGAGATACACCTTCATTGCTTGGTAGTGAAACCTTTTCCATGGTTCATCATGTTTTAGTTGGTCGGTAGAGAAGTTCTCGATTTCATTGAGCATGGCCTCATGTTGACGCTCCTTAGTTACACCTTCTATCGTTGGCAGAATATTTTTCTCCTTCGTTGACACCTTCTTACGTTCCACTTTGCCTTTAACGGCAGATGTGATTTCCGAAGGAATTTTAGGGAAGTCAGTGAGCGATGGTGGTACGTCAGTGATTTGCTCAAACTTGGGTAATTAAGTTGAAGAACTGAGGCGAGCCAATTAACTGGGTTTGATTACCTAAGCTTGAGCAAATACCTGATCTGTCTCCATCTCTCGTTGACTTGCCTAAAATTCCTCCGGAAATCGCATCTGCCGTTATGGGCAAAGTGGAACGTAGGAAGGTTTCAACAAAGGAGAAAAATATTCTGCCAACAAGGAAAGATGTAACAAAGGAGCGTCAAGATGCGGCATGCTCAGTGGAATCGAGAACTTCTCCACCGATCAACTAAAGCATTCTGAACTGGACGAAAAGGCTTCACTACCAAGAAATGAAGAAATAATTCGAGAGAAGCAATACACTGAGCTGACTCAGAAGATGCCGAGATATTTGCAAAACGCTGGACAGCAGGTGTTTGCGGTAGGGATCGAACACGTTGTTACCCTTCCCGAGGGATAATACGTTCACCACCACACCATGCGTATTCTTCGTTTCGCCCTTCTCTCAGTCTCATATTAGTTTATCAGTGTGGGTGGCGGATAATTATAGTCGCAGAGATCCCAATGGCACTTCTTCAGACTGGATCGCTTTTGAGCTCCTTCCCATAACTTTTTCTGTCTATACCGACGTAAATGCACCCGCAACGATCATCCACCAATACCAGTTGTTATCTGGCGTGTTAAATACTCTGCAGTAGAATCAAACTTCGGTTTCCTTCTCTTTTCAAGCAAATCCTTAGTGCTAATGGAGATAGCGCCTGAACTTCTTGTTTGAGGAACCCAGGCGAGTTCGGCACAAGTCCTGAGAAAAACAGGTTGTAGTCCTCGCTCTAGTCCACCTTTATCTGCCAGTCATATCAAGATAGGATCTCACTGAGAATATACTAGTGTACTACATCTTTCGTTTTTCTTGAGCGATCAGGAGATCTTTTCCACGCAGCAAATCCCAACATTAAATTTCGATCAACCTCGGCATTGATCAATAATTCGCTGTTTTTCTTCATAAACAAACACGAAGTTGGTATTATAGCATTTATCAGTACACAACAACTGGCGTTCCGGCTGTTTCGCCCTCATAAGAGCCTGGTAAGGTCAAATTGACATGCAGTCTACCAAGTGAAACACTTTCATAACCTCAGCAGATAAAATTCAGATTCCCTTTTGGATCTAGGAGGCCCTGCTTGGGATGAACCCTCCATTGTACATCGCAAGCCAACACCTAGGAACACCTCGGAGTCACAATGAGGCGGTAAATCTTTGAGAGGCGTTTTGAAGCTGACAACTGAAAGATCAGCGTAGTAAATAGCAAGCAAATACGAGCAGGTTTACTCAACTATAATAATTCATTGAACCTTGGACAATTCATGTCGTTGAAACTTTAGTAAGTTTGTGGAAGAACGTCTCAGAGGTTACGCAGAAATGTGTAGAACTTAGAAAGCTAACGTACTTGTGGGATAGCACGCACAACATCAGAAATGATTATGTCATCATCCATTAGAGCAAACACCAGACTCAGACGACCAAACACGTCGCGTCCGACAAAAATGCGATTCAGGTCGGGCTAAACCACATGCAAATCATTCTAAAAATAGCGCATATTTCCTAACGGCAACCACATCCTATCTCTGGAGTGGAAATTCTGATTTCCATAATTTACATTAGAGATGTAGTATGCAAACATCTGCACTTGTGAACCTGACCACTTTGAACACATTTTACACAGGAAATTTCGAAAAAGCCATCGTGTATGTGTATTTGATGCCCACCTTAAAAAAAACGGCGATAAATAGCGCTATCTGATGTTGAGTTCAAAAGTCTATTTCCAGTTCAGTAGTGGAGTAGTAAATAGTAGAAGCCATTTATGTGATACCAAATTTTCGTAATCTCTCGTCAGCATTTGCTCGCACTTGAAGAAATGGTGTCATCGAGCACTATGATATACGTCTCTTCTTTGTTTGTTTAGATATTTAGAAAACGTCCGCTTTTATAAGTGTACTTAGCTGATCATTACTCTACGTTATAATAGTAACACCTATAAGCTCTCACACCACTGCTTGTTTTTCACAAGAGTTCAGTACTGAAGCATTCTCTAGAGATGTTGTAAACTTAATCACGGTTTCTTGATTTCCTAGCCCCAAAAGCTGTTAATAACTGAGAATTGAACAACTAAAGAATAACAATTGTAAAATTAGGAGAATACTCTCGCTGTTTTTCTTTGAAGTGTGTAACAACACAGAATGTTACTCTTATCCCTACCCTATGATATACTATGCTCCAAGGACCCGATCTTTCCAACAGTGCATGTGTTACTTCCATAGCATCTGCCAAGTTCGACAGCTCACATGGTTCTAAACAAAACAGTGGGACCAATCCTGTAATGGAAATCCGACAAACACATTACCACCTTTCGTCACTTTTCCGGACAATATTAATAATCTGCTCGTACTCACTTCACCAGGATCGGAATCAGCAGCGTAAAACGATGTCGATGAGATATGGAAACTCCAGCTATCACTCATACTACGAAAAAAGTAGATCGTACGAAATTTGTCCAAAAAGGAAACCCAGAAAGAATTTTCGGAACTCCTATATGAGAAAATATGGCCTATTAAAAATAAGAATTAACTTTTTTATTCACGATGTAGAAGTTCGAGAAACAACGGTACGGAATATGCGGATTTTTAAGGCGATAGTGTTAATAACAAGTATGAGTCGTTCCAAATTAACAACTCGTAATACTGTGATGAAAATAATACGGTAAATCGAACTAAAAAACCGCCTACATAGTACTCTTCTAATGCCTTAGTAATATGCACGAAACGGCTTACTGGTGTAAACAAATAAATGAATACTTAGAGTGTCATATTCAGCTCTACCAGTTACATCAAGCACGACTTGAAAAGAGTACTATTCGTCACTACAGATTGGAATCCGAACAAAAAGAAAGTTGTAATCAAGATTTACAGTACCTGTTTACAACACAACACTGAATATTCAACAAGTAAACGAGTATATTACAAATTCCAACTCACCACCCGTTGGAATAAAAACGCTTGTTTTACGCATGTACACTATCACCATTTCGGAACTCATACCCATTTTTAAGTGCTTTTAGCAAACGAGATAGTCATCAAATAATGCGACATCTATGAGAAACATTGAAGACGAATATCATGTGTCCTTCACAGGGAGTTTCGGAACCACTTGCAGAAGCAATAAGGTTTGGTAGGATTTGAGAGTCGTGATTAGTTGCGATTCCAGCACCGGATCTGAACGAGTGCAACTCACCACATCTACCACATTTGGATAAAGTGATACCAGCTGTGAGTACAGTTCAGACTGAGTCGGTTCTCTGAAAAGAAAACTACTTGGAAACTTGGAAACTATCTGTTAGTGTAAGAAATTGCATGATTAATATTCTACAATTTAAAATAGTTTCAACAAGTAACGTCCTACACACTCAGTTCGTACGTGTCAGCCGCGTGGGAAGATGCATAGTCCTTCGGCTACAGAATTACTACAATTATTACGCAATTACAATAACAACGAGCTCGGTACCGGCTCGATCCCGCACCGAAGATCAACAGGCTCCTGATCGCTCCTGAGTAAGGGAAACTGGTACCAGTTTTTGTCTGGGAAAAGTTCGTTCCCTGCAATTCAAGTAGAAGCGCTCTAGCCCGACCATTTCAGAACTCCCGAACGAACCAACTGGACCAAGGTTCATTCATCACTAAAAAAAAATCTCAAGCAGTAGTCGAATCCACATGCAGAAAGTCGAAAGTCCTCGTGGATAGTCGATGCGAGGAAACTAATCAAGCGCAAGAAGCACTGGAACCCGCACAAAAGATGTGAAAGATGGATCGTGTGAAGAAACTGCTATTTACCACCGCCCAATCACATTGCTGTCAGCATTCTAGAGAATTTCTCAATTTACGTGGAGCTAATTTCGGAATTTTTTATGTCTATTCAATCCATACGATGGCTATCACTCCTCATTACAATCGGAAAATGACAAACAACGGACTTTTGAATAAAGAATGAACCATATATACTCATGTTGTGGGCGGTACTGATTTTCCTACGTGCTTTAGGTTCTCGAGAACTAGAGGGACTAACTCTTTCACAACCGCGTATCATTGGAGCGCAATCGAAATACGCGTTCAAATAAAAGCGTGCTCTCGTTGGCGCCGCGCAAGTCCCACGACGGAGTGCTTCTTTAAATTACGGTTCCATTGTTCGGTTCTCACGAAATTTCTGTGCCTCTCTAACTTTTATATATCTGATATGGTCTTCTCTTTATGCTCCCATGTTCCTGGTCCATATCTAATCCATACGTGTGGTGAAAGAAAACTCGTTCACCATCCAATCATACTGCTGTCAGCATTTAACGAAGTTTTATAAGTTGTACATAGAATATTACATTGTTTATTTTGTTATTTTGATATGCTCACATTCCATAAAATACCCTTGGCGTTGATCAATCCCTGAGGGATGCGCCATGCATTCGACTTCATTAAGTATCAATGAAGGTGATTGAATGCATATCTGGCCTTTAAAATGACTCATGGTGGCCTGCCGATGTATCGAGCCAGTGCTGCTATTCTCCCAGAAAAGCCTGGTGCCAATTTGCCAACCCCAGAAGGATGGAAGGCTTAGTGGGTCATGGGCTCGAGGATCGGTTCCACGTGTGCGTCACAGTGGCGCCTCCAACCCCTGCACCACATGCGCCCTTCTTCATAGCGACTGGAAATTAAACAATGGGTGCTTGTCAAAACTAATCCTTCGCATTGCGTGCGATATTTTTCAAGAAATAGTGTACTTCTGAAGTAGGGATCTTCACGGAGTTATGGAAGAAACTTTGTGCTATCGTTTTATGAGTATGGATATGCTACCAAAAGCCCCCTCACCATTCAGTACGATAAATATGATTCACCGTAACGACATGAATTCAACAGAGCATATGGGGTACTACTCTTGTGTGGAGGAGGACCAGCAATCGGTAGGTCATTTATTTGCATTAATTATATACATACTTGAATCTTGGATATCCGTCCTCAATGGTTGTGAGGGCCTCAGCAACAATATTTCCATTTTTCGGACTTCTACCGGCTTAGCCATTGTGGTTCCCCGGAGCCCCGAGGTCAACCTGTACAAGTCTGCCTCAGATCGTCACAACCGCAGCCAGTCGCTGTTATAGATCAGGAGGAGATTTACCATCATTCGTCTACTTTGATACTATGACGGTGGTGGATCATTCTATTGATTTACTCTTAGATGGGCTTCTTGATGGAAACGCCGGACTCCTTTTCAGTTTGGGAGACCCTGCCGGGAGGATTAATTCCCTCGCTGTACATCTCAGTCCGATACCGAGAAACACCACCCATCCACGATGAGACTGCAAACTGTTGAAGGGAGTGATAACGATCACCTACAGCAAATCTTTGCGGTATGATGGCGTTGGGCTGGAAAGACCAGACGGACCCTATTGTGATGTGCACGGTTCGTGATTGGCACTGTTTTTGTTCAACTTGTCAAAACCATAGCTTATGAGAAGCTATACCCAGGAAAGCAATTTAAGTTAGGTATGTACTAGAAAAAGAAGAATGTTTTTGCACCGTTAAATTCTAATTTTCTAAAAAAGAAAAGGTTTCATTGGGTCCAGAGCAAGGAAGCTATGTTACAATGAAATATCAAAGCAATATGGTTGCGAATACGTTACAAAACTTTTGTCCAAGCCCTAAATGCAGCCATTGTAGGAAACATTACTGTATGGGATACATCAAACGTAAAACGTTTATGTCCCAAGTAAAAAATTTCATGTACATAAGCATGACAAGTCCGATTTTAAAAACTGTTGATTACGTGTAAAAAAGTTCTCTAAAAGTCCCAGATAAGAAAAAGCTCTATATGAAAATTACCGATTGTAAGCGAAAAATGTAAACTTTTATTCAAAGACTGGTTAATTCTACGCATGACTTGCAAATTACACGTACTTATAAGTTGTAACTTTTAGACTGTAAAATAAACGTTTTCAACCACAACATTTAAAGTATTCGCAGAAAGTTGTGGTAATATTTGAAACTTTATACTTGAATGGCCCGTCCTCACTGGATGTGCGGGTCCCAGCATAATCTCAATTTTTCGGAGATTTGCTGGTTAAGCCATTATGGTTCCCTGATGTCCCGAGGTCAGCCTGACCAAAGTCTGCCCCAGATCTTCACCACCATAGGCAATCGCAGCCCTTGTGGATCAGAGGGAGATTTGCTACCATGCGACTTTGATACCAGGACGGTGGTGGATCTCGGTATTGGTTTACTCTTAGGTAGGCTTCTTGATGGAAACGCCGGACTCCTTTCCAGCTTGGGAGACCCTACCAGGGGATAAATCTCCCTGTAAACGGCAGTCTGACACCCAGAAACACCTCCCAGCCACGACTACGGGGTAAACCGTTGGAAGCGTTGTGGTAATAAGATGTAATAACTATTTCTAACGCTTACGCTGTATGTTTCAACACTGATCATACATATGTGACATTTTGCAATGAAGTGCAAGTATCACGCAAGAACTTTTAGGAATGGCAAGGTTTTTGTGGAAATTTTTCATTATTGTTAGGAACTGAAAGTTCCAAGTGAGAACTGCAGGTGTAAGCTAGTGCTGAAAGTTCTACTGCACGACTGTTAATTCTTTACAGCACCACCAAAATTTTGCTTGTAAAATAAATGCTCTTTATAAATATATTTAAGATACCGATAAACTGTTGCGATAACAAGAATTTGAAATTCTTCGTAAAGACAATGTGTTGAAGCAGATTCGCTTCCTGAACACCGAACTCTTCTGAAGAGGTATCGTCAATGACTAATCCTCCCAATATGGAAAGAAAATCTTTTAACGTGTTGAATTCCCGTTCCTCCGCCATATGTGTATTGCACACAATGCATTTCGAGCGTTATGTGTTAAACTAGTAAAACTCTGAAAAAAAAAAACTAAACTACATATGAAAGAACAGAGTAGTAACCTAGCAAGACGGCTAATAAGCGAATCTACAGCTTGTAGTGCAGAAGTAATCTCAGTTATTCGGCCACGAGGTAAACGAAGGTCACCTATACTGTTCCAATCTCTCACGAAGTCATTCATTACCTGCAATCAGTAATCAAAGAATTGTCCGAGTAAGGAACAACTGAAATTGATATTCTAATTTCTGCCATTTCCATTGTTTACTTTCACAGTAAGTGTTTCGGCGTCGTTAAAATTCAAAATTCAAAGCCACAAACACTAAGTTTGCATTCGAGTATGCCTCTAGGTTCACTTCAAAATCAAAAAAAATTTCCGAATAAAATTACGAAGCATCCTCTTAAACAATATTTGTTACGAAAGATAGTTCTCAATGATAAGCTACAGTTCGAAAATTTCCGACTACCATCATAAATATGCAATCAGAATATAACTAAACTGCATGCCTTAAGTAGTCGAAGAATCACACCGGTTAACATACAACTAGAATAGAAAAATGAAAATAGCCATAAATACCTCAGAACATCTTTGTAAAAGACTCGCAATTGCTACATTTCCAAGTCGACCATTACCTTCGCTGGATGTTGAAAGCAAAGCATCAAAGCAAGTACGAGCAAGCTCGACTCGCTGTGCATGCGAGTCTGAAGCTGGAAATAAATGTCTCGATACATTATTTTGGAACATGAAAAACGACAGGACTATAGAAATAACTGAAGCTGGAAAACCAAGTAATTTAAGGTGACTTGTAAATGACTACAAAATTGTAGATCTAATGAAGATATAAATCAGAGTTTATCGTCGCTGTAGCCATTGTTTGCTAACTAGGGAACCTATGAACGTATTAACTCCCTTTAGTTCATGGACTCGTATGGTGGCTTAAGAAGGAAACGTTCAAATTCTAGCTATAACAACGACTACCTTAAGGTCCAAATACGGTATTGACTGGCGAACAGTGAACCATCATAAAATACATGCGTCCGGGTTTCCGATAACAAAACAAGTAATAAAATTTATTCAAGGAAAGAACGAAAGCGATCCAACTACATCTTAGGAATAGTCGCTTTATTTGAATATAGAGCATGAAAACGGTTACCATAGATTTCGATAACATTGGCTAAGTGGTGGTCTATACGTCATTTGGTTCAGTCAGCATAAAAATGCAGCAATAATTCTTGTACTATTGAGAACAATGTTACAACTCTTCCACGATGCAACATTTCGAAAAATGAGCAGACCATCAATATGTGTAACTTTTTATTTATTGCTTATTATTTCCTCATGAATGGGTATTATGTAGAATATAACCACAATGATTCTGAGATATTTGCAAAACTCAGACCCCTTCTAGATTCAAACCTGCGATTAACTTTTCCGGGAGCTCACGTGTTACCCACCACACTATTGACGTCTTTGTTTCGTCTTTCTCTCAGCCGATTCTTTTTTACAATAACGGTGCCATCAGCAATTACCCGTCAACCATCAATATCTAACAGATCCAAGAACGCTGTACGATCATACGCTTCGAGAACTTCACACCTCTATGGAAGATAGCTTTTATCAACAACCGGATGACCTATGCCATATTTCTAACCCAATAAAACAGAAGGAAATAGAAAGATGTAAATAAAAGGTTCGATAAGCCACGCAAATTTCTAAAAAATTCTCAGCTTCATTCAAATTCAACTCGGTACCGCAATACAGATTTCAAAATTATGATATTTATCATATGTTCTAAACGTTTGGGAATATACCTGAGCGCGTTTACCCACAAGTCTGAGAACTAATGCATAAAGAAATAATCAGTCCAATGTTTGAGCAATGCCCAATCTGTGATGACCTTATTATTCATGTGATTCTTGAGAGCACGAAAAGGAAGAAATCAGTAAAGCCCGTAGATATGCAGCACAGGGTGAAATTCTTCCCAGCTCCGAAGTCCACTTCATACTAAAATATTCTTCAAAATATATGTTCTTTTTTAATAAACTTACACAAGGTTGATATATGGTATTCATTTTGCTAACGTTTCAACGTCCTCATCTTCATCAGAGCCGATGGTGCGACTCGACAGTCTCCGGTTCTTCTTCGTCTCGATGTGGCGACTTCGCCTTCATATCGAGTTGGGTATTCCTCGGCAGACCATCTCTCGATTCGAGAACATTCGCAGTTCGAGGAATCGTGGACTATCGACTCGGATCACCAGCTCTAATGAAGATGACGTCAAAACGTTAGCCGAATAAATATCATATATCAACTTCGTGACGGCTTATCAAAGAAAGAAGACATATGGATTAGTCATGCCGAGGTTAAAGGAAAGTCGGTTTTGAAATATTCTTCAAAAAATTTTGAATGCCAGCTTCTATTTAATCTTAACAATGAGGTAGTACGGATAACCAATATCTTTGTTTATTGATAAGCTCAACTTCACTGGATACGATTACATGAGACTTCGAAGACCGACAAGACAAAGCGGACTGTTGCGAAAATTCGACTAGAATCACTGTAGCTAAACTTACAAACAACTAAGATATTGATTCTCTAAATTTCACCAACAGCAAAGAACCTTTTTCTGTTCATTTGATCATTTTCTGATCCATTCAAGAAAGCATAAATTTTATGGAATTAGGAAAAGTAGAACTTCATGTGTGAAGAAAGACCTCGCTCACCCAAAACGTCTGTTGGGTCAAGTTGACTGATTGATCCGCGATTCAATATAGAAATCAGACGTTGAACCATAGATGATGGGAGGCAAGATGAATAAAGTAAAAGCTCAGACCGCACTAACTCTACAACTTGGCACTCCGCCAACTCGTCTCGTTTGCGTTCGTCGGCTGCTAGCCGTGGGCAAACACTGAACATGAAACAAAAAGAATAGGACATCACAGGGTAATCTGCACAACTATATTGGAAGAAACGTCCATAAATTAAGCAACTATTGATGGATAAGAACCTCTTCTTTTCGCATCATGATTAAAAAAGAAAGGTGAAGAAAAACAAAACATGAAAAGAAATTAGACATGGTACTCTACCAAAATCAAACATATAAGTTTTGACTTCACATCCTAAGCTAATCCCTAAATAGTAGCGCAACGAACTCATGAATGATAAGTAAAGAGAAGAAGTTCTGGTAAACTTACTTTGGTGAAAAAAGAAACTTTTCTAATGTGTCGCATATGACGGGCCAAAGACATGAAAAATGTTCAACTGCAAAAACAAAGATAGGATATATCAGGATTGTCCAAAAATTGAAAACAACAACAACAAACCTTGCTGTCTTGCAAGCGGAATAGCGATGCGCAAAACTGTCATTAATGACGAAGACGCGAGCTTCCATGTTGTCGGGGAGATGCATGAATACTTCATGTATAATGGCTCTCCAAGAAACTGGAATATAGTTATGACACTTCTCGAATTTCAATTTATTATTAAAGAAACGATGCAAAATATTCATGTACAACCTTTACAATGTCGACAACAACAAGAGATCTAATTATTTCAGGAAATGCAGCAGTAAACGAGAAAAATTCGATCCCCATACGAAGAGCTGTTTCCGCAAAAGGGATTATCCACTGCAGTGCCCAATCGCGCTATAAAAAAAAGTCTGATGACATGGATCAAATTGATAAATGCTCTCAAAAAAAGCCTAAAGAAATTGCTTGCCGTGAATACAGAGTTACGAGATAACAGACAAACTTCTTACATAATCCTTCTGGCCAGATGCAGTTGTGCTGAAAGGTCGAAGAGCACTAGGAGTTTTTACAGCCATCGCACTAAACCGCAGAAGTTGTTGGATTTGATCCGGTAAAACGTCCCGTAAGGGGCCACCACCTGAGATACATTCCTGCAACAACAGAAGCGAATGAGAACCAAAGCATGGGAAAGGGTTAGTTTTGCAAGAGGCATTCTTAAACTGGCTAGTTAGCTACAAAATGTACTATGATAATAAGCAAAAGCTTTCACCCACGGATATTAAAAAGAATTCCTCTAGTGCTCTCACTGGTTCTTCAATTATTCATGAAGCTCCTATACAACTCAATCAAGGAGGTGGGAGCACAAGGGATATACGACGCAGTTTCTTTCAGATGTAATGACTCGAAAGTTTCCCTAACACAGATGTGGAGTTGTGATTCAAGAAAAGTTATGCTCTACATCTAGTAGATTACACAAAAAACCGTTTTTCCGATGAGTTTACTCGTCCGACAAAGTCCAATGAAGAGAAATTTTCACAGTGGAGCTCGCGGAACCTTTCAGGCGAACGATGTACCAGAATTGTAGTGGTGACGATGGGTCCACTCAGGAGGCCGATGCACTAGCCTATAGTAGGGGCGTCTGGATGCTCATGTCTGTGTGTGTGTGGTTCTGCGAAGCGGGGCTTCCCGGCTTGTTTTACCCCAAACTTAGGTAATTAAACCTTTATTAAAGCAGTAATAACGTAATAGTAACGATAAGAAAATATGAGCACAAAATAATGCAAGTCAACGGTTACGCGAAGCTACAACTAATACTGAGGCGAGACTAATAGAAATAATAGCATTCTAATACTACCACATCAACAATACAACGACAGTTACAATAATGACTATAGCACAATACAACGAGTAGACAGTTGATATCACTACTCATTAAGCACTTCATTGATGTGCACTGATTGTGCCGTCGTTCATCGGCCTTAAAACACAACTGTTGATTGCCTCCTCCTTATCTGGCTGCTCATGTGATCCACTGGTCCGTTTTGACCATAATCATATAAGACCTTGCGGCTACGGCCCAGGTCAGCTGTACTTTGCTCCCTCTATTTTGCTCACTCTGCCCACGTACGCTCAGCGCACTATCTCAGCCGACGCACTGGCCACTGATGGTGTTGGCGTGACATCCCCAAGACTGTCTGCTTCTAGTCGTTGCATTGTGATCTAGTCATTGTTGTAATTGCCGTTGTATTAACATCGTGATAGTATTCGAATACTGTTGCCCCTATCTATCTACCTTAGCATTAGCTGTAGCATCTCATAGCCTTTGACTTGCATTATTTTGTGCCCGTATTTTCCTACTGTTACTATTACATTATTACTGCGTTCTCAACGTTTTTGTTATGCATACGAAGCTTTAGCTACCCAAGTTTGAAGCTGGTCAATCGATACAAACCGAGAAGCCCTGTGTGGCACACACATGGACATCCAGGCGTCATCACAATAGCCTGGTGCACAATCCACCTGAAAGGACCGGCCAGCCCCTTTATATTTTTGTAGGTGTATAGCACATGAAGATGTTTGTTTTACTTGCACACTGAAGTTCTACACCTAGGAACACTATACCACGATTAAATGATAAACTACTAAGACCTATACAAACACTATTAGAATGTACATATACACCCAACATTTCTAAAACTACTAATCATAAGGTTTCACAGAATACGCGTTCATAAATACGCTTCCAGAGAGTGATTTTTTGAGGCTTCACATATTTTAAACTTTTGTTCCCATTGATATCGCTCACACAAAAATCTAACTTCCAGTCTACATTTCTTACAACTCACTTTCCTCAAAAAACTCACTCTCTGTGATCCGAAACTTTCCCAGTCTACACGTGACTAACATTGAAACAATATAAGTGTATTCTAGATTTAAAATATACACGCATTCGCATACGTGCGTAAAAATACGGTTACACAATTGCAACCTCTCTTATTGGTGCCCGTTTTTCTCCTTGTAATCAGAACCCAACTATCAGTCACAAATAATTCATAAATCTCCATCAGTTCTTTTGCATCAAAGCAGCTGGTCCACAAAAGGTGAACTGTCAACGAAGAACCAAAGGTCAGAAGTCCCCTAACTGTTTCACCGACCATCTCGGCCTCATCACAATCAGCTTCACCTTCATTCCTCTATTCATTTTCTTCAGACTCTTTGCTAAAGAACAGAAGTCACTTCTCACCCTTAGCGTCCTCAGCTCATTTTTGTTTAATTTCGATAAGCAGTTGATCGAAAATGCTGCCCATTTTGCCTTCTTTCTACATGGTCTAAGTGGATAAATGCGATTTTTGACTAACAAAAATTGATTTGCAGGGGACAATACAAAAAGGATTTAAAAATACCAAAATATACTCAAAATATGGTGTACAACCGACTACTGAAGGTTGACAAAACCATGGTTTGCTTGTGTCAAAAGCAGCAAACAGTTCAGAAAAAATTGAGAAACGCATAAAAAACAAAACAAGGCAGAAATTATGAAATAGTAGAATGGAGATAAACCCAAATATAGAGCGCAGAATACAAAAATGAGCGTGGTCGCTCTGGCAAGGGAAATAAGCAAAACAAACCGTATGAGTAATATGTCACTCACAACGCGAGATTCAATGATAGAAGCATTCCCATGTAACTAGGACAAAAAATGGATGTGGTCGCGAATAAGTTAATTAGCGAATTAACTATTGAAGACGTACACTATAAATTGAACGGATGGCTTCGAGAACTGCTTCCTGAGTAGGCGACATATGAGATTGTGACGACTGCATTATAAATGGCACTTGTTCTGATGGTATAGGAACGTTCACCAAACTCTGAAATATGTGGAATTATCATACAGTAAAGGAGAAATATCACAAAATAGTTGGCTATTGACGGGACCACGTAAAACGTACCTCAAGCACGGATGGTAGGTGCTCGGCTTTCAAGTCATCAATATCAATATGGTGCGCAACATAACCGAAGAGCGGTGGAAAAATGTGAAGGAGTGTGGTAATATGAGATGGACCGGGAATGTAGGGTTTTTCACTTACTCCTGAAAGAAACCCATTTTCTTCAACAACGGTAAATATTACGGTGAGTAGTCAAATGGACTTTTTTAGAAGCACGAAGCAACAGGATTTTTATTGGAGGTAAAGGCTTGGAAAGTAAACACGAAATTTATGAGCATTCCCAACATTTCTAAGAACTATAATGTAAGCTGTAGAACTGTAACGTCGAATGACAGAGGTAGCGGTAAACACACACAAAAGTTAAACAGTCAAAATTTCAAAAATTTTAAGTTCAAAAAAATGCGACAACGCCTTTTCAAATTCTTTCAGTCAAGATTTCGACAATTTAACACCTAAGTGGAGGCAAGAATTACCGCGCCGCCTCCCGCGCCCTGGCCCACCAAGCCATCCATTCCACCGCGATCAGTGAATTGGTACCAGACTTGTCTGCGAGGATAGCAGCACTGGCTCGATATATCGGTAAGCCACCGAGATTCCTTGTAAAGGCCAGATGTGATTCAATCACCTCTAACCGATACTTAATGAAGTCGAATGCATGGCGCACCCCCTCATGGTTTGATCAACACAGAAAGCTCTATCCTCTATCCTTTCAGAATTACCGCGCATCTTCGTACACAGTTGAAATAAACTATTCGTGTACAGAGTTCACATTAATCAATCTGTACAGTTCACCGACTGCATATTCTCAACTCTTTTTCTCGTATTGCTTCATTGATGCTGCAGATATTGCACTCAAGAAAAAGAAGTGAAAAACGTTTAAATTACAATCTTCAATTCTCACAAATAACTTTTTAAATACCTAGTTCACTCCGTCCACTACGTACGCATCCCGATCTAGTCGTACAGTGGTTCGACGCCGCTCTAGGTCAGCAAATCTCCCCAATCCACGCGTGAAAACCCCAGCAATACTACCCCAAAATTTTGAGGGATCGTCGACACGACCAGCATTCAACGATATTCGTGACGAAGACGAAAAAATTATCAAGCCGAAGCCACGCTCAAAATTTGGAAGACCTTCGTGGATAATTGGTGCGAGGAAACGAATGCAAGTAATTCTGGGATCCGCAGTGTGATACATGTGATATCGGAACATGTAGTAAAACAAGTTAGTAATTGCCATCTGAAGGCATACGCCAACGAGTATTTCAACTTATCCAACTGCTGTCAGTCTCTACCGCTCATCCTTCTCTCCGTATCTGGTACTTCTTACAGTAAGCTCCTATTTGTTATCTATAAACAATTCATTAACCATTTCACGACCATTCGCATTGATTTCGATATGTATGCTGTTGTACGGCTCGGATGGTCTTGATTTCAATGCTCAGTTGTGCTCCACTGACATGGCATCGGATAGATCTCCTATGCCAAATTGGTCACGGTTGTGAAAAGGATAAACTTTTTGTACTGCAGGAACTATTTAGTGCATAGATTTATCCAAAATTTCACTGCATCTCTACAAATATTCAAGCAAATGCATTACTTTTTTGATCATGTAACTCTTCACGGCCCATCGTAGTCAATCTGTAGCTCGTCGAACACAGATTTTATACTGGGACTGGTCCATCAATAGATATTCTTAGCCATACTTTCAAAAAGCTGCTTCGGATGATGGGATGTAATCAGAGGATACTAAAAACATCTAAGAGACAGAAATACACCGACCTATGCAAAAAAAAATGGTAACATGATGGTCAGATAATGGACGAATTTTTTTTTATCATCACACACAAGAGGTGTCCGTGAACACGTGAACATGTACGGAAGAACATTGCGAATATGCAGCAATTAAACATGGAAAAAAATGAGAAAGAACTGAACCCTCTCCGATCCGTTTTGAAACACGGACCGAGGAGTGTAATTTGTACGCGAGTGAATAGGTGAAAAATCTTAAGGCGAAACGAAAGTGAAGAATAGAACGATAATCTCAGAAAATCAGTGCGTCGGGCCTCTCGCGGAGGCTCATGGACAGTACATCTTGATTTAAATGCGTATTCCGATTGTACTGTGATGACGCGCTGTCGGCCTAATATGCAGAAATGGTCACGGTCGCGAAAGGATTAACCACAAGTTTCGAGAGCTAGAGGATTTAACCCTTTAACTGCTCAAATTTAAACGTTACAAGAATGTGGTAATTACAAGAAACGTTACAAGAATGTAGAATTGTCATGTGGCAAAAAAAGTAATGTATCTACTTCAAAACATTGAAAGAGAAGCAGTTTTGGTTAATTCTGTGCACTAAATAGTAGCTAGAATGGAAATGGTTCAATTCTTTCAGGACTGCGGTCATTTTCACGTGGTAACCCCATCGGACGGCGCGTCATTGAAGGGCATTTAAGATGCGCATTGGATTCAAGACGTACGGTACGAAACGCACAACAGCGTACATATTGAAATCAATGCGCAAGGTCGTGAAAGTGTTAAAATATCTTGGTGCTGTGCATACATACAGGAACATCTGGTCAATCCAAAATGACTATTAATGAAAACCCAACAGTCACGATACTGCTTGCAGCATCATGACCGACTATCTCATCGTCATCATCTTTGTCATCATCTCCCTATATATTTTTGATTCTTCATCTGTTATCTATTGGGTTCACTCTTGATGAGTAGTTAGTCAAAAGTACATACATAGAGCATAAGGATAAACGGGTGAGAAAACCGAATCAAAGAGGGAAAAATGCAACAATAGGAGAATGGATATTTCTCGAGCCGCAAAGTGCATCGTATGCATTGATTTAAATATATGTGAAACGCCGCGAAAGCATAACCATAACAAACCTTCAGATGTTGTGGCACCAACTCCTATGCGGGCCAAACCTCGAGATATTCTTTGCCATACCTAAATCACAAAATAATGGTAAGTGTATGTGAGAACTAGTCCAAAAAAGTTTTTCGTAAATAAACAAGTGCCTATAAATAGTTCACAATAAACGGTCAATGAATTTGCATGACGAAGATGAACATAAACATAAAATTGGAAATAAAAGCTTTCACTGACATTCCAAGCTTCCATCCACTGAGGTAAAGGGAGGTAAGGAATCACTTCATCACAAGAATTGTCCATGCTACAAGTATGATAAAATCATAAACGTTAACCCTCACAATATTCATACAGCGGCAATGCAAATGTGATAAGAAAATAGTATGCTCAAACCAACAGATGTGAGTTTCAGTGGACCTTATTAATTAAAATCAAGATTAACAGATTAACACATTACAAGATTAACAGTGTCTGAAGACCTTTGCTTACGAGGTATTAGTTTTGCATCCCATCACGGTGGTTCTGATAATTTCTAGTTAATAAAATGCATTACTTAGGTTTCACTTACATTTTTTTATATAGTATTTGGACTACAAAAGTAAACGAACAAGTACGATCTCGCATATAGAATGTGATTTCCCACAATATTCTGTGTTACGTTCCTGGCAGTTGTTTCTAGGTACTAAACTTTGAAAATCTGAATTTCGCCTTCAATCTTTCGAAAACTTCATTGCTAAATAAGTTTAAAAATTGAAAGATTTGAATGTTTAACACCTCGTTTACCGCCTATTATTTTTATGACAGGATATTATGTGAAATACAACCGTAATAACCCTGATATTGCAAAACTCCGGACTCTAGAACATATTCAAATTCACGCTTCCCCCTGGGACTCCCGTGCTATCCACTGCACTATCCAGATTAATGTTTTGTCTCTCTCTCAGCCATCTTTTACTCTAACGGTATCTTAACTCTTTTTATTTACTGCCTTTTTCTTCTTAATGGCAGAGTATGTTGTGAAATATAACTCGTATGAAGTGCTGAGATATTTGCAAAACTCCGGACCACAGGTGTATGCAGTGGGGAACGAACACGCGCTGTTGTCCTTCATCCTTCAGGACAACATCTAACGGTATCGTTATTTCTGTTGATGGATGACTACTGATGGCACCGTTACCGTAAAAAACTGACTGAGAGAAAGAAAAATAAGGAGTTTCAGTGATGCATTGGATAATACGTGAGTCTCAGGAAAGGAAGGTTAATCACTGGTTCGAAGCTCAACTGTGGTACGACCTCGTGGTGTAGTGGTTATCACATCTGTCTAACACACAGAAGGTCGGCGGTTCGAGCCCGCCCGAGGTCAGCGTTTTGCCTTCACTTAATTGGGAAGAGAACAGCAAGTCACTGCTTGGCGCGTTGGATTTATACCATATACTACAGTAGTAGTTGCATATTTGTCAATATGCCACACTGTACAGTGGTTCCTGGATTTGTGTAACACGCTGAAGGTCGAGGTTCGTGCTCGCCAGAAGTCAGTGTTTTGAATTCTCATAAACTGTAGCAGAACAACGCTTCTCTCTTTGGAGCGTTGGATTTATATTACAGTAGCTGTTGCATATTTGGTAATCTGCCGACTACGTGGTGTAGTGGTTCCTACACTTGTGTAACATGCTGAAGGTCGAGGATCGAGTCCTCCACAGAGCAGTGTTCTGATTTCTCTTCACTCAACCGCCGACCTTCTGTGTGTTAGACAGATGTGATAACCACTACACCACGAGATCGGCAGCACATAAAGATGTTTTGTTCTCGAAAAGAGATTCACAGTTAACCTACAAATTGGTATAAAAGAAGTATAATATATATTTCTGTACGACATTTCGTTTACAAGAAAGAAACCAAAAAGCAGCAGTTTCCGAGAACACCATTAACCTAGATAATTAGTAATTGATATTGATGGGTTCCACAGTGTCTCTAAAAGATAATGCAAAAATCCAGAGCAGAAATCCAGGCTACTCTGACTCGTGATATAAACGTGTGCGACAAATATAATTTATAATTTACCTGCTCGCTCTTTCTCGAATGTTAATGTCTAAAGTTTGCATAGACACTTTTCCAAGTAAAACCTCCTGGAATAAAAGAGAATGATCGAAAAAAATTGTCGAATGCATAAGAATTCGAAACTCACTTGGAAACTTTTAATGGCAGATAGCGAAAGCTCAGCGTTTTGGTAACAGGCGGCCCACTCCAGATATGTCAGCAACGCTTCCCATGCTGATCCGAAATCTTCTGCAAAAACAATCTTGATGTGCGAACTTTCAGTTGAATTTCGATTAACATGAAGATAACAATTGTGGCAAAGCAGATGTGGCTTCACAGAATAGGATTTAACTGAATCTAATGTGAAACAGAAGAACATACCTAAACTTCACTGTAGTAGTGACATTATTAGATTAATCTCTTGCAGTTCCTCCATTAAACCGACTAGAATAAATGAATATGATAAAGAGCTAAACGATAAACCTCTGGGTGTTGATCAATCCCTGAGGGATGCGCCATGCATTCGACTTCATTAAGCATCGATGGAGATGAATAAATGCATATCTGGCCTTTAAAATGACTCATGGTGGCCTACCGATATATCGAGCCAGTGCTGCTACCCTCCCAGACAAGTCTTGTACCAATTTGCCGACCACGGAGAGATGGAAGGCTTGGTGAGCCAGGGGCGGGGGAATCGACCCCATGTGTATTGCAGGGCGCCCCGAACCGCTGCGTCAGAAGAAGTGAATACGAAGACCATCAATGAGGGTCGAAACTATTTCAAAGGATTTCAAATTCCGACTTTCCTTTAATCTCGGTATGACTAATCAAATCACCGACAAGCTATACAAGTCTTGTATAGAGAGCATTGCCGAGTGACACTCTTCATTCGAGCGGTGCTCCACTAGATTACACACGATGCCATCACGAAGAACTGCGTATCGGATGAAGGAAGAACTGTGGACAATCAAGTTTTACCTTATCATTGAAAGAATACATGTTCCTCAATACTTTCTATGCAGCATACCTAGAGCGAGAAGAGCCTTTCGTTGAGTGATGAATATTTTCGAAGCAGCTGACAGAGTATGAATGCACGTCTCTGTCCACTGCTTCTGTTGAGTATCTCTCGAGTGATGCATTAATAAAGTACCACTCGCACGTTCTGTAGAGGCACTACGTGTCTGTACCCTCACTCGATCCAATAATGGCATGATTATCTGCAATACGATCGTGTGAAATATGGTAAAATGGAAAGAAGATAAAAAAGAAGATGGAGATTTTAAAAAATCCAGTGTTGGGCCATTTTAGGATATGAAGTTTGGTAATAATGACTCAGTGAAGAAAAACAGCATACCCTACACCACGCCGACGCACATATTCTCTTGAATTCGAATCGTACGTTTGCAAAAATTGAAGCAGTATGCACACGGGTATAAAGTCACACCTGCCAAATCATATGGTTCCAAGTCGTTATTCGTAATGCATGGCCATGTGAAGCGACAGTTTGAAGAAATGTTTGACATGCACTTTTTCGAACTGATGGTCTCACATCCACACACAACTCCGAAAGACAAGTGTACAATACCAACCATACCTGAACGAATTTTACATTTAAAACTATAGCAAACCGTACTACAAAAATTCGAACGAAAGCTCGATCAGAAAAATCACTTTCTCGGAAGCATCGGCTCCAACAATCTCACTTTTCCGAAACACAAAGTCAGAAATAGTCCACTGGAATTGAAAACAAATAAATACGAGAATTGTTAAATAAAGTTTTATCAGAGAAATATAAAATGAATCTTAGTGCCCGCTCATATCCAGCATCCACTACTATCAAAACAACTAGTTACCTTATTTAACGAATAGTTTCATCAAGTAAAGTGTTCACGAAAGACGAACCAACTGTGTCAGTGCTGAGAGAGAAATGTTGTGATCAACGGCCTGCTTGCCATAGCGTGCTACAGCTTCGACAAGAACAGAAATGCACTCGAAGGGAATTGATTGTAGAAAGTCCGCTGCTATAAGCCTCAGACCAAGATAGCCTTGTCGCACTAACGATTCGTCACAACTAAACTTCTGTTATGCCAATAGTTTTAGATATGTGATTCGAAACTGCAGCTAGTTTTACAGAAATCTACGATTTGTAAAAATTGAAATACAACGCGGAAAGACGATTCTAAGCAATCTGGTAATATTTTCATAGCAGCGCAACCTAACTGCGTTCAAAGCTGATTTCTGCTGCTCAAATATGATAATTTTCGCACCTCTAGTTGAAAAAAACTACTTCTCAAAGAACTAATAAGTTCTCCTTTTTGACTGCGCGACCCGCTTTTCGTAGGACAGAACGACTACATCATGATTTCAATTTGCATAACGTAGCAACCAATAAACGACAGCGCAATTTCTAATAATACACAGAAATTAAGGAATAACTGAAAATCTTCGCACAAAAAAAATAAAATCAACCAAGACTAGTAAGGAAAGAAGCTGTAATGAGTAGACCAAGATGGGGAAAAGCCACAACATAGCGTACCAGTTCTCTTCGTCAACAACAGCAGCAACTATGTAGATCACGTGCTGCCACATATCAGGCTTGAGCTGAGCTCCATCAGTTTGAAGCAAAGCCATTAAACAATCTAATTGGCGACGCTGGACGTCTGAATGGTGAATCGAACACATTAAACGCAACGTAGTAAGTGTGAGCAGCTGGTGTTCCTGAACAAAGTAGGTGAAGATAACATAAGCAAACTTACTTACTTGAACTTGATACTTGAACGGCACGTCCTCAATGGTTGTGCAAGCCCAGCATAATCACCATTTTTCGGAGATTTGCTGGTTAAGCCACCGTGGTTCCCTGGAATCCCGAAGCCAGCCTGGCCAAAGTCTGCCCCAGGTCTTCACCACCACAGGCAGTTGCAGCCCTTGTGGATCAGAGGGAGATTTGCCTCCATGCGACTTTGATAGTATTTGTTTACTCTTAGCTGGACTTCCTGATGGAAACGCCGGACTCCTTCTCAGCTTGGTAAACCCTGCCCGGAGGATGAATCTCCCCGCTGTACGTCGCAGCCCGACACCCAAGAACACCTCCTAGCCACGATGAGGCGGTAAACCGTTGGGAGGAACATAAGCAAACAGAGTACAAAGCTTCTGATGTCCTTATCACTATTTGGTAATTAGAGATTAAGTATGAAAAGGGTTTCGCCACACATTCGACTGCAACAATCACCGCAGGTGACAGATACAAAGTTACATAGTTTCTTTCAAAAAAAAAAAAACAATGGATAGCCTGACATGTGTTGTAAACATTCATAGATTCAATCTGACCACCCACCGCCTCGGTCATGCTCGTTTTCGCCTTAAAAGCCTGCTTAATAATGCTAGAGAGTGCAACCGCAGCCCAATCACGTAAAGAAGCGGTTGTGTGACCACAAATCTAGAAAGAGCAAAAAACTCGAAAAGCCATTACAACCTATGCACAATATTTCCGGTGTGTGTCCAAGTAATAAAATCTAATCCCTGACGACAATAATTAACCTAAGAATTGTAATATAAAACCTTAACAAAATGTGCAGTAACGTGGTCCCAAAACACTTGCTGTCGGTGGAGGTTCAGGCATGATAATCGAAGTAGCATTGCAATGGGGTACAACGAAGATTCTCGCCCAGTCGCTGCCACGGCAATATTTTCATCAGATAACCTAAGCTAATAATTACAATTGAAACGAATGAAATTGAACAAAATACACTAGGCAATAAAGTGAAGGTATATTTAGTAACAAAAAGCTGAGTTGTAACGGAAGACTAAATAATTTAAACATTTGAAACATATTAAAGGGCATTTCCATTTATAATCACGAAATAAACTTTGTGACCACGCCACATCGGAATTACGACACTTCTGCAACACTTATAGAAATCCATATTGTGTCGTATAAAGACCTCATAAGTGCTTCCAATGCTGTCAAGAAGGATCCGTCCGAAAGAGAGACAGAGACACACGCGACTTTATCGAACAAAGCAGCCTTAATATTAAATTCAGTCCGCCTTGTAGGTCACGAAACGCATTTTATCAAGGAAATGTGCTAAATAAATACAAGAAATTCAAGAAAACAAAACCGACGAGTGTTGGAATTTCAGATAGTGCGGTAGTCGTTACATTTCCACAATTACCTGCAAAAACATTTAACAACACAAATCCCGACACCAATCGTTGTTGGCAACGTTATATTCTTAATCAATTTCACCAAAAATGAAAAATTGCGTATTAATACTGATGCTAAAAAGTAGTTCAACCCTCAAATAGAGGTACGAATATATTACACACCTTGCTGGTCGATTTCCGTCTTCTCGCAAGAAAATGTACCCGTAGCAGAAGGCCGTATCCCGAGCAGCCAAGCAATGTGCTGACAAGTTAATAAGCAAAAGTACCTAGAGATCTAAAAGATATGGAGTTCCGAATTTTATTCAGCAAACTAAGAACGTGCCAAAGTTCATCCAACGTTGAGGCGTGACCACAAATAGAACTGAGAAGAATACGAGACGCTTGCAAATTACGTGATGTCAACTAAAAAATTAACAATAAAATTTTTCAATCAGAAACATCAAAATAAAATGCGGTTACATTACCGTTACTTGGTCATTCCACTTATCCGGTGGTACCAAAGGAGACGGACAAGGAGTACCCGAAACCACCACCTCCTGTAACGAAGATGGAGAATCAAACACCAATTCGGGTAACGGTCCTAAAAAAGATTACATTCTTTTAAAAACTTTCACATTGCTATAAAAATTTCGTGGAGACAGAACACTTCCAGCTTTTTGCCAAAAGAAATATGGCAGATTTTAAAACTGTCAAATTACAGCAAGAGATAACACATTTATGTATATATTCTTTCATCGATAAACTAACGTGAGACTGCTGCGGAAACTTTTTCGGCTAGTGTTTCGACGCTTATAAGCTCACGAATGGAAAAAAATATTGATTAATTATGACGAGGTTAAGAAGATAGTCGGTTTTCAAAAATATTAATCCATTATGTACCAGCTGATATACCAACTGCTGCAGCACGGATTGTCTTCACGACAGCGAAGAATCATTATCAGTCGACAACTGATCAAAACAAGTCCTGTGGAAAAACAGTTTAGATTATTTCATTCGAGTGTTGCTTCACTCAAATGGGTTCGACTCGATGAGAGAACGGATACCCAGAACGCATGTAGGAGCAACTGTGGACACTGGACTCAGATCACTTCTGCTGTGAGAAAACAACGACGTCGAAACAATGACCATAAGAAAGATTTTATACCAAGACTGTGATCTCAAGATTAGAACAAATATTAATTATTAGTAGCTACCTAAGGATAGCGCCAAATATAAAGAGTTGCTATTATAAAATAACAAAGATTGGAGTGCGAATAAACAGCGCGAATACCCATTTCACGAAGAACCTATGGTGCCAATCCAAACAAATGAAACTGGGTAATTTTCTGATTACAGAGACCAACTCATAAGTGCTCCATGGACGTTCAATGAAGACAGGGAACTGAAGAAGAAATAAGACCGAAGAAGAGCAGCATGGGTAGCATTTGAGCCGGTCAAAGAGATCACTGACCAACTTCCTCGCAGCGCTCTGTTATGCATCAAAAACATGGGCTGATACTTCAACCACATCAGTAAGTCCGCGCTCTACCCACAGAGCGCTTGGACGTCTCCTAAAATTTAACCGGCACTTATTACGTCTAGCCGGAATGCGTGGCTTAGATCTTCGAATCCTATTCAATCCTCGAGATAGAGGAGAACACACATCAACAGTGAAAAACGCGCTGGTCACACAATAAGAATAGATGACACGTAGACGCCGACGTCACCATATTCGAAGCATACCATTATTATTGACGATGTTTGCGCAAGAGATAAATTAATGGAAATTACACTGGGGCAAGCACAACCAGTGAAGACGGATCATCAAAGTACCTAAGTAAGTAAAACATTAGAGGGAAACAAAGAACGTAAGCATTAATAGAAAAAACTAGGAATAGACCTACCATCACACTGTGGTGTCTCTACTGCTGCGTATGAACTCAAGTAAGTTGCAGAAGGTAGACAAGTACAACATAGCACGAACAGACAATTGAGACTTGCAGGAACAACCTTCAGTTTGCAACCAACTGACACCAGTGTAGATAATCCACAGAGAAGCTGGTCTGTTACCGTCTCATCCGTACTAAATAATGTTAGGAAATCAAATTGGTATAATCTGAAAGAATTAAAATGCTACGAGTAGTTACACAAAAACCCAAGCCATTTCCGAATATAATCCACATGTATACCGCCATTCTCTCTAGAATGAACACAGCTTTTAAGATTACATGCGCAAGTGGCAGGTTTTCGTAGAAACCATTTCACAGAGAAAAAAATTAAAGAACCTTGCAGAAAGCAGAAAGCTTAACCCGCAAAGCAAATTCGGTTGGCAGCTGGCGAAAATTGTCTTAGCAATATGGTTGCTGTTGTTTTTGTCTCCATTTCCTAGATCTCAGAAGAAGGTAATGAAAATGTAAGAAAAAACCGAAAACATTATAAGATAACCAATAAAAACCTTGTATAGTGATAGCATCCACAGCTGCGTTAACCGCTTGAACAAAATCAGTTAATACAGAAGCAGCTCGTGATACTACGTATCCGTCAGGCAAAACTCCAGCTTCGTGTTTTTCCAGACTGTCCAATCTACAGCACATGGCATTTATGACACTTGCGCAATGATACTCAGGAACTTACAAGATGGATTTTTTGGCTGATAATTGTTCCACATGCGGATACCATACATTACAAAAGTAGAAACCTGATGCTCCTTTTGGTTGAACAGCATCTGGTTCCATATCTGACTCTGCAAAGAAAGACAATATACTGTGAAAAGCCAGATACTATATAACAGTCGACTTTGCCCAAAACAAACGATTATGAAAAATATGGCAAGAAAAATTTCGTCATCTAAAAAAAGAAAAAGCTTACCATAGCACAGTTTTGATACCATAAAACTTTGTTGAATGACACAGAAAATACAGTGTGATAACTGTTCCAAAACTTTGGCAGAATTAGACCGAGCGTCGAAATTTTCACACAACCATCTTAAAAAAAATTTCGAAAAATTGAAAACAATGTGCCACATATAGAAACTACGAGCTTACCTTACGATGTCCTGTCGAATAATAATCCTGTGAAGTGCTTCCAATGAAAGTGCACGTTGCCATCCCCTACGATCAACGTCCACAAATTTTACTAGTGAAGAAAGAAATATCTCACATTCCGTAGGCTGTGAAAAAATTCCCACGAATTTTAAGAAAACGGAAAAAACATATGAACAAGAAAGACTCACTAACAAGTGATGATAAAGCGTAATAATACAAAGGATAATTCGCACTAGGCGCATTGCAATAGGGAAGTACGGTCGATCATTTGGTGAATTAATAATTGAAGATGGACGTGATGACACATGTTGTGATGAAACCTGGAAGCATACGTTCTAGATATAATTTTCAAACACTTTTGGCAATAAGAAGCTCTAAAAGCTCTCGGAGTTAACCAATTCCTGTGGGATACGCCATGCATTCAAATTCATTAAGTATCGTTAGAGGTAATTGAATGCATATATTGACTTTACAATGACTCGTGGTGGCCAACCGGTGCATAGAGCCAGTGCTGCTATCCTCCCAGACAAGTCCGCTACCAATCTAGTATGCTTTTGAAGCGTGAAGTAGTGTGAGTATGAAGTATGCTTTTTCAGGTACAATTTTCGAACTCTGTTTTGACAATATAAGGCAGAAAATGTCGAGAAAAATGAGCACCGTTAATAGAATGACAGAATTATTGTGATAAAACTAATTAGTAAAATCGTAAACAGCAACTGTTTCTACAAGAGTTGCTTAAATTTCCACATTTCATTTCAACCTAAAGTTCAATCTGTACGTACCTGCGTAGACTTTAGGCTCGGAGAGAACAACTTTATAACGAGAGGACAAACTTCAGACTTCAAAAGATCACAAAATTCTTGGTGCTGAAATGTAGGAAGATAACATAATTTCTTGACCTTTATTTACTACCTATTGTTTTTCCATGTCAGAGTGAAACAGAACCACAATGATGCTTAGGTATGAGCAAAACTCGGCAACTCAACGGGAACAATCTGGGGAGTAAGGTTGGCAGTGAACCCAGTAAAGCTTATTCTGCAGTCATCCCCACAGTCTGTGATTTCTATTGATGCTGATAGCACCCATAGAGTGAAAATATTGCTGAGAAAGGCAAAGCAAGGGATTCGGTTTGTATGGTGGATAGCGAGTAAACCCTGGTAAGGGTAATCGCAGATTCGAAACCCTCCTGAAGTTTCGAGCTTTGCCCATATCTCAGCATCCGTCTGGTTGAAGGTGACATAGTTTGCCATAATGAGCATGAAAAATTGCAATATGATACACATACCTTAAAAAACACGCTTGGATAGCTTTTTAAGATCGATTCAATTAGCTCCAGTCCGAGAGTCCTAGTCATCTCGTGAATGCCAACTAACCAAACACTGGGCTTTGCATTAATAAGCAGACACAAATCCTTGAGAGGTGGTAAATTTAAACACTGCGATTCATTGACAAGTCATAGAAGTTCAAATACCTTAAACAAGAGATAAGCGTCGGCAGCGCATGGTCTTAAAGTTGGAGGAGCAGACTTGGACAAAGATCGCCCACCCTGAGAAGCCACCACAGTTAGCTCCGTATTGAAAACACCATCTTCCTGAATACAGGAGAGCTGTTCAGCTTTGTATTAAATAAGCTCTACTAAATTGATAAAACAATGAGAAAACTACTTGGATTACGCGTTCAAAAACGCAGCCAACCAACTGCCGGACCGCAGCTGAAGCAGCGTTGATGACTACAGGATCTTTGGAGAAATGCATACGAAAGCACATGACGATGCACTAGAACTAACAATAGGCAGCAGAAAAAGTTCCTTGCAGAAAAAATAAAGTGCATGTGTTAAAATTAAAATCTCATTCAATACACCCCTATTCATTTTCAAAAAAAAAAATCCGTATCTTGAATCACAAAGCTACAAATAAACGCGAACAGAAATAATGGTTCTGAAGATTTTAAAAATCACAATTCCGAACTTCTAAGGATACCATATGCTATAATACTTGCATATCTATTCAAATAAAATTTCGCAAGTTCACAAACCGAAACTGACCTTAGCAAGAGTGTTTCCCGTAACCAACAAATCAGCAGAAACCAGTGGGGGGACAGTTTGAAGTACACGCAATTCTTCGCACTCCGCTTCCACTAATCCCCATAGCTCAGACACCACAACATTGGCACAACTCTATAACATACATTATGTGTGTAATTTAAAGACAATCGCTTCTAGTAGTAGTCAAAACAGAGTTGATAATGCACTAAGAAAATCTAGACTCACTATACTTGGGGGAATGACCATAACCGAGAGCGCGTGCTCGCTACTAGAACTGGGCCCAAAATTTTTACCATCGCCACCCACTTCTAAAGCAACCGTGCGTAGGATTGCATGCAATTTGTATGAACTTCAAGATCGACCCCGCTATTACAACAAACATAAAACATTAAATAGAAATGAAAATCAAGAAATGGCGAGAAATGAAAATCAAGAATTGGCGACGTTGCCACCACGTCCGCCTTCCTGAGCGTTTTTTAGAAAGCAAAATCCTAACGAAAAACACATAAAATTCCGCACGTTTTCAGAAGACGTTCTCAAAAACATTAATCACTGTCGCGATAGAAAGCTTATCTCTAACGCCAGAGACGCACAAAAATGTGGTATGGGAGAAATTAGAGAATTAATAAATTCAAAGACCATTAGATTATCAGTAAGTGATACGAAGGAGGAATTCGTAGGTATTCCTCGCTAGTTAGATGTCAAGATAGCGGAGGAACATCTCAGTGATGCTACTCTTTATCGCCAATGATCGGAAAAGGAATACAAAAGTAAATACCGAAAAAGGACAATCACGAGGTCAATGTGGCAAGGACGGAAGGCTTAAACCATCTGTTATTTCGAATCTTAAAACGGATAGACTAACACGTACCCTCCTATACATGCCTATTAAAACGCTAAAGTTAGTGGTGTCCCCCCGGATGGTGTAGCGGTGAAGTGCGCTGCTCCCCGGTAAGGACAACAGCGCATGTTCGTTCCCCACTGCATACACCTGTGGTCCGGAGTTTTGCAAATATCTCAGCATTTCATACGAGCTAAAGTTAGTATCAGTCGATGATCTGGCGTCAAGCAATCCGTCATTCCTCAATGTTAGACCCATTACCAACTGTGTAGACGGACCAACAGATAGAAAAACATGGTTTCTAAGCCTAATACTCACCCAGATGCATAAATATATTTCAGCTCATCTCATGAACACACAATTGTTCCTAGAACGTCTACATAACGCATCTCCTAACAACGCGTACGTGATTGAGTTTTTCGACGTTACCGCGCTTTACACCGACGTATCGAATGACTCCGCAATGCACACGACGTCCTCGAAATTCTTGTTGAACACGAAGGAGGAATAAATATGCATGGCTTGTCTGTTCAGCAGCTTATGGTTCTCTTAAAAGGATGCCTACTGCTTGATTTTCAGATGGTCTAAGAAATATTAGGCGCAAATGAATATTGGCAACGGGACAGCGGCTGGCATCAAGTCTTGCAATTGAGTTCGTGTCTAAATCGAAGCCCCCTTTATCGATCTCCGGCAGCTACCATACTGTAGATATGTAGACGACTGTTTTGACATCTTCTCTGCTTAGTAGGAGATAGACAAACGTTTTGAATTATTGAGTGAGCAGTCTGAGCGTATTAAGTTCACCCAGGAGAAACCAAAAGAAAATAGGATTTCGTTTCTTGACGTTCAAGTCAACTTATCAGATAGTGTTTAAATGATAAAGTGGCACCGAAAACCAGGTAATAAAAACATCCTTGTTCATTTTCTCTATTCCCACCTTTCACACACAGAGAGAGCTCCTGTGAAAAATGCGTTTCGAACGGCCACCTCTGTGTGCACAAATGGGGAGCTAAGAGAAGAATCACACGACTTGACTCGGCAAACAATCATCTCCAGCTGCGAAATAGCAACCGTACGAGATAAGTTCAAAAAGAGACCGACGCTCCAAAAGATCGGTTTGGCCGAAACAAAATCCCGCTTGCGTTGCCCTTTATCAGCAATGAAGTAAATGTAGCCACAAAACTATGCTTGAGAGGTACAGGTCTAGAGGAGTGGCAGTGATAACTGAAATATCATCGAATACTCTTCGTCGTCAATTAGTTCATAACCGTCATACTGACCGTCTATGTGAAACACAGAATTGCGTAATTTGCCCTTACGGTCGGGTCGTGACTGCATGAGTTCAGGTGCAATACACCTGAGCTCTTGTAATACTTGCTGAAATGAATATATTTGGGAAACATGTAGGCCACTATGCATTCGTATTAAAGAACACCTAGATAGTAAACGAAAAACAAGGCCAAATAACCCATTTGGGACGTATAGGATACGAAAGCATAGCACAGATGATTTTGATATAAAAGTCGCTATCCTCGCACCAGGATCCCAAAACACCAGGACGCAAACTCCTTAAAGCTTTTTGGGTAAGCAATGTCCAGAGATCACATGTAACCTCGCCCCGTACCTTCGCATCCATTTCTGATGTGAGGTGGTGCAGTGATCAACCATATGCGACTCTGATCAGCTGTTCTTACTCAATGAAAGGCACGTAATAAACGGTGAGTTTTTCGAGAAGTTGATCATGTGATTACTATATAAATTCTCAGCTTCGTATTTATCTTATTAAAGCGTTTGATAATAAGCGCAACAAATTGTGTATAGGTATACCCTTCCAGGCTCTGAAAAAGGCGATACTGCCCAAACTTCAGCTTTAACGGAATAAAGAATAAAGTAACATTTCGTGTTTTCTCAACAAGAATGTCGAGAAATATTTGATCAGTGCCGAGGGTAATAAGGAAGTTGGTAGTGGGGTTATTTAAATAGATGTTAATGTAGAATGGTGAAACGTTGAAATTGTGGAAAAAAAATGGAACGAAATCTTCAACATAGACACATGACACACAGACTCACCGCTTCAAGAACACGATGTTGAACAAGTCTCTGTATGCTCAGCAAGGCTATCTGAACAAGTCTAGTTTGCCGAGTGGCACAGGCAAGAATTAGAGGATGAAGCAACTCGTTTGACGCCACACGCAAATTAGTGAGAAGGTTCCCTTCTCCAGACGCAGTACTGATGTTTCGCACTCGAACAACGCCTGATTCGGCAGCCTGGAAACAAACAAAGAAAATCTCACAGGAAAGTTGCCAAAACTGTTCACAAATCTTAAAGTAACATTGGATTTCCCCAGTGAAAAAAGAGACTAGAACATGACTACAATTTTACCTCATTTATCAGTACCTCTTTCTACAAACACAATTATTCATCCATAGTACATCAAAGGTGACAAAGCCTGAGACAGCAGTAGCATTCACTTTATAATTCTAAATCTCTTTCGCCATTAATCAACAAGTTATTGTGTTGATAAGAACTGTCGGGGATAAGTTCATACTAAATTGTTAACATGTTGATTTAATAGTCAATGAATAAGGTTTAGCCGACCCCGGATTCATAATATGAAAGTGGCATCTTACTAGAACATAGTGTTAGTAAGTTGTGCAGTTCTACGTCCTTAATCAGAACACAGGGTCTAAAATCCAGTCGTAGTATAATGTTTCCAAAATTGTAGTGCTTCCGCGACGAAATATGACACTCACTCGAACAAACAGATAAGTGATAAAACAACAACAAAAAAAAAACAGAAAACCCATTTCCGAACCTCTTTTACATGGTTATGCTTCTTTTTTGCTTCCGTGGACAACTGCCGTAAATCGCCAAGAAGGGCTTCGATCAATTTTCTTGCATCTGGCGGTGACAGCACTGACATCATGACATAAGGAGGCCCATAAAAATGAAATAGTTACAACCTGGAAATGACCGACGTTTTAAACAACTGAAAATTCTAACGACGAGAAACATACGGCACCATAACCACTGCCTCCTAAAACAAACTATAGAAAAGATAAATCTTCATCACCATTTACATTACAAAAACCGTTATGATTAAAAAATGAGATCATACCAAAAGCCAAAATATGAAGAAGTAGAAATTACTAGTTCCAAAATCTGGGTGGGAAAATATCGACTAGCGAATATATTCAAAGAACTGAATAGATATTAACACGTTCAACACAGGAAAAACAACCCTAACGCAACAACAAGTTTTTGCGACATTCTGGAGATACTGACCATGCCCAGAACGCAAATGTCAAGAAAATCACCATATTGAACTTATGTTGGAGACGTTCCCAATATAAAAAATTTACATATTTTCCACTACAATTTGAGCCGGCTTTGACGCAAGTAAACCTATCATGTTCTCAGGGAGCCAGTGGTAAAAGTGCGCAGTTATTCGTTGCGCTCCTTGAATGAATGCCGAAAAAGCCTGAAAAAAGTTTAGGTAATATGGAAAGAAACCTCATAACTTCTCGAAGTAAATCAACACTACTTCGCGCGTTTAGCTCACTGAAAAGAAGAGCCATGCAAGTGAAATTGATCTGTCGTCGATTCAAGCACACGAGCTCCCAAAGCCCTCCATTCCTCCAAAGTTGGTAAATTAGTACCAAAACTATTTGGAGGGATAATAGCATTGACATGGTACATTGAAACCACAGACCACATACACATCCAAACATCTGTATGGTATGGCGCATCCCTTAGAAATTGACAACGTCGAAAGTTGTTGTCTTTCAAATTGATACTATTAATACCCCTACTAGGAAATTCATGAACCAGCACTCTATAAGAGCCAGCACCATATAATACAAGAGCAAAATACGCCTTATCGTCACCACAAAGAAGATAAACTTACATTGTGTATAGCTTCTAAAGTACTTGAAGGGTAATGATGGACTAGAAGAGCAATAGCACATACAGCTAAACAAGTAAGAGTTTGTAGCAATGCCCACACTGGACTTTCTTTCTTCGGGAAAACTGAGACCTCATGCCAAGCTGAAATATATTGCATGCTTTTCACTAAACAATATTCAAGTAATAATAATAAATAGAACTTAATCACTTTTTATTTACTGCCTACTGTTTTTCATGTCAGAGTATGATGTGAAATACAACTACAATGAAGCTGAGATATTTTCAAAAACCCGGACCGCAAGTGTCTGAAGTGGGGATCGAACATCGTTATTACCGTTTCCGGGGGCTAACGTGTTCCTTCGCTTCGCCTTTCTCTCAGTCGTCTTTCATAGGCGCTTTCAGCAATTATTCGTACTAGAGTGAATTTTAAATAGATGAAAAAATACGCTGAGAGTAGTGCACATTTTCGAATCCCCTTCCCAACCCCAATGTGTGCACTGAAAAGTAATACATAATGTAACGGATGCGATAAATAACGGAAAGTTGTGAAGATAGAACTAAAACTTGACCGGGAAGGAGCTCTCTATCTGCTGATTCTAATTGTGGAGAATACGGATAACAATAACCACTCATCGAAAACCGATATGCAAAATCTGAAACAGGATAGTGAGAATGCCCTCGAACTCGTTTTTATGAGTATCTAACCTCCTTTCCAAGTGCACTGCAACAGCTGAAGAGCACCTTCAATTCGCTTCCAATGTTGGATGTGGAAAAACGCATAAGCAATAGCTTCTGAATCTCCACGTTTAAGGTAATGTTCAGGTGGAAGAATCATTGGACGCATCTCTGATAAAGAAAGCACAAAATATTTGAGGAACATAAAAAAGTAATGGAGCTCAATTAGCAAAACAATATATGCACATGTATACATATATATGCGCATATATATATATATATATATATATATATATATATATATATATATACGAAGGACAAAGTATAAAGCTCTCGGCGTTGATCAATACCTGAGAGATGCGCCAACACCACTGAGCATCGTTTGGAGGTGATTGAATGCATATCTGACCTTTACAATGATCCGCAATGACCCACCAATGCATCGAGCCAGCGATGCTATCCTCCCAGACAATTCTGGTAACACATTACCGAACTCGGAGAGATGGAAGGCTTGGTGGACCGAGGTGGTGTGAGAAGGAGGAGGAGGAGGAGGAG
>UYYA01000027.1:0-174581 GCA_900624975.1 Angiostrongylus costaricensis | reverse complement strand
CATACTTAGTGGAAACCTCATAGAAAGCGGCTCTGAAGAAGGCGAAATTCGCCGAAACGTCAGCTTAATCGTGAACAAAGAATAGTAACACCTCGCGTTTGCTCAACAAAAATTCGAAGAAAATCACTTGATCAATGCCGAGGTTAATAGAAAGTCGGTCGTGGCAGTTACTGTAAGATCAATATGTATTCTTTCTTTGATAAGTTACACCAGGTTAATAATGATGTTTATTTTCGGCTAACGTCTCAACGTCTTCGTCTTCCTCAGAGCCGATGATCCAAGTCGATGGTCCTCGCTTGTTATTCGTCTCGACGTGGCAGCTTCGCCTTCGTGTCGAGTCAGGTCTTCTTCAGTGAGCCATCTCCTCGATTGAGGCATCCTTACTCAGTGATGCCCTTTTATACACGATGCTGATGGTGGATATAATGATAATGTCTGGTGATAACAACTTGTTTTTCTTCCGGACATAATCATCGCGTGTATCGTGCAGAAGTCGGTGTTATTATCGGCTAGCACAAAGCGTAGTAATATTTCGAAACCGACTTTCCTTGAACCTCGGTATCACTAATCAATATGTATTCTTTCTTTTATGAGCTTACATGAGGTTGAAAGAGGTTGACGTTTTATCGAGGTTGAAAGATGAATGTTTCGGATGCAATCCTTCAAAATGAAAAAGTAGCCATACAAAGTTCTCGCCAGAGTTCGAACAATTTTAGGTGAAGAAGACCTATCCGAAAATAAAGTGCCAGCTGCACTTCAAAAAAGAAAGTGAATATAATTGCCTTGGCACCGATGTCTCTTTTTCTGAGCCCACGTTATTTAATTTTACCACTCTCTAAATAATCGATAAAGTCGTCTTCAACATTCAAAAGTTTTTTTGAAAGAAATTGCTGATGATGTATAACTATTTCTTTTTGAGGTCGAAATGCTGCGTTTATCTGCATTCCGCCATCCATCTCTTATAACCTGTGAACGGTATAGTTTATGCTAAGCTGAGTGCCGCATACTAGTTAAAGGTTCGCTTTCATTACAGAGTCGTTGGTTAAGTACATTACTCTTGCAAACCAAGTCCTCATTCTACCTGAGACCGCAAAATGGTGCAAGGTTGTCTCGAAGGATCTCTAGATATGAGTTCAACTACTTCTGTGATTTCCTGATGGAATGAAGTGCATGACACATCCCAAAGGGACTCCTCGAATTCGGACCTTTTGTACTTTGCAATTTATGTGCTTAATAAAAAAATAGTAGTGCGAGGTGGCCAGAAGCAACGCTATTAACCACTGTATCGGTATCTGCGATCGATGCACTAATGCTGTAGTGACCGATGAGCCACTTACAATTTGAGTAGGGAATAATTAATTGAGCACCGAATAATGTTGGAACTAATTATCTCATTAGTAGTCACTGTTCCTCTGCTCTTGAAAGTGAATCTTTAGCGTGATGCCTACTTTTCTGTAAAATATAGGTATTTACATTATAACGTTTGCAAATGAGAGTCAGGAAATAGAAATTGTGGCTTTGTGGTACTACAGTTGACGTATAGGCTCTAGTTGCCGGATGAACCCACGACTTTTGGGATCCGAGTGAGGCTGCTGGAGACCGGCTTACTCCGTTGAAAGAAGGGTCGCACGGTGTTGATCTCTTTGCTTGAATCTGCTCGAAAGTGTTCGTGCTTTGTGACGCCATTCTTTTGATTGTTGTTTTCATAACGTAAATCTCAAACCTGGGTAACAAGACTTTATTTGTGCCAGACGAATACAGAATACAATCCGTGGATGTCTACTTCATACAACATAATGCGATCAATGAATGTTCACATCATGCACGCCTGATAGAAATATTTCCCAATCGATGCAAAGAGTATAAAACTGTAATTTGGTTACATAGGTGGAGATAGTACTCTACTTCATTGAGAGACTTTCCGACAACCGTTGCGCTAAAGAAAGCTTTCTTGAAAAGGCAATATGAATTCATTACAATACATTTTTCTTCCTCGCGTCCCTTGCAAGCCCAGTGACCCGAATATTTTCAAATGCCTCAGCTATTTTTATCCGTTTTGGGAAGGCAACACGGTGAACAGGTTAGTTCTAAAACTGAGCAAATGGAAGCGAGCGGGTGTTGCGAAGTTTCGAAGAGCATCAACGATGTAGTTAAGAGGACAAAAAATGCCCATATCCGTTTTCCCTAGCGATTAATCCTGGTTTAATTTACGCGTCTGGAAACTTGGACTATGCGAAAGGGTCGCATGGAATCTATAGAAAACAGAATTAGGACAACCGACTCGTTGGTCAGCATTTTCCACGATTATCCAAAAAGTAAAGTGCTCTACTTAAAAAATCCTACGGCAAACACGATGTAGTGGGACACTCCTGAACACGATCAGGAAGGCTTTACTAGCACCCGCTCGAGTCGAGTTACTAGCACTCGATCACCGACGTTGCTAGGGCCGGTGTAGACATAAATCATGTGATAATTCGTTCTGTACAGAAGGATATCGAAGACGAAAAGCCCAACTTAGGCAAACATCTTTGCGAGAGCTACGTAAATAGGATGCAAGATTATTTTTTCCTGCAGAACGCCGCGCCATCTGTAGGTAGATGCTGGGGACATTACGCATCACTCAACTGTGAGAAAAATTTCGATGTTTCGACGCATGTTAACGATGACCAAAGATCAGAGACCTTGCCGTGCTCCAAGATGCCGAAAATGAGGTCAGCCGAGCACATATTATGTCTTTACGACACAAGACGAAAGCCGTTAGTCACTGGCTCCCACGGGAACCCAGACGCAAAACAAGAAGAGCACCGTCGAAAATAATCTCACGTCTTCGTGGAGACCTTAGAAGAAAAAGACGGCGCTTTTCAAAATCCACATCCGCAGAAGGAACATATTGAAAGCCCTGCTGTCGTTAGGCATCGAAAAATGGAGATTTTACTGATATCCCGTTGAGTCTTTTGAGAGTCAACCCGAGAGGAAAAACAACTGACGCAAGTACGAGTTGAAGGTCACGATTTTCTTCACCTAAATCTAGTTTTGGTTCCTAATTTACAACTGAAGAACTGAATACCTTTCTTGACTTTCATCGCTATTCAATCATTCATTCATCTTCACCCTTTGTTTCCTCCGATAAAAAAATTAGCGCTGTTAATGTAATTTTTTTCTGCTGACTTTTTCTATACATGCTATTAATTTTCTTACATTTTCGTTAAACAGTTGTTTTAGAGAGCAATCAAACATGTTGTAGTGCTACTTTTTGTTGCGGCCATTAACCATTTAAGACAATCGTCGTGGTATGCATTGAAATCAACACATAAGTGGCCAAAAATTGCGCAACTCTTCAACTTTAAACAGATTTATCTTGTCGTCTAATGAACTCTACTTTAAAATGGGAAAGCTCCTAGAATCTGCATATCTTTACCAATGAGGAAGATGTATTCGGATTCGACAAGGATGGGGTTCTGATGGTCTTCTCGAGAATACAAATCGGTTTTTCTTTTCGATGGCGCGCCCATTTGGAACAATGGTCCGGTCTAAAAAGAGGGAATTCATTCAGTAATGTAGAATGATGTCGCTGTGTTCATTTTTATTGTCCTTCGATGACGTGACTTCGTTGAAAATCTTACGAATTGTTTGCGTTAAAACTTGAAATAGAGTAAAAATCTTACTTTAAAAAACTCTGCGTATCCAGCAATAGCACCCAAGCGTTGCCTAAAATGGGTTAACTCTTTACATACTTCTAGTTGTCCGAAAACTTCCAGCCGAAAACTACCACCTTAAATCTCAGCAGGGTCAGTCAGAGCTCAGTTTAGATTCTTCGCATATGAAAACCGCTAGATTTAATTTCAACGAGAGCTTTGTAGGCGACAGGCGAGATTCTGTCCTATCTCATGCTCATGTTCATGGCCATTTTCTCTCTCAGCTTCTCTGTTTCGAATTATCTTCAGCCATTTGCACTTTTACGTGAGCATCATCGAGAATTAATGGTCCTATAGTAGTCAATAAGTGGCAACAGTAGTGAATAGGTGGACCTAAAATGTTTCCGTCCAAAACGTTCATTTATTAACTTACAAAAGTTCTACTAAATAAAATATTTGAATAGAAGAAAGCCCGATGTCAGAGCGAACTGCTAAGGTACCTATTTGGAAGACAAATTCCATTGGAATCCTAATAAGGTACCTATTGTGCCTGCGAATTGCACGTAAAGAATGCTGTGGAACTACAAGAGAATTTGCAGTCGAATGTAAAATGCGTCTAATTCGATAGGGTCTGGATGAGATGAAAGTGGCAAAAAGCACAAAATGTTCCCGAGTAGGGTTCATTGAAACAAGAAAAGGATGTGCCGACGATATAGCAATGGGACACCAATACCACCAATGTGCTATGCATTACGAATATGGTCGGCGCTGGCCCGAATATTCCTCGTTGTTTACAAGAATCAAACATCCCAGGCCACATCTGAGATATTCTATGGAAAACTGCCTCAACAGCGTCCAGATTCTTTCTCTCTATTTCCTTCTAACAACTCTTTCTATTGTTTTGTTTCGTTCTTGCCTCCACTTTGTAGTGGTAGTGTTTTCTTTTATGTGATACCGTTATTTTCTAATTGAGCACCAATTTGTTGCTTTTATGACTTTAAATAAATTCCATATTTCCAGCCCATTAAAGTTTCTTTATCGAAAAATTAGTTGGATACAATACCCAAGTGAATACGAACAACCACACAAGCACAGTCATAGGTATAAGATAGATGGAAGTCAATCTGGTCCAGAAAAGGCAGGTGGCCAGGCCCAACCACCGAAGCCATCGGCATTTCATGACATGTGAGCGGTATTACTTTGTGCTCAACTAGGTAGTCTAGTTGGATCTGACTGGGGGGAATTATGGACGACGAATGCGAAAGAAACGAATCGAATGCAAGGAGAAGTGCAGGGATCCAGAAAGTAAATGTGGCGGTGGGTTACGTAGAAAACTTTAATAATAATGGTAGTAATAGCAATAATACCGAAACCTTTGCGAATATTACAAAATAGGTCAGGGTTGTGATAAAAAGGCCTGAACGTGAAAAAATTACTAGTGGTCGTAACCTAAGTGAACAGGTAGCCCCAGGTGTCATCAAAAAGGAGAGAACGATGTTGGCTGGTCGGCTACGCTAGTGCAATGAGTGCCGAGTCCTTGTTTTTGATAGTTTTGCCAACCGCACTGCGCTCTCCTGTTTCATCGCCTATATATCGATCGGAATTTGCTCTCTCAAGCCTCGAGGTCTGTTTGAGCTCCCAGCTTATTTCATTTCTTCGTCACCCAACCTTACTTCGTCGAGCGACTAGTACAATCGTCCGTCATTTGGAGAAATAACAGCGTTTATCAATCTCTGAGATCGATAGAACTAGCAGAGAGACAAGCAAAACGAAGGACCCACATGGTGTGCTGGTGATCGCGTTACTCCCCGGAAAGGATAATAGCGCGTTCGTTCCCCACCGCAGACACCTGCAGTCCGGAGTTTTGCAATATCTCAGCATCATTGTGATTGTATTTCGCATCATACCCTGCCGTTAAAAATTATGGTAAGCAGCAAATAAAAAGTTAGCATTATATGTCTTTATTTCTCAAAAGCAGTGAACTTCTGCACTGTTCGCTTCCGTCTGATTCTTTCGCTTTTTGGTCAAGCAGGTCGTAACTTGAACTGACATCTTTCTAGAAACGTTGAAGTTGAGACCTAGGTGCATGTGTTCCTGACGTCAGTTGGAACGTGAAATTGGTACAGTAGCCATAAACATACTTAGATATGAGTAAAACTCGGAAGTTCAGTTGGCTTTCGAACCCGTGATTACTCTTATTGATAGCTTACGTGTGTGCGCCACACCAATCGAGGCCCTTGCTTTGCCTGTACCATTTTTGTGGTTATCGTTCATATCGCCCTTGCCATGGAAGAAGAATAGGAGGTGGATGAAAGTAAAAACATTGATAACGTAGCGTTTATGCATGACGATCGACTTCCAACGAGTGTCATTGGTTTCTTCAAAATCGCCTTCGTCGTTCTCTCTCATGACAAGGAACATTCATGAAGTTACCTTCCTTAGAGTACACAGGAATCTCAAGGAATAATTCCAGGTCGTACATTCACGAGAATGAATGGCGTACACACGACTGTTGCCTATATGTGTTACTCTCCGGTGAATAGGTGAAATAAAAGGCTGATGATGGAAGAATCAATAACTTTTTCGAGGAAAGAGCCTATATTTAAAAACTAGAAAAAAAATATCTGTGTTATTCTCAAGTAAAGACAGCGCTGCGCACAGGCTGCCGATCGAATCTATTAGTTTGTTCAGAAGTGAATGAGCGTTTTGAAATCTTTTTCATGAGTCCTCGCAGTTCGAGTATAGTTTCGGAAATTCCGATCTGGTGATTTCGACCTCGATGATAAGGAAGGCCGCGGACGTCCCATTGAACTTGGCGACGACGAATTGAAGGCGCTAATGGAAGTAACACGCGAACAACTGTTCGAGAGCTAGCACAACAGCTCGGCATAAGCACAGGAACATTTTCCACTCGCTTGAATCGCATAGAAAGACAAAAAACTCGACAAGTGGGTGCCTCAAAAATTGAACGATATTTTAAAAAATCGTCATTTTGAAGTGTCGTCTGCTCTCATTCCCCGCAACAAAAAAGACACTTTTCTTGATCGAATTGTGATGTGCGACGAGAAGTGGATTTTGTACGACAACTGGCGACGTTCAGTTCAACAGTTGGATTGCGACCAGATCCCACCGCACTTCACAAAGCCGAAATTGACCAAAAAAGCTTGTGGTGACTGTTTGGTGGCGTGTAGCTGTGCTGATTCATCACAGCTTTTTGAATCCGGGGATAAACGATTACGGCGAGAAGTACTGTCATAAAGTCGACGAAATGCACAGTAGAAATGACCGTCATTAGTCAATAGAAAAGGACCATTCCTTCTCCACTACAGTGCCCGGCCTCACGTTGCGGAACCACCGCTGCAGGATTTGAACGCCTCCCACCTACCGACTTTCACTGCTTCAAGCACTTCGACAACTTCTTGTGCAAGAAATGCTTCGCCAACTATGACAACGCAAAAAAATGCCTTCAAGGAATTCATCACCTTTAGAACTCCAGAATTCTGTACAACTGAAATAACAAGTGAAATAAATAAGCTTGTTACTTCTTGGCAAAAGTGTGCAGATTCAAAACGTTTTTATTTTGATTAATAAAGTTTTGTTTGAAGCAAGTTATGACGCTTTAAATAATATAGTTAATAACGTTCATTTATTTCATACAAGATTTTATAGCAGTGTTTAAAGGCCTGAAACTTTTAGAGTTAATTAACTCCTGGGGCGTGTATCATGTGTTCTACTTCACCAAGCTTCCTAGAGATGATTTTATAAATATCTCGTCTAAACAATGATGTCATATCGATTGATCATTGATCAAGCCAGTGCTTTTGCCTTCTCAAGCAGACCTTGTATCAATGTACCGACCTCAGAGAAAGGGTGAAGTGGAAGTCATGGTATGCTCAGGGTGGAACATCGGGCTACCGAACCCATGTGTACTATAGCGCATCTCTAACCAGTGCGCCAAACGCTTTGTCAGAAATGATTAGCATAAAAGAATTAGTTAAGTGAATAGTGCAAAGAAATTGGAGAAAGCCACAACGAGAACGACTTACCAATGAAAATATCAGTGGTGAATTTAGCTTCATTTTACACTTTTTCGTCCCTTGTTTTCTACCGTCACTTAGTTCTTTACTCCAGCGTATGTAGTTCATCAACAATGCGCCACAACTTCGAAATGAGTTTGGTAGAACAGCGAAATCAAGCCGCGTTCCAGTGCGTTCAGTGGCTGGTTCGGCCGTAATCTCTGCCGAAAACGCGTTTTTCAACCCTTCGTGATGTGGCTAATCGCATAGCAACGCACTTGTCAGCAAAAAGGAAGAAAACATTAGATTGTTTATCGGTTTGGCTCTCGATTTGACTGAACAAGTTACTGCCATTGCCAACTGCCTGAGGGAATTGAGAAAACGAAGTAGTTACCTCATTTACGTTGACCAATGCTATTAATTTCATTAAATTAAATCTAGATAGCCTGTCTAGTTCACAGTTTCGATGAGCTTTCTGGTCCAGACACTTCCATTAGTCTCGTTATCTTGCAGTCATCGTCGTCCACAGAGTGTAGTGCTGTGTCGGTGAGAATTAGGCTACAACTTGAGCACCAGTGGGCTTCTGTCCTCATTAACTTGCTGGTTGCCGGTAGTAGGGTTGTTTTTCCCTTCAACCCAAATTTAGCCATAGGTAGATCGCAACCAATTTTTCACTGCAGGCAGTCACCGCTTATTCTGGGTTGAAAGCAAATTTGCTGTCTTATTACTTCGATTCCTCTAGGACCGCAGTCACTCTCGCCATTAGTCGACCAAATGCTAAACGGCAATGTGGTAAGCCGAATCTCGTGTGATGACCAGCTATCTAAACTCTTGACTAAGCTGAACGTAGAAAGCCTAATGGGCAAAGAACACCGGACTTCGTAAGGTACATATAAAACACAATAAAAAACATATCCCGGAGACAATAACATGACATATTTTTAACTGACCCGCAAAAAAGTGGTGAACTGAAGAACCCTATGGGTGAAATGAGTCGGCGGCGGCGTCAAGAGACCACTAGGTAATAAAAATCACCCGTGATAAAAGCTTCGCACGGACATATTTTTTTATTTCTATATGACCAGTCTTCACGTCTACTGTGCGGATCCCAGCATTTCTCAAATTCGATTAGTTTCTTCGCATCCATTGTCCACGAACATATATGTAGTTGAAATAGGTAAAACGCAAATTGTTAATCGTTATAGAAAATTCCTTCTTCTTATTTATGATGGAGCTGCTTGGCTAATGCTAAGCGGTGTTGGTACAGTAGTATATGAGTGTATATGGTAAATGTAGGGCGCGTGTGGCGGAGTGCACGGAGGGCACCTTGCAATACACATGGAGTCGACTACCATGCTCATGACCTACCAAGCCTTTCATCTCTCAGGGGTCGACAAATTTGTACTGGACTTGTCTGGGAGGATAGCAGCACTGGCTCGATACATCGGTAAGCTAGCGCGAGTCATTGTAAAGGCAATATATACATTTAATCACCTACAGACAATGCTAATTGAAGTCGAATGCATAGCGGATCCCTCAGGGATTGATCAACGTTGGGAGCTTTGTCTTCTTTATCCTTTATACAGTAAATGTTAATCATGATTCCTTTCAGAAGCTATTGCACAAAATCTACCACAATATTAGCACTCCTGATGAAAACATCTTAAGGTCCGTGTGGGAGCGCAAAGGAGAGCTTTCATGCTTACAACCTCGCCTGTTATGTCTTGTTTGAAGTACAACATGTTTATAATGAAATGCTACATTTACAATTTTTTTGTACAAGCTTTTCGTTTCTTCCAAATACGTTTCTAACGGGACCGATAAAACTTTAGTACTAACGTCGGAATTTCAACGATTTACGCGCACAATTGCGCCGCATGGCAAAGTTTTCCACTCCCGCTAAGTTACGCACAAGGTAATAACGCAGGGCGAGGACTCTGTTACTTTTGTTGGTGGTTCACTCAATAAAACTATGAGCAATTTGTGCGAATAAAAAGATTTGCAATTCTTTTAAGGCCTTGAGCCGTTCCGTATATATGGCTTATGCTATACAGAGTGTTAACTCTTTATTTACTACCTACAGTTATTTTTCGTAGCAGGGTATGATGTGAAATGCAACCACTATGACGCTGAGGTATTTGCAAAACCTGGACCGCAGGCAAGATCGAACCGTGCACCTACCCAGGGGTCAGGTGTTCTGCGCGGTAACACTGAAGCCCTTGCTTCGCCTTTTTCTCATCCAGTTTTACAGAACGTTGTGCACCTGTATTTTGTTATTTTCATTAAATCTAATTATTGCTTTATATAACTGACAATTCTGACATCTTTATACACTACGCTTTTATCTTTAGTTTTAAAAACTCGTCAACATGTTTCAATTCAACTTAAGGAGATAAAAAATGAAGGATTCGGTGTTGATCAATAACTTTGAGATGGACCATGCATAGGACTCCATTCGGAGCGCCGTACAGGTGTTTGAATGCATATTTGGCGCACGCAGGGACTTGTGATCATTTACAAGCATATCAGGTCAGTCTTTTCACACTACCAGAGAAAGTGAGCTACCGTCTTTCGATCTCGAAGGGATCGGCGACTAGGTTAGCCCTACATGGAGAATCAGTGGATTGGTTAGCTCTGGATGGGGCATCGGATCAACGACGACAAATAAATTCCAGTACACCTTCAACCACTTCTTTACGCTTAGTGATGACTAATAAGAGGTTCATCAATCATCAATGAGAGAATTCTTCATAGAAATTTTTCCTTCTTGTGTTCTTTTCCATCCTTTTCAAGTAATTGATAATTTTTTTTGAAAAGTCTGTAGTTTTTTGAGGACTGGGATGTGATTTTGTGGAAGTGAAGTGCGCCAACGACTTGAGTGTAGATGGAACCAAGAGGAAAGCGCAGTGGCAATGTCAACAGCGAAAGCGAAGCCTTCGGGCTAATAATCGATGGAGTGAATGTTTTTCTTCATCTGTACTTAGTGATGTAATTGGTATTCGCGAGAACGCTAGTAGTTTATCTATACGAGTTTCATTTGGAGTCATTTTTATTTTCTTTCTGTTCTCGTTCCACTTCATGGGGTTCCTAGAAACTCAGTAAGTTTTAGTTTGATGGAATTTAATTTATTATATGATGACATTAAGCCTGAACAAAAACTGGCAATGGGCATCGACTTCTACGAGGCATCCATGCCCACTTGAACAAGTTTTCCGTCTTTCTTTCCCAAAGAGGCAAAACATTTACAAATCGAAAGTCTATTGCACCCGTTTCCCACATGTGCATCTATCTTGGTCGATAATCGTAATTAAGCAAAGAGTAATCTTTTCTAAATGGAAGATGGACAACAGTTGGATAGTTGGACAGTTGGACAAGGCATGAGAGCTCGTCAAGCCAGATGTCTTGGAAGTGGAATGCGTAGTTCTGCACCACTAATTTGCTTATATGAGTTTAGAGTTTCGTGGACAAATACTCTACACCAAAACCGCTACCACACCACATCCTAGAGTGCCACTTTTCATCACAAGCAACCAGTGTCGTTCTGACCTTTATTTATTCGAAGAAAACAGTTAATGTGTAGTTAGTGTCCTCCTGGCATTGGTTTATTCCGGGAGGTTAGCTTAACATGCCTAGTTAAACGACGAAGGTTCTTTTTTTGAGTTTTCGTAAACTCCAGTGTCACCGAAAAGCCAAGTCACATTTGGACTAAAATTAAAAATTTAACTATTACTGCACTTTCTGCAAAGTGGAAGCATAATACAGTCTTGAAACTTCGCTTAGAGCTCTAGAAACACTTAAGTGTTAGTGTATTAAAGAGATTGGTTGAGCTTTTTCTACCATTTGATCTACACTGCTATACCCCAGAGGGTTTTGTGAACAATAACTCATTCGGTTTTCACACCCCTATTATTGGGTCATCTGGCGTTCTTTTTTGGCTTTAAAAAACCTTTTCCGCTGAACTCGCATCACGTTACAAACTTTTTCTACGGAACTCTCTTTTTCCCTCTGTCTCTTCGACAATGAATGGTTGAAAAGCTGTGAGAGCGGCGAATATCCGACAAAGACAATATTCGCAGATCAATACGTACTATGTGGATGCAGGAAGGGGCGAAATAGGAGAGGCATTAAAGTCCTAAATGGAATTCTAAAGTGGTCCGTACCAATAGTGATGGAGTGAGGGGACATTTTCAAAACGTTTCCCGGAAATTGGAACACATGTCGCCTGAATTGATCCAATTCAGCACAACGGAATTCAAGAGGTTTTTACAAATTTCAGTTGCTAGCTAATGCCTATGGAAAAGTAGAGCAAAACGCAGGAAAATCTGACTTATTGACGAAGGCCGTGCTTTATTGATCCTATTCGCTTCGTCTTCAATCTTCATCTATGTCACGTATTTGGTGATTTGTTGGATTACAGGGTTTCTTAACAAAACCAGAGATCACGGCTGTCGAAATAGCTGCTGGCTTCAGCAAGATTTAAGCAAAAACGTATAATACATACATCATCCAAACTACCACTACCACTGTCTCCGTCACGTCCAACACTTCCTCTTCCTCATTTACATCATCGTCATCATTACCGGCACTTTATCGATTATACGAGAAAATGTATCAGTTCGAAAATCGTTAGAATTCGAATAATCGTCGATGAAATCCGGCCGAGTTTCACGACGGACGTGGTTACCTGCTCGTTCCGCCCCTTTTATGCCATTGCCAGTCAGCGGAGGCTTCCAGCGAAATGTGCCTACGGACGCTATCAATAAATCCGACAACTCGGCCACACCAAATTTGTTCGTATACGAAATTGAATTTACTTGTCAGAATGAGATCTACTTTAATAGGTATTTTCCTAAACCCTGATCTAAGCCTAACAATGAGCCTTAGGTCGTCTTTTTTAAATATAGAGACAAGAAAAAATAACAATATGTGAAGAGAACTTATCCCGTAAAGAAGTCTATTTCCTAATTACTCTTACAACTTAGTTTATTTTATTAATTAATTTTTTGCGTTTCTGTGGAGAAGTTGTTTTAAGTCCATGAATTATTAACCTTTACCTGACGACGTGACCTTCATGTGAGGCATACGGTGCAAAAAATATTGGCTTTTTCAGCTTTAAATCGATACCTCTTAGATGAATTTGGTCTGAATTTCACTAGTTGTGACAAAAATGTTAGAATCTACAAAACCTCTTCCGACGGGATAATACTCTCGTTTTACAGTATGAAATTCGGATTTTACGTAACCCATGACATATTTCTCCTAGTTTTTACTTCGCTCGTTCGAAGCCGAACGCAAACGAATGGGCAAGATTCTGTCCAAAATGACATGAATATGTTCTCTAATGTGTCATTTGTCTTGGATGGTGCCATCTTTCGCCCGTAAATTTTAAAAAATTAAATTTTGTCACCAATTTTTTAAAAAATATGATTTTCTAAATTTGTACATTTAATTTTGAAAGAAGAACATACAAAGACAATATATGCGATTAACTTTTCTATAAGTCTATAAACTTCTGAACTGAAGTGCTACAGTAATCGCTAATATTGTCGTCAATTATGCGAAAGCCGACTTCGACCGGAAAAGGTTAAGCGTGATTTATTCGTCTTTTTTTATTCTCTATTTTTTCTTTTATCGTTGACTTTCCTTTGAACTCATATTTCCTCCTACATTTCTTCCTTTGTCATGCATATTTGAGTCTTATTCGTTTATCTATTGTTCAGTTATTTGTCACATGCTTCTTCAATGATGCTTCGCTTTATTCTTTCATGACATCAGTTATCCAGTCATTCGTTTAGTCATTCATCGAACCATTAATCCACTTATTCAGCCATTCATTAGCCCAACCAATAAATGTACTCTCTATTTTTTTAATCCAGCCATTCATTTCCTCTTCCAACCAGATTAAGAGGTTTACGTTCATGGTCGTATTTTTGTTCATTTAAAAACAACATCTGGTTCGACAGAGATGTTGATATATAGGCAAAACATGAGACCTCAGTAGAACTTCGAACCTACTGCTACTCTTACCGGGAGCTCACGTGCTATCCACCACACCAAGCGAGGACCTTGATTTGCCTTTCTTTCAACGACGTTTTAGAATGGTAGGACCGTGAACCTCTGGTAAGGATAACGGCGGGTTCGAAGCTCAACTGGGATCCCGAGTGTTCCCCATATCTGAGTATCTCTGTGGTTGCATATCACATTGTACCCCATTAAAAGAGTATAGGCAGAAAATAAAAAGTTATAGTAATATGGTGCAACAGGTCTTCCGGGCTTTTCTAAATGTCGAAAGTTTTTCTGGAGTCACTTTGTTGAATAGAATACCTTACAAGTAATTCTTCGTATTTTTGTTGAGCAAACGCGAGGTCTTACTATTCTTTGTTCACGATTAAGCTGACGTTTCGGCGGATTTCGCCTTCCTCAGAGTCTATGAAGTTTCCACTAAGTATGCCACGTAGAGATCAACCGCACAGAAATCACATGGAAGTATAATGTAAATCCAAATTTGTGCTGCATTTGTGGTCTCACTAGTTAGCTTTCTCTCATGTGGAAAAAGGAATGTTGGGCAATGGTCTGATCTCGTGTAAAATTTGGGGTAAAAGCAACATCATTTAGAAAAATCTTCGGCGTATTATGATGTGGCCTATTTCATCTTGGTATTGGTGGGAGAATACCTTACTTCGTTGTGCATAAAATTATGAATGCGATTGCGTAGTAATTAAACTATTGCTTTAGACAAATACCGCTGCCAAACTGTTTTAACCACGCTGTATATTACAGTTCTTCTTAAAACATCCCAGAATGATTCGCCCGAATCCTTTCTCCATCCTGACGATTTGAATTAGGTGCAGATACTGTTAAAGGATGAACATCGAACTTTAGTGATCTACTACAGCAAGCTGCTCGCCTCCTACTAGAACAGCAGCGAGTTGGGCGAAATTCGCCTTGTATGATTTCTCTATGTTCACATGGTTCTCGCGATTCTCCAGCGTGGACACAACCCTGAAACTCAATCAGCGTTTGGCGCTGGCGTTCGTCTGCGGATCATGGCGAACTGGGACGCCACCTGGAGTAGTTTAGAGCAAATTGGCCACAATTGGGAAAGAAGCTCGACTCTCATCGTTATACCGTTCATGACAGCTTACATGCTTTCTGCTAGCATAAAATGACTACTTACTATGAGTTGCACACCGATTGAGGCACACGAATTGCACTGTCCAAGTGTCGTTGAACTGCAAGTTATTGTTGCTGCACATCTAGAAGAAAGTGTTGTAGGAAAACCTTACGACTGGACCCGAGACCTGAAGGCTGTCTTGTGCAGACACGTGATGCCCCTTCCAGATTTCTTACAGCCATCCGTTAGCTCGAACACACCCCGTATATAGGGTTTTCGTGTTACTGGTGAAATAGCAGTGCATCATGTGCTGGAGATGCTGTACGGACAAGATGCGAGTGCAAGCGAACATCTTCGGATTGTAGACTGGATAATTCTCTGAGAGTGAAGCTCCTTAAATTATCTAATGTTAGCCGTCTCCTCTAAATTACTCTTCTCAATGCCTTCGGAAGTTTACAGCGGCTGGGAACATAAATATGAGGTAGCGTATGGCTCCTTCCTTTCCTTTTGTAGTTCTCACCTTTTTGTCCTTTGGGTTTTGCAGGTGAATGATTTGGTCGTTGTGACAAAATTTTAGTCTTGCTTTGGGTCTTTTTTGGACCGCAGCAGTTTTTAGATCCGAATTAAACACAACAGTGTGATTCAATAGAATTTCCCGAATTTGAGCTCGTTTATTTCTTTTGTCAACAAAAAATGAACTTCCTTATGTGGTTGCTATATTTCAATGTCATATTTCATTTTAAACAATTAGTAGATGCTCCTGTCGCTCTTTATTTTGCTCACTGGTTTACGGTTTTACTGATGAGCAGAAACGATATTGCTTTTGTACAATACTCGTTTTACATTTTCTAACATTTCGGCGGAATTCGCCTTCATCAGAACCTTGAAAGGTAAAATTAACGCGCCCTCTAGTCAGCCAAGTTCGCGTGTGGCGCGGCGCAGTGGTCGGAGGTGCCCTGCAACACACGTGGAATCGAGCTCCGCACCCATTACCCATCAAGCCTTCCATCCCTCCGGGGTCGGCAAATTAGTACCGGACTTGTCTGGGAGGATAGTAGCACTAGCTTGATACATCGGTAGGCCAGCGCGAGTCATTGTAAAGGCAAGATATGCATTCAATCACCTACAGACGATGCTTAATGAAGTCGAATGCATAGCGGATCTCTCAGGGATTGATCAAGGTCGAGAGCTTTATCCTTTGTTTATCCTAGTCAGCCAAGTACTTCCATCGATCCCACAAAAAAAACCCGAAAGCCAAAGTTCATTCCCATTGGGAACAGCTTTTTTTAAACAGCCATCGCTTTCACTGAGTCCTCTGTCATCTCTCTTATTGATAGACATAACGAAGGTTTTGTAATAGAAGTCACCATTCTCCCACAAGAATCTAGAGCATCAGCTCGCAACACTCTTGAGGCATCTTCTATAAATTTCGTAAATACAGAGGTGATCCGCAGGTAGAAGCTTCTTGTAATCGTCGATATTCTCTTTTCATACAGTACGCCTATTTTGTGATCAGAAATGAGCATATTTACCATTCGTATAAACTCTGTGAAATTCTCCATCAATAAGTGAACACTCATGGAAGTTGATGAGTGCCTTCAGAAGCTGTTCTTTATGCGACTGAAATTTAGATCTTGCTTTTTTCTCTATGCGGGTTATACGGGCATGGCTAAGTAAATTGCCCATCTCCATTACCTCTTTAGGCTCTGAATCAGGCGATATCAGCCAGAACGTTAACTATCGAAAATAAATATTGTGATAACAACCTCCTATTTGCTGTTAAAGAGTACATGAAATTATTCATCAATACGCGATTCATTGAAAGCTGGCCCTCGGAATTACTGCACAATGTCTTTTAGTTGCTTAGCTAATTCTTAAGTGTTTCTGTAGCTGCATAAGGAAAGATTTGGGCGTTGAAATGGAGAAATCACTCACCATTCGTAACTTTTACTGCCATTGCCTAGCATCGAGTGGCAAAGTAAAAGAGTAAATTCATTTTACGCTCTAGGTTTGCTCAGTGAACCGCTTAGGGTCTAGGGGACACTGGTCCCATCATATTTTTCGCAGGGATGCCCTTTATTCTCAGTTTTTGGCCTAATGTTAGTCACTCATAGAGCTTGTCACCGGAAATGTACAACTTGGGTATGCGTTTCCATTTGAGTTTTGTAATGTAGCTGTGAATTTGGGAACTTGATTGCAGACCGCTTATACTTTCACTAGAACATCTGCATGCTTAAGAGTAGTCAATGCAACGCAGCACGTCTTCTGATTCCTTGCTATGCTTGCTTATTACCATGTGGGTATTATTTCAGCTGTCGCCTTCATCACTGTTGCAATGATCCCAACCGAGTCTCTACAATGCAGTAGGTGCCTCTAGAATGAATTTTTCCTTTGTTTTGTGCTCTTATTTTCGTTGTAGAAGAAGCTCGATGCTATCCGACAGATAACAGCGAGAGCGACGTCGAAATGATTTCTCGAGGTCAAGATCGACAGAACAGATTTTCGCGGCAGTCGATATTAAGTGAATTTAGTTGGGAGCCGTTTTTTCTCGTTTGAGTTCGTTTTTTTCTTCATCAGACGAAATGGTCATTCACTTGGAGTACGCCGGCCGGCTAGTATTGACAGCCACTTAGTTCAGCAATATAACTGCTCCAAATCAAAATCGTGAAGAAAAGGGAGCAGTTGTTTCATTTTGAATAGAAGAAGTCACACGAGATGTAAATAAAAAATCTTATGGATTCGAACGCTTGTTTGATTCGGTTTGTTGTCTCTCATCCGCCATCCGCAATGTTCTTCGGATCTGGATGTGGATTTACCTGCCACTTGAGCGCTTTGTCTCTTCTTTTACGAGTGTCGTTAATTGCTCGTCGACTTGATTCTCTCGCGAATTGTGCGATAGCCCAAGCACAATGTTCCTTCGTCTTTGCTACAAGTCATTGTGGATCTGAGGAACTTTTCCTAGACAAATCCAATATCGATTTCCCTATCGCAAACGTTTGGGAAAGTTGCTTGACCTGGGCGTGGTCAACAGCATATCTGACCGGTGCTTTTTTCGCGACAAAGAATGGCACTAGGGAAAACAGTTTTAAGAGGTCAGTAGGAATTGAAGAACGAAATCCTAGCATTTGTAGCTGCTTTTCAATGGATAAATTGCTTAACTTGCTTTCGTTGAGGATAGTGTTCCTCTCAACTGTTTATCAACTGGCACTTTGGTGTTATAAGAATTCCCAAATTAGTTTCCTTTTGTTTACTTTTATTTTCTACCTACTACAATTTTTACGGCAGGGTATTATGCCCCAAACCAATCCTATTGACAGGTGATTGCTGATGGCAGTGATCTATAGAACTAGCTGAGACGCAGACGAAACGAAGGACTCACACGGTGAGGTGGTGAACGAGTTAGCTCCCGGGAAGGGTAATAGCGCTTTCGTTTCCCACCGCAGACACCTGCGGTCCGGAGTTTTGCAAATATCTCAGCATCATTGCAGTTTCCTTTTATTTGACACCTATAACAGTACTGAGAGGCTGCTAGTACCTTTTTCTAGACGTTGTCGGTTTCTGTGCTATTCTTCTTTCTTTTCTTTTGTTCTTTGTAAGTGCACGTCATCATTTTATTTTCAGTTTTTTCTGAAGTCATTTCAGCGTTTTTTTGGATGCACTCTCATTTTTCCTCTTTCTTAAAGTACCGCCAATTTGCTTCCATTGTATTTTCTAGAAATAGTTAAAAATTAAAACGAAAAAATGCATGGAAATTTGGGATTTGCTTAAGAATCGGATGAATCGCCGTAATATCGAATAGTGCAAGGACAAGTACATCCTTTGTCCTATTGGAATTTTGCTGGCTAAACAAGTGTCTTCTTCTAATCCCCGGACTCTTGGCCTTGTCCGAGTGTTTCCGCCACCTCGGTGAGCGCGAACAGCCGTTTTTGGCGCTTGACCGCAAGGAGGTTTGCTGCCTTGTGAGCGATTCTTTTTCCAATACGATGGCGATTTTTGAAAAAATTTAGCGCGTAATCGGATTTTTGAATGAAAATCCATAACTCCTGTCCAGATAAGATTCCCCTGCTAGTGAGTGACTTGATCCGTACCGTAGATCATAGGCCAGCCGTCAAACACTTCTTTCCCATGATGAGGTGATAGACTAACTCGTTGAAAGGCATAAAAGGTAGGCGTCTCAAAATGCGACACTGCGTTTGATTTTTTCTTATCCTTTCGTTACTATCTATATCGATGAAATCGCTAGGGTTTTTTCCGTTTTCCAACTAGTTCCTGGCAACTGCTTTCTTAAAGCCTAACTACACGTTTCTAATTTAGAATCTAGAATCTTTTGCTTGTTAACTGTAACTACCTGTTACTCTTTTAAATTTTATTTGACCCATCTTCACGTCTACTTTGCGGATCCCAGCACTTCACATTCGATTCGTTTCCTCGCTTCCATTGTTCGCGAAGATCTTCCAACTTTAAGTGTGGCTTCGGTTGCTGCCTGAGCACTTTCATTTCATCGTGAACGTCGTGGTGTTCTGGTCGAGCACTTCTTCCTGATATAGTCGGGCTGCAGCAGTGGAAATTGAATTGCAGAGAGCGATTTTTTTCCAGACAAGTCCGGCAACAATTCCCCGACCCAGAAGGGATGAGAGGCTTGGTTGGCCCGGAGTGGAATCGAACTAGTACCGTGCTCATAATGACGAGCATCACTACCGTTGTGTTATCCGCCCCTACTACTTGTTATTATCACCTATTAATGTCGTATGACTATTTAAATGCGATATTTAGCAGAAATACATATGAGTATGCGGTTTATGTGAATAAAACAGCAATCGATTGATCGAATTTGAAGAATATTCGACGACTCGCAGCAGTTTTCTTAACAAACCTTTTTAAATCTATTTAAAACGCTAACGGTATTTTTGATTTCTAAAAATGCTATCGCTTTGAGAAGACTTTGCTGTTTGTCACGTTCTGAAATCGGTCTCTTCTTGTTCACTCTCAAAATGGAATTCGGCGGGGTTTAGACTTAGTTTCGGTCTTATGAGCAATTTGTTTATTTTATCGATTTTGCTAGAGACCCTAATAGAAAGGTGCCTTGAGCTAAGCAGTACCACTTTCTATCTTTAGTAATGCATGAGATGCTGTAGTATTACACCTTCAAACGACGCAACCTCGCGGCAACGGCACTGTCGGCTGTATCAGTGACGATTTCCGTATTCCTTGTGTGTCCTAGAAGGGACTTGCCGCCATCAGCCCTTCTGTCTCATGTCTTCTATACATCGAGAGAGGTAGCAGTGAGAGTGAGATGAGGAGCGAGGACAGGGTGGCGATCAGTGCTCGGTTTTGTTTAATTAGTTTTTCTCGTTGTTGTGTGCGATGCCCGTAAATTCCGGCCACCATGAGCGGCAGTATAGTGAAATTCGACTGGAATGAGTTACGCATACCACAACATATCCAACTAAATGAGAAAAGGACATTAGGGAAACAAGCGTTCGGGGCTGACCAATCTCGGAGGGATGCGCCGTGTATTCGACTCTATTAAACGCCGTAGTGCTGGCTAATTGGATATTTGGACTAAACAATGATTTGCGGGAACTTGCCAAAATCCCTACCCTTCTGCAGAAGTCAAGCAGCAATTTGTCGAAGCCAAAGGGATGCAGGATTTGGTTAGGCTCGATTCGTGCGATCGAGGCCATAACCACGTGTGAATTGCAAGGCATCTTTAGCCATTGCGCTATTTGTTATTATAGCATTTATTAGAACCCATTGTCTGACTTTACGGCAGATTTTCCTTTTTTAGAGCCTGAGAAGTTTAAATTTACATGTAATCTACTTAGCCAAACACTTTTATAAGCATGGCAGATAAAACTTAACACACAACTTTGCATTAAGCTAGTAAACAGCCCAAGGAAAAGTAGTCGTTACGGTTCCTTGGAATTCCGAGATTAGCCTGGCCAGAGTTTGCCTCAGGTACAGTCACTCGTCGCCGTTATGGATCGAAAAGAAATTTGCCACCATACGACCAGCTTGATACTAGGACGGTGGCGTATCGTGGCATTAGTTTACTCTTAGCTGGACGTCCTGATGGAAACGCCGGGCTCCTTCTCAGCTTAGGAGACCCTACTGGGAGTATGAATCTCTTCGCTGTACATCGCGTTGTGACACCCAGAAACATCTTCCTTCCACATTGAGGCGGTAAACCATTGGAAGGTATCTCAGTGCACCAAAATATTTCTAACTTTTACACTAATCGATAGTCTCTTAAGCTCACATGTGGCAACATTCCTAGGACCCCTATTAGATGATCATGGAAACGTTCCCGATAGGTGACATTCGTTCTTGACTTTTTTTCCCTGCAAAAAGAAGGCGGTTTCTCTGATTTTCATCTACAATGTGATACATCGTCGGCATAGTTGCTAGTGAGCAGTTTTTTTTGCGTTCAACTCGCAATTCATCCACTTCTTCCTTTTTTAAGAGCGTCAGTAAGTCGCCACCGAAAAGTAACTGCCATTTTCCGTGCTGTACTTTCCAAGAAGGAAAGGATGTATCTGATTGACTGGCTCTAATTCTGATTCTGATTCTGATTCGAGGGCTTACGAGCCATGACATTACGTTCCAATGTGACTGGACGATGATGGGCTTTAGGTAATTAAAAGCGCTAGTGGAGATAAAAAATATTTTTTCAAAATTTTACTTCGTACGATCCCTTCCATGTCTAATTTGCGGATGCGGATCCCTAGCATTTCTCACATTCGATATATTCTCCTGGATCCTGAAGATGGGTTGGATTTCGAAGATCAGTGCCTTCCGGTTAGGTGCATTTTATGCCAGCTGAGAGGATACCGTTCAACTGCACTGTGAGTGATGCGCAGTATTCTTGACGTGGTTTAAGTATCAACCCAGTATCAGTCTCTGCTGTGTTGCAAAGCTCTGGGAGTACTGTTGAGTCGAACAGGTTGGCGCGGATTTTTGGGTTCATTAGTTTGCCTTCTTTGAGAGGCCCGAATATGGCCCATGCTGCTCTTCTTCCACTAATTTCTCCTTTATGTTGCTCTTTACGTTTATTGAAAGGTTATAAGTACATATACGAGGTAGTTTCTTAATCAGAGGACCAATCGTCCGATTTGTACACCTTCGTACCATCCGTCTTCGTCCTATTACGTGCAGTACAGTCTTTTATCGTGCTTCATTAAACTCAATGATTATCCAGTTCTCCTCGTTGGCAGTTCTTGAAAAGATGACGACGTTGTCGGAAAAATAAGGATTTGCTACAGCAATTTTCCATCAACACGTATATAGTCTTCTTATTCCAAACGAGTAATATCATTAGACACTGCAGCGTAGAATCAAAGAGCTTTGGCTGATATTGTGTCGCCTCCTTTACTTTTCTCATGGGTACGGCAAGGGACCCATGGAAAACCTGTACTTTTGCGTTGCAGTTCCGATAACGGCCGGCTAGTGTTCGTATGTAGGGTGAGTCCACTCCCTGGTTGACCAGAGCTGATACGACTGCATTCGTTTTAGGTGCTATCAAACGCTTTTTCGAAATGGATAAAGGCTAGAACAAGAATAATTTCAAATGCATAGTGAATAAAGGATAAAGGATGAAGCTCTCGGCGTTGATCAATCCCTGAGCGATGCACCATGCATTCGACTTCATTAAGTATCGTTGGAGATGAATGAGTGCATATCCGGCGCATACAATGACTGGCCGGGGCCTGACGATGTATCGAGCCAGTGCTGCTATCCTCACAGACAGTTCTGGTACCAATTTGCCCACCGCGGAGGGATGGAAGTCTTGGTGGACCATGGGCGCGTGGATGGATTCCACGTGTGTATCGCAGTGGCTCCTCCAACCACTGCGTCACACGTGCCCTTTCCTAACTTTCCATAAAATATAACAACGTGTTAGAAAAAACAGAAAGTCAGCTTTCTAATGACATATAATACTGCAAAACACAAAGAATATTTCATTGATAAAAGATACATTGAAACAACAGGTATTTTAGAACACCCATTTATTTCTAAACACTCTAATGGATTTTCTTAGCTTTTATCCAGAAAGTGTGCTTTTCTTGATTTTTTGTTTCTCGCATTTGAGAATAAATTACTCTTCCTTCAGCAGTGGTTGATACCAAACTGGTCAGAAAAGAATGACCGCTTTTCGTTCAAAACTTTGCAACTAAGCTCTTTGACACCCATCATTAATTGTTTTGTTGTTCTCGTGTATCATTTTAAAGATTCCTTCGTGCTAGATTACTTGCTTTGTAGTGCTTTTCACAGCATTTAATTTTTTAGGCGTTTTAGAGCGTGTGGCGCAGTGGTCGGAGGCGCCCTGCAAAACAAAACACATCACATGTGGCATCTATCCCTGCACCCATGGCCCACCAAGCCTTCCATCTTTCCGGGGTCAGCAAATTGGTACCAGACTTGTCTGGGAGGATTGCAGCACTGGCTCGATACATCGGTAGGCCTCTGCGAGTCATTGTAAAGGCCAGATACGCATTCAATCACCTCTAAACGATGCTCAGTGAAGTCAAATGCTTGGCGTATCCTTCGGGGATCGACCAACGTCGAGAGCTTTATTCTTTTATTCTTTATGTTTTTAGCCTAGTTGTAGTGCTTATGCTTATGAAGCATCAGCTTCGTCCAGTCTTGCTTCATGAGCTGAAACCTTGTCGTACTCCTCCGAAAGTAACCAAAGATGTGATCGAAATATGAGGCCATGGAATTGTTTGCGAAGGCTAAGTGTACAGATGACCCAGAAGGCTTCGTAGCGCTAGCATGACGGAAAATATCTTAGGCGGCGCCTGTCAACTGTTGGAGACGACTTTTTGAAGGGGCAAATCGATGCGACCCCATGAGAAAGCCACTCGAGAGATTTTAGAAAGACTTTAAAGAGTAGCCTCATTATTCATTCAACAACCATTTTATTCTAAGAAGAAAAGCTTGAAAAAAATTGGTTATTATGAAGTCTGCTCTATTTCGGAATAGAAATGGCCCATTTCGTAGTACATTAGGAAATACGATAAAAAGTGGATTCTAACGACAACACGTTCAAAACTGATTCTGCAGCAAAAGAAGTTATTCATTAGAGTATAGTGGTCGACAACAGGATTAACCTACCGCATAAAGCATTAGGAATGAGGTATAAGGCAGTAGGCGTTGGTCAGTTCCTCAAGGATGCGCCATGCTTTCAACTTCGCCGATCACTCTAGAGCTAACTGAATACATACTTGGCCTATTTGATTTGCGGTGGGCTACCATTCTACTAAGTTAGTGTATAGTAGTGTAGTATTAATCATAGTAGACGTAGTCTTATAGTATTATAGCAGTCCTCAAAACCAGTCTTCCAGAGAAGTTTGGCACCATTTCTTGCCACTGAGGGAAACAAAACTTGCTTAACCTTGAGCGCTGAATCAAACTAATTACCCCATTTTCAGAAAAACTCGAACCATTCTTGAATACTGTGTTGATATTGGAGAATGTTACCAGTTGATGACCTAAATCGTTTCGCGCAGCAGCACTCAGCCACAAGTTAATCACTTCTGAGAATAGTTGAGCTCTGCCACTTCCATAATGTCTCCACCCACATATGCACACGGCCATCGATGGCCCACCTCGGTTCTTCTCTTTTGTTAAAAAAGGTGTTAATTTCTTCTGAATGTTGGCATTGAATTGGTTCTGCGAGCATCTGATGCTGTGCGGTTTTCACCATCCCGTAGATTTACTAGTCGCACTAAGCGAAGTGTTCTATGGGATTTCAGTGATTTACTTCCGATGTTCCTTGATATTCTTTCTTCCAATTCTTAAATAGAAATGCTTAACAAATATTTCCAACCTTGTCGTTTATTCCACTTCGGCTTTGGCTTATCAGTATCCCGGTTTATCGATACGTATTGGCTTTGTCATTTTCTTCAGAGCCGTGAATATTTGGGACTTTGATTAGTTACATCGAGTCAAACCGTGCTGAGTGGAATGAAGCATCGCACGAATGAAGTTATCTCAGCCAGCACTGCTGTTTTATGAAGGTGACGATATTAGTCAGAGCGGTTAAGTGAAAGGTTACGATAGTGTCATTCTAGCATCGAGGATAAGCCAAACGAAATATTATACTGTTGCTTAGAAAGATTATGACACGATGATGTTTCATACCGACCGCTCTTCTGCAAATTTCTCTTGCACAGCGATTCTGCAACAAATCGTGTAGTGCAACGGGCAATTGCAGCTTGTTCATTATTCATTTCATCGTTGTTGTTAATGGTTCACTTCCATAACTCACAGTCAGCTATTCGTCAATATTTCATCAGTACAATTCATATTGTTTTCACTCCTCTTTCATCGATTTTTCCTTTTTTTATTTTTTCAGTTCTTCACTTTATATCTGGTGGTGTTTTCATTGCTTTTTCATCTCTCCTATTACTATACACCACTGATCCTTTCATGTTCTCGTGTTTTCTAGTCATTTACCTTTCCCATACTGTTTCTTTTCACTTCGTCTCTGTATTTTTTCCTTGTTTTTTTTTTGAAGATGTTTCTCGTTCCTGTTTTGTTCAGTTGCGCATTTCATGCCTTCAGGCGTTATTCGTCAATTGTGGCAGTTACCCGTGTTTCTCCTGCTCACCTTTTCACACTACAGAGGGGTTCTTCAACCTTAACGACGCGGCTGGTGACGCAGTGAAACGGCTTCATCGAAGCGAACTCAACCGATAAACCACGCCCATCGCCATATCAAAATTGCCGACACGATTCGAAAAGTTCTCAAAAGAATATTTGTAAAATAAAAATAGGGTTTTTTTAGTAGTTTGAATTCATGCGAACTATTCAGCAGTGAAACTATTAATTGGGTACAAAAAGCATGGCCGATCCCTGGGATTAATTTTTAAATACTATATAACTTGGTTGAAATACAATTTTATTAAGCATTATTGTATGGTATATTAAACACTAAGCACATATATTATGTTATATTAAGTAAGCATTCTTGATACAAAGCGTTTGTGGGTGTGTGGGTGGGTGGGTAAGTAGGTGGGTGGATGGGTGGGTGGGTGTGAAATTCAAAATGTAACGAAATGGCCATTATTTTTGAAGAAAACTAATCTGCACAGAATTGTAAAGCGATAACTAGCGTTTGATACTTTCTTTTTCATGTTGTGAAATCTTCACTCGTAATGTTTTTCGGCGTTCTTCAGACGGAAAGTCGGTTGTGTTTCGCGTGGCTGCCGCGCGACTAGCGTCGTCACGCTAATGCACCTAAGAGCTCCATGGACCAACAACTTCGCGAAATCGAAGGATTGTTGGAATCGAGTACACATCCGAAATCCGACGATGCAGCCACACGAATCAAAAAGGTAGCCAGTCACATAATGACAAATCGCATCATCCTCAAATCAGCGCAATGCGGTGTCGCGCCATGTGCACAATATTAGGGGACAGTACGACGACACCCTCATCCTGCGCGAACCCACAAGAACTCTTATTCGTTCGCCCAGTTTTTGTTAAGCGTTAGAGGTTTGTCTTTCATAAAAGAATCCACCAATCGTGTTTTTCTAATCGAATTATTAGAAACTTTAAATGCCCATAGTAGAATCTTAATCGCTATTGTAATATGTCGAGTTGATTTGGCGGGATCTTTCCCTCATAAAGTCTTCAGAAACTAGCACCAGCCGCTGTCGGTTTGAAGATTGGAGTGAGGTTTGTCACCATCTCACGACTGGCTCCCTGCTATAACGTTGCAAATTTCTGGATTTGCGGAACGGCAACGTGTTTTAGACCAAAGAAGTAGAACATGGAAAAGAAACCCCATCTATATCGAGTGGCTTTTTTCGCCACAGATAAACTTGAACGAGAAAATTGTACTGCTTTCAGTACGTAAAACTTGTACTACCACATGTGGCTCTTGTTGCCGTTGTATGTTTGTATGCCATGATTGGCGCCTATATTTTTTACCGGCTCGAATCACCAAACGAAGATCGAGTGAGTTGTTTCCTTTCCTTGTTTCTTTTTCTCTGTTTTTTTTTTTGGTAACGGCGATGAGACAGTTTACTAACAGACATCAACCTACCAACACTTCCAGGCCAAACGATCCACACTCCTCTTTATTGATTGATTGATAGATCCAGATTAGAACTTTTGTTCCACACTCATGATTCCCGCCTCTTCTCATGAAACTCCGCATTTCCACAGAAAACTTCGGAGAAATGTATTTTGTTTAGGTCCATTAACACTCAAAAAATTTTATTTATTATTACTTTATTAATTTATTAATTAAATAGAGCGAAATAAGAGAAAAAAATCTTCTGTGCTCAATCAATACCTGAAGGAGAATCTGAAATGGAAGAGGGGAGAAATGAAAAACTTCGGTAACAATAAAAATCCCGTAAGTTGACAGCGTTTTGTCTGGATCTTATTGTCTTTAGTTCAATAAATCATTGCTAATAAAATTGTAGGAGTTTCAATATTTATTTAAAAATGACCAATATAGTAAAATGCTAGTGAACCATAGAATTAAGAGCTTTACTCTTTTTTTACAGAAAATAAGGATTTTTTATTTTTTTACTTCTTTCACTGTTGTTTGATCCGTCTTCACGTCTACTGTGCGGATCCCAGCACTTCTCACGACCAATTCGTTTCCTCGCATCCATTGTCCACGAAGGTCCACCAAATTCTAGGTGTGGCTTCGGTTGCTGCTTGAAGATTTCCATTTCATATTGAATGTCGTAGAATGCTGGTCGAGCAATTCTCTCTTGAGTCATGAGGTAACCGGGCTGGAGCGTTTCCAATTGGACTTCAGAGAGTGATTTTTTTCCAGACAAGTCCGGTAATTTTCCGACCCCGGAGGGATGAGGGGCTTGGCTGGCCCGCAATGGAATCGAAGTAGCACTATGCTCCTAATGACGGACACCAGTACCACTGTGCTGTCCGACCTCTGAGAATAGGAATATATTTTGGATCTCATAATAGAAATTCTTTATGTCGATCGAAATGGCCTTAGTATCGTCGTTTTTTGTTTTCTCTTCTTCAGAAGATTTCTGATAAAAAAGCTATAGATGAGCTTTTTCTGAACAAAAGGGTACAAAAACAATCATTTCCATCACTAGTAGTGCCTTTTTCTTGGAGCTAATTGCAGGATCGAAGCCCATTTGCACGATAATGACAGTTAATGATGACGCTTACACATGGTGTTTCTACAACAAAAAATTAAGAGAATGGATTATTAAATCACACTAATGGTTATACTCAAAATATTTAGCTGTTGTATTTACTGCCTATTCTTTTTCATTGCAAAACATTACATGAACTACAAACACAAGCATGATGAGGTATGAACAATGCTTGGCACCTTAGTTGGGCTTCGAACCCACTGTCTGCCTTTCCGCGGCTTACAGCTCGTTTGAAATTAAGAGCAGGATAAACGGGATCTTATTATCGCCAGAGTTGTCGTTTGCAGAAATGCCGAAACCTTAGCTTAATAGCAGTAAAGAGTAAAATTACAAAATATGATTCATTTAGCGAAAATGATGCTCAGGTGTTTGAAAAATCTGAATCCTAGATGAGCATTGAACCCATGATAACCGATTATTCGTCTCACGTGTTACCAACTGCACCAACCGATGCCCTTGCTTTGTCTTTCTCTTAGCTCTGTTCTTACTCTAGCGGTGCTATCAGCAATCACCGTTAACGAGAATGATCTAGAGCGCATAGGTTTGATCATATCTCACTCAATAGGTGATATCTCATCTCAATAATTATTCTGAAAATAATACTTACTTTTTTTTGCTCCCTACTACAATTTTTTATGGCAGGGTATTATGCGAAATGCAACCAAAATCGTGCTGAGATATTTGCAAAACTCCGGACTGGAGTTTCGGTGTCTGCGGTGGGAACGAACGTAGTGTCATCCTTTCCGGGGACTAACGCATTCACCACCACATCACGCGGGTCGTTCATTTCGCCTGTCTCTTCTATCGATCAATGCCATCAGCAATCATTCGTTAACGGGTTTGATCTGGAAAGCCCAAATCGGTTTCGTTCCCCACCGTAGACACCTTCGGTCCGGAGTTTTGCCAATATCTCAGCATTATCTTAGTTGTATTTCACATGATACCTTTTCGTTAAAAATTATAGCAGGCAGTAAATAAAGAGATTAAGCTTCTACTTCGTATTACTCTAAAACTTTCATTTAATCAGTACTGACTTTTCCTTGCAGCTGAAAACAGTTGGCAAAGCGTTGATTGGTGACATGCGGAACAATTTGATCTCAATGATTCGACATGGTGAGTTCATTTAAGACAAAATCTTCGTTAGAAGTTCCATTTTGTTCTCTTTAAAAAAGAGATTGCATTGTCAGAATCCTGTTATCCGCCTTCTACTCTTCTCTATTCACTTAATCATGCCGCGAACGCCGCGTGTAGCACAGTCGTCGGAGGCGCCCTGAAACACACACGTGGAATCGATCCACGAACACATGGCCCAGTAAGCCTTCCATCCCTCCGGGGTCGGCAAATTGGTACCAGAGTTGTTTGCGAGGATAGCAGCGCTGGCTCGTTCCATAGGTAGGCCACCGCAAGTCATTATAAAGGCCAAATAGCATTGTATGGCGCATCCCTCAGGGACTGATCAACGCCGAGAGCTTTATCCTTTTTTCATGGTGAATAATGATGTGTAGCGTGATGTGCAAGAATATGCGCGTTGAAGAAAACGCAGAAAAGCAGCCGATCAATATGCATGCTTTCCATTGCTCTTATTGTCTCCACGCTACTTTTTAGGACGGGGCAGTGAAGAACTCTGGAGAAACTCCATTGAGAAGGAATTATATAGATTCAACGACAAAATTTATAGAGCGTTCAAGGAACAATACGTGAGGTAAGCTCAATATTAAGAAAATTCAAAAAGGTTCTTTTTTCGAAAACTTCTCCGTGTTGCAGATATGCCGACGTGCACGTTGTTCCTCATAGTGAGCGATTGAAACTGGGAGAGCTGGACCGTCTGAAGAGGCATAGGTGAAGTAAAAAAGCTTAATTACTAATTTACTCGCTCTCAAAAGTTTGATCTACGAACAACCGAGTAATGAGTTTCAGCTTGTTTTGTCTAAAAAGGAATGAAAAACGTCTATTGTCGAGACGTTGGTTAATAGCATTCTATGTTTTTTCCTTCGAATCATTTCTGTCCCTGTCGATCAGTAGTCTCAACATCAGAAACAATTATCGATCAATAGGTAAATTACTTATCACTCAAGCAAAAGAATGATTTTTTCCAGGAACACCAAATTACGCAGTGAAAAAAGTGATAAGATGTGGACGGCCAGTAGTGCGTTGTTTTTTGCTGCCACCACAATGGCTACTATCGGTTATTTTTAGTGATTTTTCCTATAAAAATTCTACAAGCAGTGGTTAAATAGTGGGTTCATTAAGCTTTTGTAAGATAAGGATTGTTAACGAAGCACTTTATATCCCTGTATCCCGTTAAGGATGGGCGCATGTGGCGCAGTGGTCGGAGACGCCCTGTAACACACACGTGGAATCGATTACCGCGTTCATGGCCCGCCAAGCTTTCCACTCCTCCAAAGTAGGCAAATTGGTACCAGACTTGTCTGGAAGGATAGCAACACTGGCTCGATACATCGGTAGGCCACTGTGAATCATTGTAAAGGCCAGATATGCATTCGATCACCTCCAAACGATGCTTAGTGAAGTTGAATGCATGGGATATCCCGCAGTGATTGATCAACGCCGAGAGCTTTATCCTTTATTCTTTTATCCCGTTAATGATAGAGTGACATCAAATGGCAGCAGTTAAGTCCACACTCGTACACACTCATCCCAAGCCAGGGCTGCTCTACTAACTCAGGGCGTTCGAGAGCACACGGAAATTATCACGTTTTTTGTATGAAACCCTTTTTTGTGTGGCTTTTAGTGAGAAGAAATCAACGAAAACCTCGTCCGGTTTTTCTGAAATATGGGCTTCCTCTCTAATTACGATTTGCCATAGAAATGTCGAACTCCTTCCAATTCTGGTTAATCTTGTTATGATATGAACTCTACAACTTCATATCGAAGTCCGATACCCAGCCAACCGATACCATAAGGAAATATCCCAGGAGATGTGAAGTACATTGTAAAAATCGGAGTAAATCCCGAGAACTTGCTTCCTCGATGTTTTCATTTCTCAGGAAAGCTGTTTAAAAGGCGAAAATAGTAGTTGTTATTGTTAAATCACTGTTTTTGCTCAATTTATTATACAACCCTTCTATGGTAGCAAAATATTCAGGTTATGGAAACATCGTTCCGGCGACATCATCTGGTCGTATTGCTTGTGTAGTATTCGCATTGTTCGGTGCTCCACTAGCCATAATTACAATTGGAGGTACCGTTTTTCTTAAGACAATGCTTGTTTTACTTAGAAATTAAAAAGTTACTGATAACGGAGAGCTTTATCAGTTATGACGGTGCACAGCTGTCCAAAGGCTTTCGATATTTTAAGCCTTACGAAGAGCACTACACCATGATTTCGATAATTCACTCATTATTGCTTTTGTTTAAGATTTGGGAAAATTTCTTTCTGAATGTACAATATGGCTGCATAAAGAGATGAAGAAGGCACGATCACTGCTTCACGGCCGTTGGCGGCGATTTCGAGGACTTAATAAAGGTGAGTGAAATCTTTCCCAGCTCAACAATCAGTATCTCTTTTGCTTTTTTTGAATCGAAGTTTTTGAGTTCATTAGGAAAATGTCCCCTCCACATGATCTGGGAAGCTCCGCCCATTTCGAATGTGGCGAGCTCCACCCATTACGTTGCCCCCATACCATCGAAAATCTCGAAAGCAGTTTTTTTCACAGAATCCATTGATGCCGAATCACAGGCAACAAGCTCACCAACAATTGACTGGGAAGATTTGGTCATGGACAAAACGGAAGTACCTGTGTTCATGGTGTTCACCATACTTTTAGTAGGTTTCCTATTGTTTGTTCAAATTTTTTAAAGTCAGTTTTTTGAAACTGTCCCTACTCGTAATGATGCTGAGATATCTTCAAAACTCCAGACCGCAGGTATTTGCGGTAGGGATCGAACTTGCAATCACCCTTTCCGAGGCTAGCGCCTTCACCACCACACCATGCGTGTGCTTCGTTTCGCCTTTCTCTCAACTAGTTTTTCAATCTAACAGTGCCATCAGCAATCACCTGGCAATGGGATTGACCTGGAGAGCACAAACTGGCATTGAACTCAGTTAAGCTGAGGCTGCAGCTGAAATCAAAGTGTCAATTTTCTACAAAAAAAAAATGAAAAAACGAAGGATTCGCATGGTGTGGTGGTGAACGCGTTAGCCCCGAAAAGGGTAGTAGCGTGTTCGATAAATCTTCCTCTCTGAACACAATTAGCAGTCATGGATCTACTGCTCGTTTGAGATCACTCCTTAAACAGATTTCGTTCTACTTTAGTTTTATCAAACTTTTCTTCGGTAGCATAAATTCTTAGCGGTGATTTTCTTTCTTTATTGTGCTCTGTGCAGTCAAAACGATTTCAGCCCCTATTTCTTCTATCTTATATAAACAACGTGTTAGCTCCATATCAAATATTTGTTGACTCTATAAAATTTTAGCTCTATATTGCCTTCGGTGGAGTTCTATTCTCATTTCTTGAGGGATGGACTTATATGGATGCGTTTTATTATTGTGAGTTTTCCAGAAATCTCATATCTAATGCGTAATTTTTGAGACAGCGCATAGCAAAATAATTTTGTTAAAATCACTAACGTAAAACACGAAGATCTAATGTAGTGATCTGATTAGCAGAATTGATCAAAATCACAAGTGCTGGATAGTTAGTTACCTGACACTTGAGCGGCCCATCTTCACTAGTTGTGGAGTCACAACACAATCATCACTTTCAAAATTTGCTGGCTAAGCCATTGTGGTTCCTTGGACTCCCGAGGTCGGCCTGGCCAAAGTTTGCCCCAGGTCTTCACCACCACGAGCACTCGCATCCCTTGTGAATCAGAGGGAGATTTGCCACCATGCGACTAGTTTGATACTACGATGGTGGTGGATCCTGATATTGGGTTACTCCTAGCCTGATGGAAACGCCGGACTCAGCTTGGGAATGCCTGCTGGGAGGATGAATCCTCTTGCTTTACATCGAAACCCGATAGCCAGGAACATACCCCAGCCGCGATGAGGTGGCAAACCGTTGGGAGGCAAGTGCTGGATGTTTATGATTTTTAAACATTTAGGAGAAAACTGAAACCTGCTGTTATGTAGGATTGTTTCAAAAACGATTAGGAGGCGAGCAAACCTAAAGCTTTCAAAGATTTTTCCGATCCCAAGTTTTCAAAAAAAAAAAATTCGAAATTTTGTAAAAAATGGAGAATCTTTTCAAATCCTCAAAGAAAAAACTCAGACAACTTTAGGTTCTTAAGGATTTCATGCGTTAGTTCTGTTTTTGAGCCCTGTAGTACTACTACCAACTAGTACTTTGCAGTACTAGTAGTTCTCATTGCTCATATTTCATGTACTAAAATCGCACATAATTCGTTTACATAATTATTAGTCGTATAATGAGAATTTGCAAACACTGGAATAACATGGAATAACAATGGAAAGGAAGAACTAGAAAGGGTAAAAGAGACGTTCTTCAGCGTTCATCTCATTGACTACAATAGGATTTGGCGATATTGTCCCTGAAAATCATGAGTGAGTCCATTTCTTTCATTTCAGAGTTTTTTCTAGTCCTTATTTGGAAAGTGAAGGTCTGAAATATTTTGTTGCAGGACATTTTCTGTTGTAGTACTTTTTGCAGTTATATCGTCTTAATGCTTGTCTATCTTGGTGTTGGCTTGGCAGTGACAACAATGTGTATCGACTTAGTCGGCATACAGTATATTCAGAAAATTCACTACTTCGGTAGAAAAGTTGGTAAAAAAATTGCTAATATACATCATATAATGAACATTCTGAATATTTTTTAGAGCAAAGATCTAGTGAGATTTGGAAAATACAAAAAAATAGCTGAACAGTCAGTGCTATAACTCTGTGATAGCGAAAATGTTAAGGTGGTGATGTAACAACCCTAAATAACTATTGTTGAATAAAAATGAAGGGCAAAGCTCTCGGCGTTGATCAATTCCTGATCGATGCGCCATGCATTCGAATTCATCAAGCATAGTTTGGAGGTGACTGAATGCATATCTGGCCTTTACAATGACTCGCGGTGGCTTACCTATGGATGGAACCAGCGCTGCTATCCTAGCAGACAACTCTGGTACCATGCCGACTCCGGAGGTATGGAAAGCTTGGTGGGCCATAGGCGCGAGGATCGATTCCACGTGTGTGTTGCAGGGAACCTCCGACTACTGCGCCACACGCTCCCGTAAAAAATTGGGAATACGTAATGATAAAGTAATTCAAGTATTAAGCTGCTCTATTGATTGGATCTTTTTGAACCGATTGGCATCGATTTTTTTGTAATAGTTTTAAAAATAAAACGCTTTCTTTGAGTTGCACGAATGAACTGCTCAGCAGTCTGCAGCGTTTTCAGTTTCGCGGCACCGATCTGCTTCAGCTGCTGAGGCGTAAGCGAATGATCGAGAGACGCCTAGCGATGGGCCAAGGAGATGAAATCCTCCAAATGTACATCCAGCAAATGCAGCAACAAATGTAAGTCATACGGCCATATTCCGCTTCGACATTCAGTCATCCACATTTTTTTCTTTCTCATTATCACTTTGCACTGCTGGGACTCGTGATTACATCGACGTTCACGATCAGTTGTCCACTGACTAATCGCTATCGTCCTGAAAGAATCTTAATCGCTAGGGTCACCAAACGTCTTTCCGTTTCACAGTGGTCAGTAATCGCTTGTGGTGAAGAATTTGAGAGTATGAATTTCCAAACGCAGCTATGTTCGGCTCCATGTAGAACAGCCATTTGGTTGACCAACGATGCCCTTTGGTGAAGATCAATGAGCGATATGTCAAAGCGATTCGAAATGTCTATTTGGAGATGAGACCACAGATGATCTAACCGCTGCCGAATCACCATGGCCTACCGGGCTATTTCTGTAACAGAACAACGAAACGAGAGCAGAAAATGCTGGGAACACTACCAGACGGACCATCTAAATGTCTACAGTTTTCTCGTTGTCAACTATTTAATAAGTAAATAATTACGCTTCCATATTTACTTTTGTATAGACAACATGCTTGTTTCATTGTATTCCGTAGCTCTAGTTCTTGAAAATGTAATAAGTAGTAAGAATAGTGTAGTTTTTATAATTAAGTAGTTTTTTCACAGTATTTTGCAACATAAGCAAATTAGGCTATGAGATATAAATATAACCTCACGCTGGAATTCCCACATTTACAAATCGAGCAGACACTATCACTTTCATCCTACTTGACTTTCAGTAGTGCAGCTGGAACTTTTCTGTTTGCATTCCCGAAGCAACCATGCCAGGTGGTTCTATGGTCGTTATCAAAAGAAGGAGTTCGCCCTTAACTGTGGATCACAAAGATTCGCTGCTTTGCGAGCAGAATTTTTCCAGGATGATAGCACTTTCTAGCACAGGTTCATTCTCAGCTGAAGTGCATGCACGACGATGTCGTTCTTATCTTCAACTAAAGAGATCATGCCATGTTAGGGGTGGAAGGTCATACAGGTCCCGCCGTTTATTCCAGTTCGATATCGAAGAAGATTACTTTACCATTACGTGGCAACGAGTTATTAAGTGGATCATTAAGCGGTTTTCTTACTGTTATCACGAAGAAATATTACTTTGTGTGCAATTATTATTATTGTTGTTATCACTTTGTATTGGAAGTTATCATGCTGTTTTTCCTTCAGATCTGAGCCATCATTGGTTGATCAGCAGTGGGAAGAAGACAAAACGTTAAACGATTTGGAGTAAGTGATACGAACCTCTCTTTCACTTGTTGAGCTTTCACTTCATCTTTATTGTTACCTTTTATTTTCTTCCTTCCTCCCTTCTTCTTCCTTTTTCTCCATTTCTTTCTTCTCCTCCTCCTCGTCTTCCTTCTGCTCTTCTTTCTTTTCTTCTTCTTCTTCTCTTTTCTCCTTTTCTTCCTTCTTCTCTTCTTCTTCCTTTTTTTTTCGTTCTTCTCTTTTTCTTCCTTGTTACTTTTTCACACGGTTTTTTCAGATGGCAAATCGATGATGCGTTAATTAGCAGTCGTTATAGTTATGATTTTCCAATAACAGTTCGTGTGCCTTCACCTAATGTTCTTTCAATTAGAAGGTATTTTTTACCGTTCCCTTTATAAAAGAAGTAATTTAACAGGTTTAGTGAGTAGCAAAGTGGATATACATAGCCGCCGATCAATATTATCGATTTTTAGTTATCGTCTTCCCAGCACCTACAGTAATTCGTCAGCTTCCGCCAGATCTCTGTGAGTCGTTTTAAATTTCTTACTCTCTTGTTTTTTATTAAATATTCGTATTTAGTATGCGCGGGAACAAATTTTACGCCAATAAAAAATGTTAGATGGATTTAGGAAGTTTATTATTCCTTAACTTTATTCGTTTGTATTTACCTTACTATTTGATGTTGAAGAATAGGAATAGTTGGAAAAATAGAAACAGCCAGGCAAAAGTTCAAAGGTCAGGTCTGAGGCAGGGTTTATGACTAGCTATTCATTTACACTTAATAGATTTAGACTTCCTCTATGTAATTTTTATTTACAGAAGAAAAATTGGTTGTGAGCAATTGATGGTTCATAGTTGAAGTACTCACCTTCAGTACCTATCGTCGTCGTTTCTTAGTAAGGATTTATGTGATTCTGCCTTATTCGATGCTTTCAGTTTGCTCAAGCGTTCACATGGTGAATCGCTGGAGGAATCCGGTCCATCCGTTTCCGAGCACTGCTCTCTTTCCACTGACCCATCAGTGCATATCAGACAAGTGAGTTTTGTTGCTATTTTTGTCATTGATAATAATGTTAATAACTCTATTAATTTACATCAGTAGTGCGGCGCGACTAGCGTAGTGGTTAGAAGTTTTCTGCAATACACACCTTGTTTTTTGCTTGAATCTGATACCCCTAGCTAAGCATGATCCTCCATTCCTCTAGAGTCAGAAAGTTAGAGGCACATTTTTATGGGAAGATAAACAACACTGATACGATACATTCATGGATAGGCCACGGCAAGTCGCTGTATAGTCAAAATGCACGTTCAATCACTTTTATTGTGCTATGAATGGATGAGAATACATTGCGCATCTTTTTGAGATCGATCGACGTTGGGAGTCTTACTTTTCTCCGTCATTTGTTTATATTATTATTTATGTTAAATATTGAATTGAATTCAACTAGAACCTAGGTCAAGTTCGAGCTACATCGAGAAAACGGTTAGGTTCCATAGGCGATTTTCCTCTTACTCCGCTTGATGTCTTCAAAGCTTTTAAATAATCTGTTTACGTTGCTTTTATGCTTTTATCTTTCACTTTACCTTTTCGTGTCTATAGTCACTATTAAATAATTACTATTCAGGCCTACTGGGACAACTACCAATCACCGACAGCGTCATTGTTATCGTTTGATTACGATATACCAATACCAAGTCCGGACTACCAACTTATCGGTGAATGGGGTTCTTTTCTACGCTTTCGAAGGAAAAATGGCTTAATGAAATTGGAAATGACGTCATCAAAAATTTTTTCGATTTCTGTGAGAGAAAACATCACGTGGGGGAAATGCCGTAATGATGCGAAGATTTCACGTTCGTTCATCTCTGCCTTTTCCCATTCTTCCTCATTTTCGCATTATAGCGCAGTTTCGAAACTCAGTTTACGCTTTAAACAAGGTTTTTATCAGTGATATAATGAAGGTTTGCCCTAATTGCACTATTTGAAAGTGCGTTGTAGAAGATTTCATTTTTCCTTCTGAGTGAAAAAAGCAGTACTGGTTCATAGAGAAATCATCATCTATGAAAACTTGTTCGTCGAGAACAACTCGTCTATCACTACTATTTAATCGAGAAGTACCTGCATGCTCTCGATTAGGTTAAAGCGATGGCCCAGTGGAGTTCATACTGGCTGATCAACGTTGATCAACAAGGAAAATTTTCATTCTCTGATGCTATATCTTAAAAAAAGATCCTGGGAAATATAATAAAGAAATATGAGATCTTATGACTCTACCAAATCGATACCTTCTTCATTTTCTGGCTGTCTTGTTGAAACACCCTTTTTTCGGTTGAGACCGTGCTCTCAGATCTTTAAAGTTTGTTTGTTTTGGGAATGGAACTAGATGATTTAATAGGAAGTCCAAAAAAGGCAAAACAGAGACAAGAAGCGAACTCGTCAATGCTGACACCAGTTACCTTCGTCTCCTGGTTAATGTATAGGAGGTAAGCAGCCGGGGTAACCTGGTAATTGATCACGGTGTCTTTCACAGCTAACCAACCGCTGTAGACACTTATTGAGAAAACCGTTTTATATTCTGCGAATAGCCCAGAACTTGCGCTTTTCTTTTTCTTCTTTATTTTTCTTTTTTTTGAGCTCTAAGAGAATTTCTTTATGAAGGAAAATAAACCTGAATGTTGGACTTGTGGGTTCGGCCGAAGTAGTCGTCACGTTGTAAGCTTAAAAGAATTTCTGCGAAAAAATTTGAAAAGCAAAAAAACAGGCAGGTATCCCTTTAACATTTATGGATATATGAGAGCGAGTCGAAGAAAAATACTACTAGGAAAGCTCGAGTTTGAAATACAAGAAAGTTTCTTCCTAATAATTTTCTGTTCCTTTTGCAGCTTTGTCGGCTCGTCGCTCACGACGTCTTTACTCATGTCCGTCAAGCCTTAGACTCACTTCGCCTTCAGAATCTGTAAGCAATCCACAACGTAGCGTGCCGGCATCAGGACGATGCCATGCTCGCATTTGCTCGTCGCCGACCAGCAATCCGTTATTGCACTCTGCGCCGCTCTCCTTCCGCATCTCCGAGCCATTCATGCTCTCGAAACTCGCCGCTCAGTGTGAATCTCCGCCTCCGGAAATCGCCTCTGAATTTGAGCCGATACCGGTGACGCAGTTAGTACCGATTAGCGGCGAGTTTCAAGCGGATTCCAGTTTTTGCTATTCGCAATGCTTTTCACCGACGTCTATGCATGAGACGTTGGTGCCTCGGTTACAGTTAGGCGAGTGCTCATCGCCGCCGTCAAACGCTTTTGCTCGATTTCATACTACTCTGTTTCCAATCGTTGAGAATCGCCGCTTGTCGAATGTGTCCGTGCACAATGAAGAGGATCATACAAAACCGATCATGCAGCGAAAGAAAAAACAGCGACTAGCGAAAATGAAAGATCCACTGCATAACGTGGACTGGTTGAATGTGAGTCCTCGTGTGATGCAACTCGTCAAAAACGATCTACCGAAGCTGTTCGAGCATGTACGTGGAACGGTTTCCAATGCTGCTTCCATAGTGCTTGTCAGTCCGCGTACTGTGAGTTGCTTTTACGGCTTTGTGACTTGTTAACCGTGTGCGAAAAAATTCACAAGATGCTTGAATTTTCGTTGACTTTACGTTGTTGCTTAAAAAATGTATTATCATCGTTAAAACTTTTAAGTGAACGGTGCTATCTTTGTCGATAAGCTTACACGAAATTAGTGCAGCACTATCATTTTCTTCAGAGTTGCAATGATTTGAATAAGAATGAGCGGTTTTGTAACTGGCGAACCGTCTGTAGTGGTCCCTTCATTCTAGCTGGAGCCAGAACGGTAATGCTAGATGAGTCCAGTTCATTTGCACCATACTTCACTGGATTCGATTCGATGCGACTGCAAAGACGACTATCGTTAAAAATAACTTTTGTGGGAATTAAACTCGATTAATTGCGGCCCTGTAGCAAGCAATGTGGCCGAGATGTTAGCCGCAGTAAAGATTTGTTAAGAACTTCGTGTAAGCTTATCGATAAGCTGGGATATTAGTATGGCTGAGTGAAAAGCAAAGCAAGGGCCTGGGTTGGTCTAGTGGAAAGCACGTGAGACTCCGAGTGAGACAACTGTCATTCAAAGCGCTACTGAGGTTCTCAGTTTCGCTAACATCTCAGCATCCTTCTTGTTGAATTTCACATCGTACGCTTCGGTGAAAAAAGAATAGGCAGTAAATTAAACCTAAAACCAGGATATTGATTATTTGTACTGACGATGGATGAAAATCAGTGTTGAAAGTACTCCCTACCTGAAGCCTCCGACACACAAAGCGGCAGGCTCCGTGTTCATTAGAGATATGCATGGAATGCGGAACATTAGCTATAACTTTTATCCTAAGTGCATGCTTAGTAAATTTTTGCTTTGCCTTATAGCTTTTCCTTGTAATGCATCCAGATTCTTGTCTGTAAAGCTTATAACTACTAATGAATGCATGTTTTATAAGTGATGTTAGGAAAAATCGTATTGTATCGGTTCCATTATCAGTGATTTCCTAGTGAACGTATAACGGCGACAGTGATTTGAACGTGATGCGTATCGATTTCCGTGCAGAAATCGATATGTTTCGCGTTGTCAATCGATAATGTTGTTTCCATTGTCGCCGATGTTATCACTGTGTTTTAAATATCACCTTCTATTTCATCTGAAGTTAATCATTGTTTAGCCAATCGGATTGTCATGCATGGAGAGTTGGGATTCTTATATAAGAATGTTAGAGGAGTACAATAGGCCCCATGAAAGGTAAGATATTTACCGTGCAGCTGTTTAAATACTTTTTTCTTTTCTGTCGCTTTTACTATTCAACACCTTTCCATTGTTCGTCATCAAGCTTCTGCTTGGGAGTGTACTTTTTTTTGGTCCACCTTTCTGTTTATGCATTCACGGCAAAGAACCTCATCATGTTCGAATAGCTTCGCAACTTTCACTCGCATGCTTACTGATTGGTTTAAAGTGTCGTCTACGAGAAGACACCAACGCTGATGATGGCATCATCGACGGCGACCGCTAGCTCGCCTCCACAACTCCGCGAGTCGGTGCCGATTCTGCTTCGTCCAGTTCCACAGAAAAACGCTACTCCGCACAGTCCACCTGTTCCTACGCCAGATCTGTTACCACCTGCTTCATCTCCACCTCCACTTTCACAATCACCCACTTTTGCAACTCCTCCACCAAAAGATCCAGCACCGCCTCCTCATCATTCACCACCCACAGTTCATCTGTCTCCTATTCGAAGATTACCCACTCCTGTTATGCCTCCATTTGAGACTAGTCCAAATATATTACCATCAACATCATGTGTATCAACTCCACCTCGGGAACCGAGTCCGCCATGGGTTCACCTCTCATTGAGATCATCAACAAATGAACCGCCCCGAATTAATACTCCTGTTTACATGGAAGTGGAGAAGGAGATCGAGGTGGTGCCAGAGAAGCGTGAACACGTGTCACATTACAGTGAGCTACAAGAAATGACGAGGTTATTGGTTTTTCCTTGCTTTTTCGCTTTTTATTTGAAACTCATACCACAAGGTGTTTATCTCTACTTCGATCCAAAATATTTTCCGAATAAAGTTAAATCCCTTACTATCTTGCGGTAGGTAATGGGACCTTATTGATTGTCTTACCGCCCATCGAGTCAGCGCTTTTATTCTGTCAGGCAAATCTTCTACCAATTTGTTGATAACAGAGAGATGGAAGTTTATTAAGTTCATAGCGCAAGATCGAACCAGGCTAATACTCAATAAGCTTTCTTAGATATTATACCATGTTTTAGGAGTGAAAACTTTTAACTTCAACGAAGCAGAGATATTTGCAAAACTCCGGACCGCAGGTGTATCTGTAGTGAAAACGAACGCGATATCACCCTTTAGAGAGGCTAACGCGTTCGCCACCACACCATGCGGGTCCTTCGTTTCGCCTGTCTCTCAGCTAGTTCTATCGATCAATGCCATCAGCTCCTGCGGTCCGGAGTTTTGCAAATATCACGGCATCATTGTGGTTATATTTCGCATCATACCCTGCCGTGAAAAGTTATACTAGGTAGCAAGTAAAGAGTTAGCACTGTGATTTAAACTACACCCTTGGCTTACCTGGACTCATTGCCGATTTGGGCTCCCTAGATCAGTCCCATTGATAGGCGATTGCCGATGGCACTGATCGATAAAACTAGCTGAGACACAGGCGAAACAAAGGACCCGCATGGTGTGGCGCTGAACGCGTTAACCTCCGGAAAGGATAATAGCGTGTTCGTTCCCCACCGCAGACACCTATGGTCCGAAGTTTTACAAATATCTCAGCATCATTGATGTTATATTTTTCAGCATACCATTCCATTAAATTTCACGTGTGTGTTGCAGGGCGCCTCCGACCACTGCACCACACACGCCTCCAGGCAGTAAATAATAAGTTAAAATTGGAAACTTCCATTTACATAATCCTCTTGCGATTTAACTTTTTTGGGAGTTTAACTAGGTGATACGTAATGAAGCCTAGTTGAAAGACTTATAGTATGATATGTACATAAGATGCTTCAGCACAAAGACTTTTTTCAACTTGATGCCTTTTAAGAACATACCTTGTTGGCGCTCCACAATACACATGGAATCGGTCCCCGCACCCCAGCCTCACAAAGCCTTCCATCCCTCCGGGGTCGGCAAATTGGTACCAGATTTGTCTGCAAGGATAGCAGCGCTGGCACGATACGTCGGTAGGCCACCACGAGTCATTGTACGCGCCAGATATGCATTCAGTCAACTCCAACGATTCTTAGTGATGTCGAATGCACGGCGCATCTCCTCATGGATTGATCAACGCCGAGAGCTTTATCCTTTATCCTTTAATAAGTTGTTTTAGCTGTATTTGTGCGTCTCGCTGTACATATGCATTACTAAGAAGAACGAGTGTCTCGTCAGAAGGTAGAAGTAATGGGAATAGGAAGGGTGGTGGTGATGGGAATAACGAGGATGAATATTTTGCACATACACGCGTCCACTCACTTTACTTCACTTTTGTGTTATGTCGGTAAAGATCGCACATCTTCTTAATGCTTCACATTATTTTTTGGCGTTGTCAGGTACTGTACTTGTGATTTTATACATATTAGCACTTATATTCTTGTGTGGTTTTACGTTACATTCCGATTTTCTGTTAACTGCTATGATTCAGTCTATTTTTTAACGAGACCGTCGTAGGAGAAATGAACCCAATGTTTTCTGCGTGGTCAGTAGGAAAAGCTTATTTGAACATGTACATTAAAACCTTTTTGTCAAAGCTATTTTTTAAGGAAACATTTGAAAAGACCAGATAACTCTTACGATAATTTTTCTCCTATTGCAGAGTTCCATCTAAAGATGCCACTTAATTTCATAGTTTGTTAAAGAAACAAGAGGCGGATAGCACAGTGATAGTAATGTCAGTCATCATAGGTGTGGTGCTAGTTCCATTCCGCTCCGGGCCAACCAAGACTCTCATCCCTTCGAGGTCGGGAAATCGGGACCGGACTCGTCTGGGAAAAAAATCACTCTCTGCAATCCATTTGGGAGCGCTCCAGCTCGACTATCTCAGGACTCCAGAGGGAATTGTTCGACTAGCATTCTACAACATTCAAGATGAAATGAAAATCCTCAAGCAACAACCAAAGCAACACGTAAAATTGGGAGATTTTCGTGGACAATGGATGCGTGGAAACGAATCGAATGTGAGAAGTGCTGGGAACCGCACAGTAAACGTGAAGACGGGTCATGTAAAAGAAAAAGTTTGAGAAAAGACGGTTCGTTCTTTCCCGCCTTACAGGGCTTCGTGTGAAATCCAACACAAAATTCGTGAATGAGTTTCCCACTCTAGAATAACTAGCACTTAAACACTAAGGAGCTAAGGCGATTTAGTGAAAATGTTTGAATTGGTTGACGTTCTGCATTATTCTCTGACTAATATACTATTTTACTCAGATTTGTTGAAATTACTACTATATCATGTTATCAATTTTGTTATAGCGGTAGTAATAACAAGGCCAACGACAAACTTATTGATTTCGTATGACGTAGTGAACATGAACCTCTCAACGGTTTACCGCCTCATTGTGGTTGGGAGGTGTTTCTGGGTGTCTGCGATGTACAGCGGGTGAATTCGTCCCTCCGGCAGGGTCTCCTAAGCTGAGAAGAACTCTGGCGTTTCCATCAGGAAGCCTAGCTAAGAGTAAATCAATACCAGGTTCCACCACCGTCCTGGTATCAAAGTCGCATGCTGGCAAATCTCCCTCTGATCCAGAAGTCCTGCGACTACTTGTGATGGTGAAGACCTGGAGCAGACTTTGGCCAGGCTGACCTCAGGATTCCAGGGAGCCACAATGGATTAACCAACAAATCTCCGAAAAATGGTGATTTCTGGGGCTCCCACAACCATTGAAGACGGGCCATTCAAGTATCAAGTATCAAATAAGTGAACATGAATCGAAAAATATTGGTGAATATACAGGAGAACACTCTAATTTCCATTCCATTACTTTTTTAATAAATTGCTACATAATGGAATCCTTACTAGTGCCGATTGAAAAGAAAATTTTCATGTAAAATCTTCTAACAGGTAACTCAACTCTTTAGAGGTGGAGGAAACTGTGGCCACAGCGAGTTTCTCCTCTCCATTTTTCTCCGCTGCCTTCTTACCTTGGTTTGTGACACTAATCGAAAGAAATGCTCAGTTTTAGCCACATGCACACGGACAGCTCATCCGAGGACGAGAACGCCGACCGATCGGATTTCGACTTGGGTGCGTTCGAGCTGGTCGACTCGGGTATGACTGCCGAAACTTTGCTCTCAAAAGAGGAGCCAGTCATTTTTCATAAGGTTTCTATTGATTTTATACAAGACTTTCATTTTCTCTAGTTCTTTTTGGATTTGTAGTGTCTATTACAGGGTATATTGTTTTAGACATTAAGTTGTAATGACAGTTTTTTTGCTTTGCATCCTAAGCTTATTAATAATTTAAAGCAACGAAGCTTCAAACGTAATTAACGTAGCTTTTTGGCATCAAAATATAGTATTTCAACTACTGGCTGAGAGAAAGGCGAATCAAAGGCGTCAGTGGTACCGTGCGTAACATGTCAGCTCACTGAACAGATAATCGCGGTTCGATCTGGCTTGTGGTCCAAGTTTTGCAATTAACTCGCTGTAATTGTGGTTTTGTCAGCATCACTTTCTAAACCTAGTGTGTTGTTGTCATGCTAGTCCATTGGAAAAGTGATTCACTCAAAAAAACCTTGAACAAACCTTTTTTAAAGGAAACGGAAAAAGGGAGCATGTAATAAAGTTATTTCGCTAAGACTGTTAACAGCGCCAAATCGTAGAAATTCAGGACATTCCTGTACACTCAGTACATCACGATACCGTACAAACAGAAACGGCACTGGCGAATTTGATGTCAGCACCGTCTAGCATGCTTACTGGCGCCATACCGCCTACAATGGTTGAGGTAGTGCATATTTATCTTTGTTTTGCCTCCTTCTTTTATGTTCGTCGAAAGAATGCCCTGAGATATCAGTTGTTTAGATGTCAGGAACCTCAGTTCGATCGTTTTGATTCATGTGGAGTTAACTCTCTTTTCATCTTAGTTCCACATCTTAATCATAAATTGGTATCAGTTGGATTTCTAGGACAACTATTGCTTCGTGGTTGATGGCGAACAAGTTCGAATGGGTGACATACTCGGTGACGATCAGTGGTGGCGACATACGTCACGACCGACCAAATACTTTTATTCGGAAGATCTTCGGCAGTTTTATCGTGTGAACTGCATAGCTGTAAAAGGCAAGGTTATCGCTGCTAAACTTGCCGGCAATGTTCAGCAGGTGAGCATCCACAATCGTTAAATTTTGGCAAGATCGCACATTTAGGCCTATGTACTGACTGTACTTTCAACTAGCTGCTGTCTCAAAAATAATTAGTTAGAACTTCAAAGATAACGGATTCCGTTAGATAGGCTATGTGTTAAAAACGTGGCGCTCGTCCATATTTTGACGTGATTGTCTGGATTCCAACTGTATACTGCACAGCTGCTATGGTTGCCTTATGAGCTTCTTTTTAACTACTGCAATAGTGGGCGCCAACTAGAGAAAACTATAGCTATTACTGCTTAGGTGTAGTTATAGAGCATCCTTTGATGTAATTTCTGTAGAATTTCGGTTCCTTCAAACAAAACTAATTCAGAGAATAAAGTTAATGACTTTCAAGCGCTGTTAGTGCTAAAAAATGTTTTTCATCTATAAAAAATCGGAAAATACCAAAGGAAAGCTATGCTGTTAAAGATCATTCACCTACTAGGAGGGTGCAGTGGCCACCTAGTAACTTATACAGCAAAAATCGTAACCTTTTATGTGAAATTCACTTCTAACTTTTTCTGTTCCTGTGATATTCCAGGTTTCAAAGTTTAGCCATACTGTATTTGCCAGAGTTTTCGGCGCTTGAATTTTAGGCGGCTGCAATAGCAGCATCGTCATCGTCAGCGTCGACGCCTCGGTCTTCAGTGAGCGGAGTGTCGGCACGTCTACGGGACAGTACTGTGCCATTGACGCACGTCTATAAAGTGATTCGATTCTACTCATTCTGGAAGACGTGCACTTCATTCCATCGTATTGTCACGATGATCGATCGTGTTGTTAACGATCCACATCCGAAACCGGACTTCAAGAAACGCCTCTTCGTGCAATATTTATGGAGAAACGCTAAACCTATCGAAAAAGCACGCGTTCAGAAGGAGTTTGATCCACAACGACAACGTCTACTACGATACGTCACAAATCCACTCACTAGAAAGAGGTTTCAAAAAAAATGACCCTCAGACGTGTCTTTTGTGTATATGAGTGTGCATATGTGTCTATATTCCTAACCACTTATTCTTCTCCCTAGCTCCTCTTTCTTTCCCCTTTTTTCCCTTGTTCAATTCTCTTCGTTCTCCTGTGTTTTTAGTTCTGTTCAATTTTTCCTTCAAATTACGAGGCATGATATTAAGAACTAGTTCCGCCTCCCTGCTAGGTCTGTCCGACCCATCTCCGTTTCTGAACCTATTTAAATCGAATCATACAGAAACCGTTTTCCTTCTATGACCCGCTGATTTGTATTAGATGAAATGCATTCTTCCTTCCTTTCTCAGTTTTTTTCCTCATTTTCCACGAAATGGATGGGCGTCGACCTACGACCTGAAGAGCTTAGTGTGCATGCTGTTGGACTCTGATTGTTACAACGTCATTCAACCTATTCAGAGTTTCTTTCCATACCTTTACCATACCAGTACCTTTTTGTTACTTCTTTTCCATACCTAGTACAACACGGGTTCTGTTTACTAACGTTCACCTCAGATGAATGGATAAATTCCAAGCTCAGGTGCTCATCAAATCATCTGTCCTAGATAATTATAAAAACGGTTACTATTTATTATAGATATTGTTATTTTTCTATAATGCCGTTATTTGCAAAACTCCGGACCGCAGGTGTCTGCGGTGAGGAACGAACGCGCTATTGTCCTTTCCGGAGAGTAACGAGTTCACCACCACACCATGCAGGTCCTTCGTTTCGCCTGTCTCTCAGCTAGTTCTATCGATCTTTTTCCCATCAACAGGATTGATCTGGGGAGTCCAAATCGGCATTGAACCCAGTTAAGCTGAGGTATAGTTATAATCACAATCTTAACCTTTTTTATTTACCGCCTATTCTTTTTAACGGCAGTTATTTACTGCCTTAGATCAACCCGTTGTCGGGTGTTTGCTGATGGCAAAAAGATCGATAGAACTAGCTGAGAGACAGGCGAAACGAAGGACTCACATGGTGTGGTGGTGAACGCGTTACTCCCCGGAAAGGACAATAGCGCGTTCGTTCCCCATCGCAGACACCTTCGGTCCGGAGTTTTACAGATATCTCAGCATTATAGAAATTATGTTTCGCAACATACCGTGCCGTCAAAACGAATAGGCAGTAAATAAAAGAAACTTAGGATTGTTATTTTTCTTTTTTTTCTCGTTGTCATTCCTTAACTGTAACTGTAACTTAAGTCTCATCAATGATTCGACACTGGTGAAAAGTTGGTGGGGTTACCGCATTCCCTACGTAAAATCGAAGACTTTTAGATGGAATGAAGAATCACTCTGAGAAGAAAAACCAACACCACGTTTCTTTGAACAAAGTCTACCTTCTTCCACGGAGCATTTCACTAGAGGAACCTGTGTTAAATTCATTATAACCAAGCCATGGTGACGTCAGAGGTCTTGGCGGTTACAGTACCGAGAATTCACAAGCGTTCTGCTTTCACTGACTTATCTGTTTTCCCTATGAACTACCAAAGAATCGTTTCCAACTACAGTCGACTTTTCAATCATTTGTCCAGTAACTTGTTGTTGTTGTTCTTGTTGCTGTACTACCGTATGATTACTGTATTTGTGCAATGCATTTGTGCATTTTTCGTAACGAAGAAAGATACTTGCTGTGTATTATAAGAGCTTTGTGATATAAATGGTGTGCTCATTGCTTTATCTTCCCGTAAGTGTTGTTTTCTTCTACTTTCCTTCTATGTCAGCTTTTTTCCCCTCTTTTCTGCAGGTGGATTTCTTTCCGTATAGAAATCATTTAAACCAAAGTAGAGAAACCTTAGTGAGATGGTGGATTTTAGAAAGTTGAAATTTTACATTGTACTTAATAAGAACCCACAAATAGTAGTAAGGATTTCGTTCAATATCAATATATTCTTGGTGCCAATCAGTAGAATGAAACTCTAAACTGATTCATTTGTAGATCGCAACGAGTAATTAATAGGAAATAATAATAATGGACTAGAACGCGTATAGCGCAGTGGTTAGAAAGCTTCTACAATACACATGGGATCGATACAGCCCCCTAGGCTCAACAAGCCTTCCTTCCCTCCGAGGTTGACAAACTGATATCAGACCTGTCTGGGAGGATAGCAGTACTAACTCGACACACCGGTAGGCCATGCGAGTAAGGCCAAATATGCATTCAATCACCTCTAGTGATTCATAATAAAGTCGAATGTATGGCGCATCCCTCAGGGATTGGTTAACACAGAGAGCTTTATCCTTTTTTTTTCCTCTGTAGCAAAAACAGGCCAGAGCCCCGGTTCCCATAAGGGAAAAATACTTTTTTATTCTCTGCGTCAAAGGTAAAGCTTTATCTTGATCTATATCCTTATTTCTTAGTATTCATTTTATTGTTTGGCGCTATCGATAACACTGACATATAAGAGTAACACCGACTTTAAAATGTAAGAAAATGGAATCTGATATTTCAAAGAACAAACGAAGAACAACGGCAGCCTTTCGGAATATCAACTAATTTCCATGGGGAAAGTCTACGGTTCTTTTCATATAGGTATACTAGTTCTAATAGTACCATTATAGGCCCAATTTAACAGTACAGGAAATAGTTTAAATATTTTTCTTGCTGAAATAAGTGGCTTGCGAGATAACTCGTCCGAATTAAACGATGCTCGAGATTATTCAATCTGTGTGAGCTGTGCGAACTTTCTGTATCTCCTGACGTCTATCTTTGCTAACGATGACATAATTTGCTTGCCATTCCTAATTTTGCTTCTGTAACTACCGTGCTTTCACCCACTTCCCACCGCAATTCCATTTTTTGGCGCAGATTTGTCGAAGACGAGACGTCTACATTTGCTGTAATTGTTGACGAGAGTTCGCCACGCACGCGACGACCTCCGTTAAGGAGACAGTCAACAATTGAACGGTAAGTGAAACAGTGGTGTGTTCATATCAATCATTATCTGATCTGAAAACAAACCTGGTGTGACGTTTCAAGGTCATTCTAAGAACAACGTTTTTTTTCTATTTGCAAGGAAAAGCACAGCCATTGAGAAGCTAATGAGAATCTGAAACATATCGAAAGAACGTTAGATGTGTGAGAGAGAAAGAAGTGGTTATTTTTTTCTCGTATCTTCTGGTTTGAGGCGCCATTGAGACATACACGTGGAATCGTTCCCAGCGCCCATGGCTCACCAAGCCTTCCATCACTCCGGGGTGGGCAAATTGGTACCAGACTTGTCTGCAAGGATAGCAGCACTGGCTCAATAGATCGGTAGGCCACCGCGAGTCATTGTAAAGGCCAGATATGCGTTCAATCACCTCCAACGATGCTTATTGAAGTCGAATGCATGGCGCATCCCTCAAGGATTGATCGACGCCGAGAACTTTACCCTTTATCCTTTTATTTTCTGGTAGTTTAGAGATCCGTTTTAGTCCATGGAATGAGTGAGTATACTACATTCTTACAACGATGAACGGCAGCTATTACTGCGGAGCAGAAAGGCACAGGAGAAAGAAGACGTTTCATGAAGTTTGCGATGGCGAATTTCGGCAAGGACAAGACATTTGCCAAAATTCCAATAAGTTAATCGTTCTAGTTTTCTTCATGTTTACAGCAGTGTCCAGATCACGGCTTTGCATCTAAACCGCGTCTTCTGTGGAGCTGGTGAAAAAAATTTGGGTGTAACCAAACGTCGTCCCAAAACACAAAGAAGAACTTTGGCCCTGTGCTTTCTTTTTCTGTTATCCTTTGGAAAAACACGGGGCCATCTTATAATGATGGCATTAATGCAGGTATTTCATCCGACTTCGTGATGTTAGTCCACGCATGAACAGAGTTCCAATAGATACGGCATAATTCCTAGTGTTACGCAAAGAGGAGATTTTTGCTTCTCATGCTGCATGAAGTTCATCCACGAATTCTACAACTCATTAACATGCGAGTCTCGACTGCTCCTCATTTGGATAGAAGGCACAGAAATTGCCGCCTAAGCTCAGAAGACGACATTTATATCTTAAATCCAGATGACACCAATTCTATCCCACGAATGACCAGGGCGAGCTATTCTTGCTCAAGTTTTCGTCAAAATCATAGGACGATATCTTCAGTAGTAAGTGAACTCGCGCACAAATCTAAGAGGGAGCAAGACGACTTGGATGCTTGGATGGCCCGACTTTACTAGTTGTGCGGGCTGCACCATAAATTCTACTTTTTCGGAAATTTACTGGTTTAACCATTGCGGCTTCCTGGAGTCCCGAGGTCAGATTAGCCAAAGTCTGCTCCAGATCATCGCCACCACAGGCAGTCACCGCCCTTGTGGATCAGAGAGAGACTTGTTACTATGCGGCTAGTTTGATACGAGGACGATGGTGGATCCTGGTATTGGTTCACTCTTAGTTAGGCTTCCTGATAAACGCCGGACTCCTTCTCAGCTTGGGAGACCCTGTCAAAGGATGAGTCCACTGCTGCACAACGGGGTCCAACATCCAGGAACACCTCCCAGCCACGATGAGGCGGTAAATCGTTGGGAGATTTAAAGTTTTACAAGCTGTAATTTATGGATTACTTGGTACAAGTAAGGATCAATAGGCACGAACTTACGTCGTACACCTTAGTTCAACAAAAATGATTCCCATTCAACCGGAATCGTCTAGAGACATTTGTTTTTCCATATTTCTAACTTTAACAGAAATGAGCACAAATAGGTCCCACTATCATACAGTGGTCGACCAAAAAGTCATTGAGTGTTGCGAAATAAACTCCGAAGAACTTTTGAGCAATACATGCTTTTCCGACCCATACTAAGAGTACTGTAACTATTGTGCTCAACAATCATTTTTACAGAGAAGAGTCCGAAGACTCAACGATAGACTTTCCTGTAGAAGTGAATGCAACACCAGTAAAATACTGTCAGTTTGTCTTTTCTTTTTCTGTTATTTAGTTGGTGAATTGATGCCTTCCAACTAAAATTCAATGATGGTAGTCGAAGAATAGACTTGAAAACATAATCTCCTAGATTATTCGTGCCCAAAAAAGCTTTTGCAAACTGTAGCAAAACAATTATTAAAAAAGTTTTTATTACGCGCACAGATATAATAGGTATGGCAATTCAACTGTTCCAAGGTTCTTAGTTTGTTACTGGTCGCCGCTCAGTATGACCCCGCTCCTATAGGCGGCGACCAATAGCGCGAATAGATTTGGCTGGTTTGTACATTATTTGTTTTATACTTAAAAATTAACCAATTTCTTCAAACTGGAACAGTGGGATAGCCTCGTTTAAAACTAAAGGCAACGAATTATTCTTAGTTTATATATATATACATATGTATATATATGCATATATATCACTTTTTATGGTGTGCGACATAAAATACGATTTGATTAGTGAGTTTAGACGAAGGAGAAGATGTGCTGTATCACTTTGGTGGTTCTGTGGACCCGATTCCGATCTTTTCCGTCGATGAGAAGCCTCTTGATGGTCCATCTACCCTCACAAATGCTCTAAAATGTCCAGTAAAGTATATAAGTAAGGTATGATTTGCCCTATGATAAGTTACACGATTCAGCAATGAATGAACAAAAAAGCAGAAATACTCACAGAAATTTTTACCTGGTACGAAAAAAAGATTTATACCTTGAAATTAAGGAAAGGTGCTAGGCAGAAGAACATGGTTTAGTAAATAATGTAGAGAGAAAGAAAGAGATAAAGAGAGAGAAAGGAAGAGAAAGCGATTAAAGAAAAAGGCTAGAAAAGTAAGGAAAAAGGTGCCTTTATGAACCTTCTGTTGGTATGAAAATATCCAAAAAAATTCAATTCGTTAATGTTCATGAGGTTGGTTTAGATACCACCGACGTTAGTAACCGACAATTTTTGTTTCATCTGTGACGGTGACGAGGTGTGTGTCGATGAAATTCTAGCAGAATGCCAATGGTGGAAGCAGACCAGCAGCAGCATACGGTTCTACTACTCGAACAATATGAGCACATTTCATCAGGTAACTAGGCCCAACAATAGTTTCCACCATTCCAGGACACCGCTTTAGTTAAATTGAGAGATATGAAATACGATCCAAGAAAAGTGGAGCAACCGCTGTACTAACTTTGAGCATAATGTCAATTTGTGTGCTGTTGAACTGTAAAAAGGGGCAGAGAATCTTACGAAAAACCTAGTGTTCGCGACACAGTAAGTCCTTTTTTTGTTGGAGCTACCGCGCAATAATACATGCTTGGTGTCTCGTTCTAACCCGCTTTGGAACAATAAGTTCCCTTTCTCCTATCCGTTCCAAATCGGCAAATCCGCACCAGATTTTTCTAGTCTTTGTGATCCATAAAAGCTGGCTTCACGCGTTTGTTAAGACCTATTAATATCCTATCAAGGCTATCCTATTCAAGGGGGAACCAACTTTATCAACATTCAAGCACATTCATTAAGAAAGCAAAATCCTCAATTGGCAGCTGAACGGACACGAAAAAAACTTTTTGAGTGCGGATGCGAATGCACATAAGCGTCGGCATGGCTATGGCACATTGTCGCACTGCTGTGATATACAACCTCGGTCACACGGAATGCGATAAATTTTCATTTTTTTTTCTTCTTATTGCCTAAAATCACAAAACAAATTTGAGGCAAAAGGTAGAAGACTGTTTATGATTTTCGAAATAGGTGACGCTGTTAACGTGCCGTGGAGAGACACGAGGCGCCTACCGTACACAAGTTCGTGGAGGTGGCATCGTTAAAGTTTCACCCAATGAGGTAAATTCTAAAGTTATATAAAAATACTATTTACTGATCGAAAAAGCATTAAAGGAATTAAGTAAATTTGGCTTCTAAATTCAGTTAAACTCTACTATCAGCGGCCACAGCCTTAATCTCACAAAGCCAATAGAAAGTTTATTTTCATGGAGCGCTTATTCAGATTACTGCATTTTTCAAATTGCACAGGGAACAATCATATTTTTCACTTGATATAAATAGTCGATACCCATATGGTGATATGGAACCTATTCGTATAATGATTAAGGCTTTAATACGATCTACAGTAACGAGAAATTCTATCGTACTTACTGATTGGTTAAGGTGTTTCGGGTTTCACGGTTCTTCAGCTCGTGGAAAACGTGTCCAAGTTTCCATCGTATCATTTCCGTCATCAGTCCAATCACTGAAGGTGAGAGAATCTTTGTGAGTAGCTGAAAAACATCTGCCAGAGTCGCTAGATCCTTGTTTCAGTAATTGTCAAAACAACAATAGAAGAAAAAATTTGGACAAACAAAAAGTTAAAAGTGCCATTTCAGAAATATAATGAATAGAGTAAAAACATGAATATAGAGAGATGTTGCTTTTTCCTTTTATTGGTGTGTCACAATTTCAAAACAGTTTTACCTGCACAGGTGACGACAAGAGTCAGCTTACCTAAATAGAGCTGCATCTTTGAGTCGCATAAACTTCAACACAACTCCGATTTGGATGAAATTTTTCTGCACCAATGGATTTTCTTTTCGTGAGATCCGAGATAGTTGCGTCGCGTTATCGTCAGGTCACCACCACAGGCATTTGAGGAACACTGCTGACGGTGAACCGTTCTAATGCTTTGCGACTAGGTTTATTCCAGGGCAACGACGACGAGAGGCCTTATCTTAAGCTGCGAGTGTTGTAAGCTCATTGTCAAATCATTCGCACAGGTAAACGCAGGGCACTGCATTGTGACTAGGTTTTCCCTAGTACCGCATCTACTGCTGGCATATGCCCACGGCAAGCTTGAAGCTGTGTAGTGGTTATTGAAATGTTATCACGACGGGCAGTAGTTGACCACTGGAATCGAAACCTCTTCGTTACTTCGTGACCAGGCTTCTTCTGGCATATCGAAGTTTTTTTTGGAAAACATCTACCTGAAGTTGGGTTTCTGGGCGAAGATGCTGGACTTATCCAAAGCTCGAGTTCTAGTGAACAGGCACTGTCGTACATAATGATCCTCACTGAGGTGACTTCAGATGTAAAAACAGCTAAGTATATTGGTGCCTAATAATCGATCAAAATTACAGAAGGCGAGGTCAGCTATAATTTCAAGAAGCGGATATTCATTCAGTATTTCTGGCGATCTAAAAAAGTGAGGTGTCATTTCGTTATTCCTTAGATATCTATTTGAGTTAAGAACTGTTTTAGATAAACTGTAAATTAATCCTGCCATTGCAGCCGTGTGACCGCGCGTTAATATCAAAGGAATACCTGGATTTCCAGAAGCAATTGGCAGCAAGTAGAACAAGCAGTTTAATTCCGCCATCGACGTCAACTGTTTCTAAGTACATTGCCGATATGTTGACAGCTTTGATTTTAAAAAAAATCGCAGCCCAGCGCTTAACAACATGTGCATGCTAACCCACGATGTGGTGACATACAGCAACAACTTACCAAACCAAGGTCATTCAAGGTCATCCAAACCAAGAAGACTTTGACATTTCCATTCGGAAATTGTATTGAAAAGGAAAAGCTAACGGTAGGAATCGTTGCTGACCAGGAAAAGACGTTACCACCAGATGAAAAATTTTCCTCCTATACATACTTACTTGATATTTGAATGACCCATCCTGGTTGTGCGAGGCTCCAGCATAATCTCCATTTTTCGGAGATTTGCTGGTTAATCCGCTGTGATTCCCTGGAATCCCGAGGTCAGCCTGACCAAAGTCTGCTCCAGTTCCTCACCATCACAGGCAGCCGCCGCTCTTATGGATCAGAGGCAGATTTGTCACCATGCGATTTTGATACCAGGACGGCGGTGGATTTTGGTATTGATTTACTTTTAGCTAGGCTTCCTGATGGAAACGCCGGACTCCTTCTCAGTTTGGGAGACCCTGCCAGGGGATGAATCACCCGCTGTACATCGCAGTCCGACACCCATGAATACCTCCCAGCCACGATGAAAGGGTAAAGCGTTGAGAGGGATACATACTAGCTAGCAATTAACTGTCATGATATTTTAACTCTTATTTGCTGCCTGTTATTTCTTCATGACGGTGCGATATGAAATATAAACAAAAGGATGATGTGATGTGAGCAAAACACATGATTCCCTGTGGGCTTGAAACATGCAATTACCATTATCAGACGCTCACATGTTATCCATCAAACCAACCAAGGCGCTTGCTTTGTTTTCCTCTCAGGAATGATTTTACCACAACGCTGCTATCGCCAACCACCCATCAACGAAAAAGACCTGGCGAGCACAAATCAACATTGAACCATGCTAGGATGATGCTGCAGTCCAAATCTTCAACTTTTATTTATTGCTTACTACTTTTTCATGGCAGGGTATTATGTGAAATACAAGCCAAATGATGCTGAGATGTTTGCAGGACTCGGACACCAAACCAGTTTCGAACCTTGCACTGGTGCTCGCATGTTAGCCATTGCGCCATCGTTTCGCTTGCTTTGGGTTACTCTCGGGTCAAAGCTGCCTTGGAGTCTGAGTTTTGCAAATATCTCAGCATCACAATATCAACCTTTCATTTATTGCCTAGTAAAATTTTTTAACGGTAGTGTATAACGCGAAATATAACCAAAACGCTAATGCTGAGATATTCGCAAAACTTGGACCCTGGGCCAGATCGAAGCACGATTACCCTTTCTGAAAGCTCGCGTATTACACACTGCCCCTCGGAGCTTGTTGCTTTGGGTGTCTCTCAGCTAGTTTTTAACCCAATCCCCGTTGACGGGTGATTGCTGATGGCTGCGTCGTTTTCTTGTTCAGCAATCGCGAGGTTTTTAAACAGCATACATTTACTTCCATAAAAACACAATACAATACAACGCTAGCTGACGTTTCGGCAGTATCGCCTTCTTCAGAGCCTGGAAGGGTATACTGATATACAATCTACTAGGCCAAACGCTTCAATAACACTTACACAAAGACGAAAGACTCCTTGGTAATTTTACGATCAACAACTTCTCGAAAAAACCCGCCGCTTTTTTCGTGACTTCCAATGAGGAAGTTTAGAACAGCTGATTATAGTCGCATGTGGTTGACGACTGCACCATCCCACATCAAAAATCGATGCGAACGTACGGGATCAGGTCGCGTATGACCTCCGGGCATTCGTCTCTGCTATTCATTGTAGGGTTTTTGGCATTGATCCAAAAAGCCTCTAGGAGTTTTCGCGCTGGTGTTTTGGACTCCTGTGCAAAGATATTGACTTTTACTTCAAAATCGTCTCCGCTATGCTTTTGTATCCTATGCGTGCCTAGTGGGGTGCTTCGTCTTAGTTTTCGTTTGCCATCTAGGTGCTCTTTTATACGGATACACAAAGGTCTGCCCGTTTCGCCAATATATTCATCTCCGCAATTATTACAAGAGATCAGGTATATCGTACTTGAACTCATGCAATCACCGTCGCTGCCGTAAGGGCAAATTACGCAGTTTGTTGTTTCACACAGACGGTCATACAGGCGGTTGCGAACTAAAGCGAACTCGGCAGTATCGCTCTATCGCTGATGGCTGCGATAGGTAGAACACTAGCTGAAAGAAACGCAATGCAAAGGCTTCAGTGGTGTAGTACGTAATACGCGAGCCCCTGAGAGGTTAATCGTGGTTCGATCTGGCCCAGTGTCCGAGTTTTGGGGATATCTCACATCGTCATGTTTGTGTCTCATCGTCATTATATGGTACAGTACTTCTCCTCTGACCAGCACTAAAATCTAAGAAACATCCAACTTCGTGTGTCCATCGACAATAATTTACCACTTTCTGAAATAGGAGAAAGACGAAGCGAACGACCTGCATGGTGTGACTGTGAACATGTTAACCTCTCGAAAGAGTAGTTACGCGTTCGATCTCCAACGCAGACACCTACGATCCGAAGTTTTGCAAATATCTCAGCATCATTGTGGTCGTATCACATATAATACTCTGCCGTGAAAAATTGTAATAGGCAGTAAACAAAAAAGTGAGTATATCATGAAATAGTGTTATCGCATCCAGATATCTTTTGCAGTATTCCCAACCGAAAGTTCATCAAGATCATGCCTAACAAATCACAGCCTATCAGAGATTCAACCAAAAAGAACTAGGAGTTTGTAGCGATACAGTAGGAAATTACTTTCTGAGCATGTACGCACATTCGCAAATGAACGCAATCACATAATTAGCAAATATAACGATAGGTGTAGTAAAGTCCACACTACCACAGCTATCATCCGTTATCCCATCAACCATCGGATCGGGCGCCGAGAGACTCCACTAGTACCAACTCCACTACTACCAATTGTTAAAAGGGTTGATCAGTGAGCTCAGATTATTCGACAAAGAGAAAGAAAAGTTTCACATTTTGGCATGATGAGCCTCTTCTTAGCCGTGGTACCCACGATAACTCGCCGTGCTTAACTGTGGTTAACTTCTGGAGAGACCTATAGCAGTGGTTAGAGGTATTTTGAAATACATACCTGGTTCCTGGTTTGATACCGCGCTGCAGTCTCACCAAACGCCAGTCTTTTATTACCCCATTGGTCATTGAGTGACCCGAGCGGGCGCCAGTAAATGTTTGAATTTTCCCTGTCGCGTGCTAGAGTGGCCCAATGAGTTCTGCTCGCTCTAGCGACTCGTGAAGTGTCACACCTTTTTCCAGGCCTTTCGTGAAGAACTCAGGCCATCGCGTCGGTGGTCTTCTTGCAGTACGTTTGACCTCTCGAGGAAACAAGTTACTAACGGCTCTTGTCCGTCGATTTTCGGTCATACGCATTGCATTTCCAGCTCACCTTATTTTCGACTGTTTGGAGAACGGAACGGCATCTTTGATCAAACGCAGTTCGGAGCTTCGGATACCTACGGTTACTCGTATGACACGAGGTGCTATTAGCATCGTCGTTCATCACGTTGATTTACCGACCTAGATAGATGCAAATGGGGCATTCAGAGATATTCGTTCCGTTGAGCTTGGATGGGGCATACGAGACCAAGCCGTTTCTCATGAACATCGTTTTAGTGAGATTTAGCCTTCGGAGTAATTTCTCCACAAGCATTGTCAAAGTCGGTAAGCATTTGTTCCGCTTGGCTAGTGATTGGCGTTATAAAATCGATGTCATCAGCAAAGCGAAGATGGTGTAATTTCCGATCATCGATTCTTTTCCCTATAGGGGTAATTCCACAGAGACGCGTATGGCGCAGTGGTTGGAGGCGCATTGAAACATAAACGTGGAATTGATCCCCGCGCCCATGGCCCACCAAACCCAAGCCCTCCATTGCTCCGTGGTCGGAAAATTGGTACCAGACTTGCCTAGGAAGATAGTAGCACTAGCTCGACACATCGGTAGGCCACCGCGAGTCATTGTAAAAGCCAGATATGGGTTCAATCACCTCCAAACGATGCTTAATGCAGTGGAATGCATGGTACATCCGTCAGGGATTCATTCCAATCTTCGCCTGACGTTCTCGAGCGTGGCGGTACATAATTTCGGCTAGATGGCATCGCCTTGGCTAACCCTTCTTTTGACTTCGATGTTAACATCGTTGTAGAATGGTGATATCTCGGTTGTGAAATTTTTTTTACAACTCACGAAGAATCTTTATATACTGGGTAGGGACTCCCTGAAGGTCCAAGGTTTCCATGACTGCTTCTGTCTCAGTTGAGTCAAAAGTCTTCTTCAAATCGATGAAAGTGAGACAGAGCGGTCTTTTGTACTCTTGTGATACTTCAATGAGTTATGTTATTGTGTGGATGTGGTCCATTGTACTAAATCCTTTTCGAAACCTTGATTCCCCACATGGCTGCCCTTCGTCCAGCGTTCTGTCGATTCTGTTTAGGACGACTCGAATGAAAAGTTTGTAGAGGACAGACAGCAAGCACGATGGTTGCCGATATCGTGTAGTTCACTCCTCTTGAACAATAACATGGTCTTACTGGTTTTCCATTTAGTAAGAACATTGCATTCAGACAGGCAACGTGTGAAGAGCCGAGCCAGTGTGTTTACGAGGACTGGCGGAAGCTTCTTCAAGTGTTCTGATTTTATCCTTTCCGGTCTTGGTGCTGTTCGATTTTTCACCGACGAAATAGCATGTCGGATTTCGGAAGGGAGAACCGGTGGTACGACGAATCCATCCTCCTTTATTTTATATGAAGGAAGGACGACGTGGCTATCAAAGAGATCCGAGTAGTATTCGTGAATGATTTTCCGAATTGCCTTTCTGGACGCTGTAGCTGTTCCGTCTGGCCGCCGGAGAGTAATCATTTAGGTCTTGTAATTAGCGAAGCTTCGGTGGGCTTTGCGAATGCTTTTCCCAGCCTCTGCAGCTTCGACCATAACTTCTGCTCTTCTCTTTTTACGATCTTTTATTGCCTGTCTGCATCGTTTTGCAAGTTCGGACGTTAGATCGCGGTTGCCCGCAGCTCGTGCGATTCCACGCTGGCGTATCATCTCGAGTGTTTCTGGAGACAGACGTCTCTTGGTGACTTTCGAACTCTCAGCTTCAATATCGCTAACGTGAAGATGTTGAATGAGCCGTTTCATGTAGGACGGCCTTGTCTGGGAGGCTGGCAGTACTGGTTCGCTACATCGGTAGCCTACCTCGAGTCATTGTAAAGGCCAGATATGCATTGAGTCCCCTCTTATGATGCTTAATAAAGTCAAATTCATGGCGCATCGATCAGGGAGTGGTTAACACCTGGAGCTATGTCCTTTATCGTTTTATGGTTGTCCTTACTGGGGAGAGAGATGAAACCTTGGAGTATAACGCAATTTGATATTGAGGAACAAGTTACAACAAACGGTAAGGTGTTAAAGCATTGTGGTAGGGATGTACAGTAAATGACAAAAGTGAGCAGTTTCATTTCTGGTCTGTTCTCAAAGCGATTACGATAACTATTCAAGATAGCCGAAAAGAAAGACACGCAGGACACAGGACATGATGAACACGTTAGTCCCCGGAAAGAGTAATAGGAAAGTTTGATCCCCACCGCAGACACATGTGGTCCAGAGTTTTGCAAATTTCTCAGCAACATTGTAGTCCCTAAAATAATTTCTTTTTCAGAAGCTCAAATCTATGGACATCATGCAACTCCCTTAGAGAAGCCTCATCGCATTCGCAGGATTCCACATCACACGCAGCGTCGAGATTCCGAACGATCGCAAAGACGCTGAAACGAAGTTGTCACGATGACACGCACCAGAACACCAACAGCTTAGCATTACCGGATACGGAAAAAAATTAAATTCTACTATAGTGTCGACATTACGGCGTGTTCCGTAACTTCGTTGCGTACTAAGCCGCGTGTGGTCACGTCGCGGCGTGGAGTTTCTGGGACATGGGGATTCATTTTTGGAATACGGTTCCCAAATTGTCCACGTGTTCACTCCAGTAGTTGGAGGCTGTGACCTTATCAGTGATGTTTATTTAATTGATTTACTTGTATTATTACATATTATAAGCTAAAGGCGCGTGTAGCGCAATGGTCGGAGGCGCCGTACAACATACACGTGGAATCGATCCCCGGGTAGCAGCGCTGGTTCGACACAGCGATAGGCCACCGCGAGTCATTATATGGCCCAGATATGCATTCAGTCACTTCCAACGATACTTAATGAAGTCAAATGCATGGCGCTTCGTTCATATATTGATCAACGCCAAGAGCTTTATCCTTTTATTTATTATTTATCACAAGTTATGCCGTTACTCATGTGTTTATTTACCTCTTCATCTGCCCGGAATGCTATCAGGTCCATCCATGTAGGACAGGCGTTAGTTGTGCAAGTACTTTCACTTGTAGGTTTCTATTCCTGTCGTTCTTTTTATTTGTTGTGTACATTTGGATGAATATTCTATTAAAATGTGAATTTGCAAGCTCACAATAGTGTGGCAAAGGCGGGTGGTCTAGTGTGGCGCTCGAATCGCACAGTCGGTTGAAAACCAAACTATCCACTATTTCCTTTCCTAACGTCACATGAATACTTGGATGCACGACCTTAGTAATTCTGCGGGCCTCAGCGCATTCTCCATTTTTCGGAGTTTTTGTGGTTTAACCGTTGCGGTCCCCTGGAGTCCCGAGGTCAGCGTAGCCTAAGTCTGCCTCAGGTCGTCACCGCTGCAGGCAGCAGCCGTCCTTGTGGACCAGAGGGAGATTTACCACCATGAGATTAGATCGATACTAGGACTATGGTTGATCCTGGCGTTGGTTCACTCTAAATGGTGCTTTCTGATGAAAGCGCCTGGCTCCTCACTTTGGGAGGCTCTGCTGGAGATGAATCCTTCCTCTGTACGTCCAGCTCGACAGGAACACCTCCCAGGCACGATGATGCGGTAAAGAGGTTTCCGAGGTTTTCCTAACATTAGGGCATAGTATAACTGACATTGCGATCTGCAGTAGGGTTTTTTCCAGTAATACTTGCGTGCGCCATCGTTTTCAGTGTGCAGTAGGTCCCGTACCATCTATGCAGTTTTATACTTGTGTGATTAAAACGTCAGTGAAAAAGATAGAAGTGCACCCATAGACGGCAGTGAAATGGAAGTGCTGTGCAAGGAAAGTCTCAATAGGGTGGCATTCATAGACAGTATACCACTAGATGAATAGTGACGTAGGGACTTGACTCATTGAGCAAAAGCCATTTCCAGGATTGCAGGTTATTTCATTTCCGGAATGCATTTCTGTATATTTCACTACTCATTTAGCACTTGTAGGTGTCAACACCTCAAGAGAGCTTTATCTGCTGTGTTGATTCATTTTTATTGGTTTTTTAATGTTGAACAAAGTTGAATTCATCGACTGATGAAGTGCAGAGGATTGTGTTTTCATCTGGCCTTTAGCACTGGTCATACTACCGACCTTGCGTTGTTTCTTTTTTCGACTTTTCTTTGGTACCAAAACTCCGGGTGTAGCGCAGTGGTCGGAGATGCCCTGCAGTACACACGGGATCGATTCCTGCGGGGTCAGCAAACTGGTACCGGACTTGTTTGGGAAGATAACAGCACTGGCTAGATATTAAATCACCTCTAACGGTGATTAATGAAGTACAATGCATGGCGCATCCCTCAAGAGTTGGTCAAAGCTAAGAGCTTTATGGTTTTATTATTTTTCCCAAAAACCAGCCGTTTTCCAGGGGACAAGTCACATTTCTGGAGTTGAGGTCTCGTCTGGAAGGAGTTCAGGCTCCACTGTTTTTAGTCACAACTTTTACAGTGGCGTGGAGAAAGCGTGCTCTAATGCCACTGCTTCCTCGCCGCGTAAACAATCCGCGCGCCGCGTCCAAGGTTTATCGATTCCAGGATTTTCATTCGTGTTCTGCTGTTTACTGGAATGGTTGTAGATTCTCTGTCTCGTTTTCCTCATATGTGAATCTTTGCAGAAAATGGGTGATTCATCATCTTCAACCGGAGAAAAAAGAGCGCACGATACGTCACTGGAAGGTGTGGAGAATCTTCCAGTTGAGCACGACTCTAAAGCAGCCACAGGAGAACGTTCAGAATATGTTGTTGTTGCTGATAGTAGTGGTATGACTTTTTCACTGATTTTACTTAATTCCAAGGCACTGTGAATCCGAAGTTATGCACTTCGCGGTCCTTGTTGTAGTGTTTACGCTTTTTTCTCCAAACATTCTACCACTGCTTTCATAGGAGAGGCAATGGAACTGCCAACGGCTCCCGACAATACTTTGTTTATGACTACACTACAGTCTTCATATCCTGGTGCAACAGGCATGAAGTTCAAAAACCCAAAGACAGGCGCTCTTCGGGCTGTCGCGTAAGTGGTTTAAAGGATGATGCGTTTATCGGTGTACTTTAAAACCATAGCGTTTCTTTAAAATGTGATTAGAGGTGCACTATTCATTTATTATATTAAGGGTCGATGCATCAGGTACAAAGCTTCTTCCACCATCTGACGGTTGGGACGACAAAGTTTTTACCGTCATCACATCGAATGCTCGAAGTGAACGAGGTACGATGAGCGTTTGGCCCTAGTAGATGTCACTTTTGCGCAGTATGCTATGCGTAGTGCTAGTACCGGTCGTATTGAGTATTGTACAGAAAGCAAAAGCATGGTGGGATGCAAGAGGAGTGAAGTATTTAGCAAAAAATTTGAAGAAGTTAATTTAAGAATTAAGAAGTGATAAAAACAATGTAGGTTAGAGAGAGTTGTCTAGTAGGTGACAAAATAATAGGCTAGGGCTCGGAGAATAACTGTTCTAAAATTATCTAAAAAATTTTGAAAAACAAAATTTCAACTGTCTCCGTTTGTGTTTTTCGTATGTCACATTGAGTAGTTTTTTTATAGCTTGTTTTTGATAGCTTAGGTCTTGGATGAATAACTTTTGAGCTTGATAAAATTTTGGGGATGTCATAAGGAAACGTTAAGGTATTCGAAAAGAGACGATTTCTGCGTAGATCCCCTCTTCGGACGAGACGCATGTTTTGCTTTTCCATATGTCATCTGTTGAGAACGAATTTTTTTCTTTTTGCTCGGCCTGAGAAATTTACTCTTTCTTGCTGGGTTGTGACTAAATATCTGACTGCATTGTGTGATGGATGCTGTAGTTCCTTCTTCGGAAAATGTTGTCTCTCATCATTTTCTTGTCCATCCATATACGTCTGGCTTCTCCGCTTTTCCATGTGAGTTTCGCTCTGGAATATCAATCTGTGCCTCACACTATCGTTCCTTGGATGTTGCATTTTCGTAATGTAAATACTCATGTGAGCGGCACTTATAGCACAGTGGTGGGAGGCGCCCTGCAGTATACATGGGATCTGTCTTCGCACCCCAGACCCAGCAAGCCCTACTTCCCTCCGGGGTCAGAAAATCGGTAGCACTCTTGTCTGGGAGGATAGCACCATTGGCAGGAAACATCGATAGGTCACCGCGAGTGTAATGACCAGATATGTATTCGGTCACCTCCAATGAGGCTTATTGAAATCGAATGCATGCCGCATACCTCGGCGATAGATCAAGGCCGAGAGCTTTATTTTTTTAATAGATATATAGTGTCTCTATGTTTTCAACTCCGAAATTATTGTTTGTTCCTTAGTATTTCTATTAGTCCTTACTCATCGTACAACACTCGTCACATCCTCTTTCTTGTCTCTTGTGAGTACCACAGTTTGGTGCAATCTCCACTTATATTATCCCAATTATTGGTTTCGTTATGTAACCAACCTCAGATTGCTTATTTGAAGTGCACGTTATGGAAAAACTAAAAACGGGGAAGTGCATGCACAAGAGCATCAGCAACAAAGCCAATTTTAAAACGATCGCAGGATGAAAACAGCGTGAATACATTACGAAAAATTCTCCCAAACCTTTGGGGCATACGTTTCACAATCCAAATCAAAACAACGTGATAGAGAGCGGAGCAAGTGTTGCGAGTAGTTCTATTTTTGTTTCATTCAAAGCTGACCAGAATAAATGATAATTCGTAATTACCAGGATAAGTCACCTGAGCAACAAGCCATGACATTAAGACTTCAGATTTAATTATTGTGATGCAGAAAATTAAGTAGGCAGTAAATTGTCCATAACCGGTTACTCACGCCGTTTCATATGCAGATAGGGAAAAGGCTTTTGCGCGTGAGAGATGTTACAACTGTGCTCATTTGTTTTTCGTGGTCAGTTACACTTTCAAAGCTGTTTTCATTGCATTTTAGTGTGTTATACGAAAGGCGTGCGTGAGGTGTGAGCAAGGTGTGTCTAGGTTCGGATGTGAGTGTGAAGCGGCGGAAGATTGGAACGAGTGATGGAGAGTCGGACAGTGATGGTGAAGGACGCGTTGGTCGTAAACGTGCCGTTGATTCTCGTGAGAAGACGGCGATTAGTGGAGATTCCTCCTCAACGATGCCACGCCGACCAATTGATCTCATCGTGCTGGGTGTGAATTACAAGACAACAGACGAAGGATTCAGACAGTACTTTGAGGCATTTGGTACCGTCGCATTTGCCGAGGTGAGTGTGTACCATGAATGTGAGTTCCATGTGTGAGTGTGTTTCGTACTTTGTTTTAGTATTTACGTTTTATTTGCTTCCGTTGTTTTTTCTCTTTTTTTTCTCGGAGGAGAATTTGCCAATCTCAGTCGAAATCGATTTGTATACTACGGGAATGGTAAGTGCGCGTATTTCGACTATTTAGGCCAATTACTCCTTGGTTTATGTGGCCTACTGGTAGTAAAACTCAAATTTTCGTTAGATATTCGGAAGTCGGATTGCTGGAAGTTAGTCATAACGAGGACTCCTCACATCAGAACTTAGACCGATCCAGAATTCTGTTCTGACAGAGCACGGGGTTAAGAGCAGAGTACTGAGCATAGGAAACCTGCAACTCGATAAAATTAGTATGTGCAGGGCACTATTTGCTTGATATTATGTGAGGCTAGTGTCGCTTTGACTTCATAATGCCACTTATCGATGTGAGAGGAAACGATTTAATGGTTACTTGATGAAAATTTGATTTTGGAAGAGGTTTTTTGATAGTAATTAGGCAGGTTCGTGTGCTCTTGAGTTTGGGTGGAAATTGTATAGGAACTAATGGTGGATTGTTGGAATTTTGTTTGTGTTGTGAATAGATCGAAGTTACACGTTCGTCAGCCTATACTTGCTTATTTTATGCATTTTCTTTCGTTTAGATCAAGAGAACAGCTGAAGGTTCGTCGAAAGGATTTGGTTTTGTGCAAATGAGTACTATTGAAGAACAGGACAAAGTGCTAGCAACACCCAAGCATATGCTTGATGGCAGACGTTGTGAAATTCGAATACCTGAACAACGAGTGGGTGTTTCTACGAGAATCAAACAGTATCAAAGTTTGTAGTAATGAGTGTCTGGGCATGGCATATTTGTTGAAGTAGTACCAGTACAATTTATTTTAATACAGAGGTTCATGCTACTACATTTCAATGTCACAGTGTTTTTAATGAGCTGTTTGACAAATTCAGAAACAGGTTAAGAGCGTTATTTTGAGAGTGCGTGCCAAGAACTTTTGTGCCCGGAACTACTACTTTGTAGCTGTATCTTTGTACGGAAATCTTTTCAGCACGACACTCAAGGTATGGGCCCAGGTGGAAGTCGTGCTCTGGCGACATCGAAAGCATTAGTCAATAAGATTTTTGTCGGCCGTCTTTCGGAAAAAATAGAGGAGGACACGCTACGTGCGTTCTTCGACAAGGAAGCGAAGCAAATCGTGGAATCAGCGTCGGTGAGGATTTTTCTCGATAGCGAAGCTAGCGTATTTTCGTTGTTCGGAAAAAATAGTTGAATTAGCGCTGAGGATCTTTTCTTCTAATTGCGAAATTTCGAACTTAATTTACTAAATGATTTTTTTCGGATATTCATCTAGGTAACCGATGTGTTCATTCCTCGCCCTTTCCGAGGTTTCGCTTTCATAACATTCACGCATACAGAGGTCGCTGATCGGCTTGTCAAGTGAGGTCCTATTCGGTTTTGCTTATATGAGGAGGCTTTCTTAATCTTTGGAAATATGTCAGATTTCTTCCTAGCGTGCTATGTTGAAAATTATATTGAAGTAGATTAAGTAATTGTTACTTGTGGGTGTCGTAGATTTGGTGTAGATGACATCTTCAGCACTATAATCAGCACTAATTGAGAGTTTACGTCACATAAATATTCACGAATTGCTTTTTTAAGTCATTTTCGCTACCAGTCAAGAAATCTCTAAGTAAATAACAGCTGGCTATGTTTTAATGCTCGACGATAAGAAAAATCCCGTCTTCCGCTAAAGTATGGAGTGTAAACTGGTAGTCATTAACGTCTGCGAAATTTCCTATACTTGTTTTTATTCAGAGCGAACAATTTCGTAATAGATGGGTCTTCCGTATGTGTTACTCTGGCTGTTCCTCGTGAAGATGTTCACCATGGAAACAACTTCTACAACGATTTCGGATTTCCTTACGGTTATGCCAAAGGCGGTGCCGGTTTTGGAGGAGTGGGCACAGTGCCTTATCCAACAAGGGTTCGTTAAAACTTTTCTTAGGAACATTTTTAAAATTTCGGGTATGTCAAGCATTATTATTATCATTGTTGTATGAGAAAAACCAGGATGAACTATGACTTAATAAACTAGTGTTGTGGAATATACCAATATTCCACTTCGCATTAATTTCCCTTATTCATCCGACAATTTTCCCATTCTCGTACTTCACAGCTGTTTTAACTGCGCTGTCTTCGTTGCTTTTTTTTTTCCTCGAAAAGTCGGTGAAATTTGTGTTTGTGGTGATACACTTTGAGAATTTATGAAGGCTTTTACTTCTACTAGGTTTCTTATCTTTTATAAAAAAGAGGTCTAATTGCCTTGCTGTGGTGGTGTATGTAGAGATAAAAATGTAGTTGAAATCATTAGTTGTTAGAGTTGGTATCTCCACTGACTGCTCACCTTGAGTGAATATTCCGCGCCGGGGTTTTCGTGCGGTGTCACAGAAACCGATTTCAAGCGTGTTTTTAAGCGTTTGTATAAAAAAACAGCAGTACAGTATAAACGGTGTGGCGATATTCAGAAGCGTGAGGGTGGCAAGAGTCAGTACTAAGAAGGAGCGAGAACTGGTAGGGAGCACTGTAGAAAACTGTGGAAGGAGCTACGGAAAGAACTCGAACTAAGAGCTGATGGAACAGCTTATATTCGTCCTAGGATAGATGTGGTTTAACTGGGGTAGTTTAAGAGGTAGTTTAAAGAGATACTTTGAAGCGATGGTTTGAGAAGCAGGTGGCAAAACTTTTTCTTAAGGAGTGCCATCTGATGCTGTTGAGTTAACGCACAGTACAGTAACATCGAATGCCTGCGTCGGAAAAAGTGGTTTATGGGAAGCTCTAAGAAAGTTTTATAGAGGGTTTTGCTTTTTCCAGGTGATTGAGCAGTGCGAGTCAAATACGTGTTTGATGAAGAGTAGTCGGTAGAGAAATAATGTGGAGGTAGAGAATACTCGATACCTGTTGAGAATGCTCTCTGTGTTCTGTTCTCTGTGTAATGTACAGATTCCTCACCTTATGCTTACACTCTTTAATAATTCTTTTCAACTCAACTCACTGCGAAGTGTTCTAACAAGGTTGGTGAAGGTACCAGATATAAAAGTTGTCTAGTGTTGATTGTTGCTATTCTGCTACCATTTTACTTTACAGGACGCATTTGGCTACAGTCCTCCTCCAGGAGCGTTCCCTCCTCGTTCTCCATATGAAGATTGGGTATCTCCACCATCAATGGTCCAAGTTACACCTCGGTCAAATCGTGGGAATGGCGCGGTGCACGACCAACCTTGGTATCGTGGTGTTCATTAGCAGATAAACACTGCACTTTTCATCTCATGTTCGGAGTCGTGTATTCGATTCTCACTTTTTTTTGTTTCCCATTTAAGTCTGCAGCTCTGTTTGTAAAGGAACTCAATGTGAGAACAGTAGAGATTCGTATTTTCTCTCTCTCCATGTAGATATGCGCCCATGAAAACCAAAGAGAGTATGACACAGTGGGGAACACACATTTGCGGTTCTTACATCACAGTGAGCGTGAGCGAGGGGGTGAGTGTGAGAGAGAGAGAATTCGAATAATTTTCTGCATTTACTTCTTCTATATTTGCTATTCCTTTTGCTAGCATGACAGATCATGTGGTCTCCGATTTGTTAGGTGAGGGCGAAATAAATATGTCATGCAGAAATTTTCGTGGGCACATATATACATGCGAATGGAAAGAGTGAACAAGTGGGACAAAGGGCCATAGCTTCTATCTACAACTATTACTACTGTGTCTAATCTTGTGACCAAGCGGTTTTCTATCCAAGCGTATCGGGGCATAGCATGTTTCTTAGCACACATTGGCTATAAGATTGTGGTTCTTTAAGGCAAAACGGTAACGCAATTCCGGGTGCTCGAAGTGCAACACACAATAACAATGAAGCTCTTTATCTCACTAAACAGTAATAAACTTGTCGATTCGTTCTGTTGTTGATGAACGTTATCGGACCAGTAGTACGATAAAAGGTTCTAGATCTGCATACCTCAGTAGACACTGCTGACATCATAGTACCGTAGTGATGCGGTGCGGTGAGATGTAGATATGTTGGAGTGTGGCGTATCCTTTCTTCTTAGGATATAAAGCACAAAACGTTCGACGTTGATTCACTTACGGGTGTGCCGTTCACCCGACTTAATAAGTATCGTAGATGTGTATGAAAACGTATTAAACCTATGCGAGAGCTCACTAGGGTCTATCGTTATGTGAACTGAGTGTTTTTATACTCCTGAACAAATCTGGTACCGATTTTCGAACCCAGACGGATTGTGATCGTCGAGAGCATGGAAGCGAACGAACCTAGAGCTCTGTTTGTTGCAGGAAAGCTTTTGTCACTGCGTTTCACGTACCACCTTGGAGTACATATGGGTTTTGATGTTATCAATATGACTTTTCAATATCAGAAATTAGTGTTAGCACTTTATTTCGTTTTCCTTACGTGTATGCTTTCTTTTGTCCGAATCGTGTTAGTATTAATGCGTACGTCTTGGCATTTGGTCAATAACTTTAGGATCACATGGTAAATATTCCTTTTGTAAAGTATATGCAAGAAAACAACGAAATTTAGGTGGCATATACAAGGAGGATTTCTAGTTTATATAGCATGTTTCATAGCTATAAACATAACATTATAAATATAATACATTCGGAAGGCTTATGTATGACGCGTGACTTTATCCTAAGATGATCTCCTCTGTTTATCTTTATAGGTGTAGTTACATGTTCGGTGAACAGAATAGCTAATTGCCTAGGTATTTTTTTCTTGTCTTTTACATGAACCTACTACAACGTTTTGGTGGTAGCCATCGGTACTATTTTTAGGACTAATACTAATTTTTAGTTCCGTCCTTACCTCATGTTTTATGCTGATAATGAGGTTCTCGTCTTAGTTCCTTATTTTGAAAATTGACACCACAGAATGTTCGTTCGCTCTGTTACCATTTCTGATTTATCAGAGATGTTGTTTCATAGTAGTTTTAGAAAAACCGAGATTTCTAAGAGCAGCCATTAGGAAAGAGCTTCTTATTACTAGATTCTGAGTTTTATTACGTTTTTATGACTTAGAAAATGAAATACTTAGAACTGGAGATGCAGTTATTTTCCTCTGAATAGATCACAGAGTCAAAACTCTTAAAATATTATTGTCGCCTCCAAAAGATTCGTTTCTGTATAATAATTTATTCGTGTTCAGGAACCGCTATCATCCAGGTAAAGAAATACAACCCACATATCCAGGGCAGGTAACACCGAAAGGTCCATCAGCGGTCGCCCCACCACCGCTTACATATGTGTTTCCGCAGAGAGATGGGTAAGCATATGGAGAAGTAGTCGCTTCTAGCTCTAGTTGTACAGTTTCATTTTTCAATTAGACCTAATTCATGTTGTCGTTCAGATTAGCCGGCCAAGCCGCTTCCAACCAAATAGCTAGCGGTCTGGATGCGTTAAATTTGAATCAAAAAAATCCAGAATTATTAAACGGTAGTTTCAACTGTAGTTGGTTTAGCGGCTCAGAACTCATGTTTTCTGCTTTTCCTTTTTTAAAACATGGAAATGCCAATATTTTTCAGCTGCATGGAGTGCATTCTTCAGTACTTTGAGCAGCGGCGGGGCATCACCACAGCCCCATAAACAGTGGTAGTCCTTAAAGTCATAACTAACTCGGTGATTTTATTGTTTTCTTTGAGTTCGTTTTATTTCGTTATATCTTCGCATGAATAAAATCTATAAAACATCAAATTTCTACCTACATTTCTTCTGAGAACTTTTTTCAATCTTGGGTAATAACTCAGTACTTATTACGCCGATCAACTATCGTATCCGCACCGTTTGCTAAGGGTTTGTAGGAGAACCTCTAGAATATCGTTGTTTGCCTGTGGCGATACTTTGTTCAATTTGTACAGTACACAAATATACTGTGGGCAGGACGATGAGGGAGTTGGTGTTAGTCGCGCAGGTTGAATATCTCCAGCGGTTGATAGGGCGGAGCAAGAGCTAGTGCCTGGCTAACTACAATTTAAGACGTTTACTCGTAGGTTAATACAGGACAGCTAACAACCAGCCGTTCATACAGGAGCCAATGGCTGGTTAGACCCTGATGACGTTGACTGGTTGTACTGATCACTGTGAATCGACATCGATTTTTGTTCAAATTCAAGCTAAATGGTTGTTGGGGTTGTGTTTTAACGCTTGATGAATTGGTGCCTCGAGATTTGATTCGATGTTTACGGTTCACCAAAGAAATATCGGCTGTGCAGCAAACGTTACTAGTTCTTTAACAGACTACAATGCGGCTTTCTTTTTTTTTTGAACAAGGGGAAAGGATCTGATTCTAAGGTGAAAGTCAGCGTCTGATTTACACAATGGAGGAGAATTTGGTCAATTTTTGTCCAAAAAGGAAGCGCATCTAGTCTGATTGTTGTTCGTACGATTGTTGATACAAAACTGAACTATCAATGAGTGATTTTTTAGTCCATTCGATTTTTGCAGGTGAGTGGACAACTGGCTGCACTTGAATTTGGACATGGGAGTTCGGCTGCTTTAGTGTTTCAGATTGTCACTGCTCATCTTGCTGTATAAGTCATTGTATAAGTCATCCGACTGAGATATTCTTTAAGTGAAAGGAGAAACTGCGACTGATGGTAAACGATTGTTTGGCAAGTAACCACTAATTGTAGATCTGCTGATTGTGCTAATCGATACGAAAACTGGAACAAATGGAATTCGTCATAGTCGATATAGTAGTATAGATTTTAATTCTTAGTTTGTATGTGGTTGCTATTCTGTCCCTGTATATCGAGTAGCGGTATGCAGCGGATACTTTATTCCGTGAACAGGGCCTCTTAAGGTGATAACTAGTTCGACATTTCCCTTCGAAAACCCAGCTAAGAGTTAACCAGTGCCTGGAGTCCTCAATGTCGCGGTGAACGGCTAACATCATTGTGGAAAATATTGATTCGATTACTTAGAGCCGATAAATATATGGTGAAACGCTGTGGGCATTCTCGCACAGCCATTTCATAGTTTCAAAAACGGCTCTCCCAAAATCGAGCAATGGACGACTGAAAATTGGACTGCACCGCGGTTAAAATCTATTATTATTAGCTTCACCGTTTATCAAAACCTATACAATTGCTGCGTCTTTCAGTGTGAGAGAGATGAGTCAAAAGAAGTACGGAGGAATTGAACGGAGTCGTCACTATGTACACTCTTTCTAGTGTAGTCCTCGCGTTCGCTCATTAAACCTAAAAACTGGCGCTAGATTGTCTGCGATGTCAACGGAGCGCTATTTGTACAGCACTTTGTAGCTTGTCTGGTAGATTTACTGATCATTTTCAGCTGGTCGGTCGCTTTACAGTTTTTAAGCGTTGTTCCTTGGCCACACAATAATTTCATGGTCCGGATATCACTATTCTTTAATAATATTGACGTGGACATAAAGAGAAGAGTTGACAGGCAATACGTCTTCTTCAAAATAACTTGAAGCTGTAGTGAGGAATGTTATGCGATGGTTGCAATTATGGTTATATGGAATTTCAAACAAATTAGTCAGAAATGAGACCATCTCCGGTAATACCTTTCTAATCGAACCAAACATTGAACTCTCCCAATGGTTTACCGCCACATCGTGATTTAGAGGGGTTCCTGGGTGTTCGCTTCGATGTACAGCGGGGGATTCATACCCTGGTAGGGCCTCCCAAGCTGAGGAGTCCGGCTTTTCCATCAGGAACTTTAGGTAAGAGTAAACCAATACCAGGATCCGCCACCGTCCTGGTATCAAAGTCGCATGGTGGCAAATCTCCCTCTGATTCACAAGGGTGCGACTGCCAGTGGTGGTGGACCTTTGACAGACTTTGGCCAGGCTGAACTCAGGGTTCCAGGTAACCACAATGGCTTAACCAACAAAACTCCGAAAAAACGGAAATTATGATGGGGTCCTCCCAACTAGTGAGAACGGGCCATCGAATTGTCCAGGTAAGTAATGTTGCACAGGGTAGACAAATGATGCTTGTCGTCGAAATTTACTGTAGAAAGATTGGTCTTCGAGTGGATTTCAAGTAGATAATGTGATGAGAATCGGACGTTTCTGATGCGCCATTCACGCTCAACGGATTGAATATCGTGTCATGCTACAGCTCTGTGCTTCTTGTTCCAGAAATCAAGATAATGAACGACTTGGCCCCAGAGCCGAGAATCAGGCATCGAGCGTTTTGGAAGTTTTCAAAAACACAGGATATAGCGAGCATTATGCGGTCCGCATTACAGCGCTATGATTTTCAACTGTACTAAAGTATGCGGGTAAAACTTTGTCGCTACGTAAGCAGGATGAAAGAACACTTAGCGCTATCGAATGTTCGGTCGAGAGAGCGATGCTGAGAGGGTTTCCATTGCGCAAGTAAAGTGAGAGTCCGGTTCTCCGAACTACACCAACGACCAAAAATTGAAACGGTCGCTATACACGCCAAAATGTCCAAATTAAGGTGAGCCAGACACTTGATGTATCGAAACAACTACGATCGAAACGAGACGTTTGATTGGGTCCCATGGAATAGTATGCACACAGCAGAGATTCAATCTATCAGATTGTTGGAACTCTTCACGGTAATTCTAGAAGACACGATGATAAGCGACTTTCAAGAGCGAACAGAGTAGAGTGAGGAACCCTTGGATGGATGGATAAAGATTTTACTGACGCCCTCTGGAGTCATGAAGTCACTACGAAGATCAACAGGGGAGAAAACGAAACGCCATTCTGTTCCAGTACCACAATTTCTCAAAATAATAATAAACTCAGTGATTTATTCCCTTTGTGGATTCCTGCTACTCATCCTTTGCTTAGGACAAAATGACTGAAACAACCTTTGGTTTGTCTATATGTTAAGGAGTGCGTGTAGCGCAGTGGTTAGAGGTGCTTTAAAAAATAGATACTGGTTCTGTCGCTAGTTTAATCGAGCACTCCAGGATCGCCAAGCCGTCTATTTCTACGGGTTCGGAAAATTACTACCACGTTTGTCGGCCTGGATAAAAAAACTGACTTCATAAATCGCTTGGCCACCGTAAGTCATTGTATAGCACAGATTCAATCACCTCTTCAATGCATGATGTGGTTATGATGCATCACTCAAGAACTCGAGGATTGATCAGCTCTAAAAGGTTTATCCTCTATCTTCTGTATGTGTCAAAAACTATTTCTTTCGAAGAAAAACTCAGTGTTCATTGTGACAATGCATTACCGCACACCTTACTGTATTTTAAGGCTTGACGAAAGATGTTCAATCCTCTCAAACGGGACTTCTAAATGGCAAAAACGACCGATCCTTAAAAACCCGTTCCTAAGTGACCCCAGAATTCGTTTATTAGTAGCAGAATCTGGGGGGATAAAGGATCAAGGATAAAGCTCTCGGTGGTGATCAATTCCTAAGGGATGCGCCATGGATTCGACTTCATTAAGCATCGTTTGGAGGTTGAATATTGATATTGAATGCACATCTGGCCTTTATAACGACTCGCGGTGGCCCTCCGATGTATCGAGTCAGTGCTGCTATCCTCCCAGACAAGTCTGGTATCAATTTACCGACCCCGGAGAGATGGAAAGCCTGGTAGGCCATGAGCGCGGCGATCGATCCCATGTGTGTGTTCCAGGGCACCTCCAACCGCTGCGCCACGCGCACCTCTCCTGAATCTCGGTAACGTCGTAAAATATGAAGCTATGCCTTCTTTGCGTGAGTTTTACGGCTTCTTTTACGTTTGTCTCGTCGTTTTTGCAAGAGAACATCGAATGAAATAATGGTAATTTCTTAAAACAAGTGACAACAAATGCAAATAACGATGGAAAACCGAAAAGAAGTTATGACGATCGCTAAGAAAATCTGAACACTCAACCAAAGTTTTTAACCCACTAGTTTGCCATCAATCCTGAAAAATCGATAGGCATTTTTTCTATCATCGATAAGAAATAATAAAGCAATGAAAGAATAATCAGCTCAATAATTCATTGAATCAACCCAAAAATAAAGGTGATTTCAAATAACTTAGCATCGATAAGGAATTACTCCATGTTGTTTTCTTGCACTATAGAATTTTACATCTGCACCGTTTCGACGGCCATTTAACAGACTGGTCATCGACGCTTTCAGAGTATCTCACGTGACTTCTCCGTGAGATCAGGTTCATAGTGAGCACAAGTGTCGGGACGTGGTTTCAAATATCGTATGCATAGCACTCGTTGCAGATTGTGTTCAACTTGTCTGTCTCGAACACCGTTGATGATAATCCACGGCACCTGAACAGCATAAAGAACGAATGTCGACTGCTCTGTGTATGATAACATGGGAGGGTTAAGCATGAAGCGTTTGACGTTGGTCAATCTCTGAAGGGTGTGCCATACATTCGACATTCGATCCCGGAGTGATAGAATGCTTCGAGAGCCGAGCTTTTTCTCTTAATTTACAATATAGGCTAAGATATAGTGATTTCGATTGAAGGTTCGTTCAGCTTAACTCATCACCTAATTGTGCTCCCTAGAACGTGCCCGTGACTGACAGAAAACCGAAGCAAGGCCCCTCTTGGCGTGGTGGATAACGCGTCAGACTCGGGTAAGCGTAATCGCGTGTAAGAAGCCCAGCTGAGGTTCTAAGTTTTGCTCATATCTTAGCATTCTTGTGGTTGCATTCCATATCTTCTCAATTTGATAGTTCCATATTTATGTACCACCTTCGTGCATCGGCCATCGCAAGCCTAAACCAAATACGTATTTAAACATCTTTACTATGATACGAATGAAGTACAATGGATGACGTATTCCTGCAGGACAGATTAATGTTAAGCTCCTTTTCGTTTGTTATTTTCTTGTGCTTATCGTTATTGTTCTCATATATTCACCCAAAGAAGCTTGAGCACGGGAGCGGAAGCCATGCAGGAAGCCAATTTTTGTGTTAGGTTACCCTATGCTGTAAAAGGGCGCGGGTGGCGGTGGTTGGAGGCGCCACTGCGACGCACACATCGAATCGATCCCCGACCCCATAGCTTGTCAAGCTCTCCATCCCTCTGGAGTCGGCAAATTGGTACCAGACTTGTATGGGAGGATAGCAGCATTGGCTCGATACATCGGTAGGCCACCGACCACGATTGTAAAAAGGCTAAACATGCATTCAATCACCTCTAACGATACTTAATGAAGTCGAATGCATGGCGCATCCCTCAAAGATTTACCAACGCTGAAAGCTTTATCCTTTATCTTTTATAAAAGAAACTATGAAGTATTGTTAACTCTCCATAACAATGCTTTATTCAAATTGCATATATACAAATACCCTTTGGGCAAGACGACAAATATGTCATTTTCGGCAACACTGTGAACCGCACGGATTGTAGTTCTGGGGGCAAGCGCAGTTCTGAGCGTTTGACATAGGTTGGCAGGCTACTATTGTAGCCAACGGTTGACAGGACTGTGAGCACGACTGGGCGCATGCGGGAGCACATTGGTTTGCCTGAATTGAAATCAGTGTTTATTCAGATTCAATCTGTGTTGTAATTAATTGGTATTTAACTGAATACCGATCACTACTGACTCGCTGGCAGATTACTGCACACTTTTTTGCGCTGCAAAAAAGGTTCTGATGGCAAGGCCAACATAGTCTCCTAGTTTCCACTACTACAGAGGGAGTTCTTTTTTCTGTGCCCATTACCTGATTCTGTTGTACGCACTGCGTGTTGCAGATTTGTTCGCATTGTGGTTGACATTGAGCAGATGACGATGAGATCGGCACATTAATAGTTAGTATCACTTTATTTCGAGTTGGCTGTTGCTGGAATAATGCCAGTTTTCGCGGAGTCATTACTGCTTAAGACTAAGTAAGATGAATAAACGCACAAGCTGCTGCTGGTACTGCTGCTGGTACTGCTGCTGTTGGTATTGCAGCTGTTGGTACTGTTGTTGCAGGTATTGTTGCTGCTGGTACTGTTGATTCTGCACTTGTGGAACACATGTTGGCAAGCAAGCTGGTTGACAACCTGGAGGACATTGTACCGACTGTTGTACCTGAAGTTTCCGACATGACAATGTATGAAATAACAACAAGTGGTTTTGTTAGATCATCAAAACTTTTATAGCAGCCTACTAAACAAGGGGGTGTGGAAAGTGCAACGGTTTAAAATGTCCTACTCTTCACTCATGGTCGCAGTTCAACCCAGTCGAAGGTCATCTAAATCTCTCTTCAGTTCGGAATCGTCAAATTGATACTAAACCAGTAATGCTGAAAAATCTTTCCCTATCCACAAAGTGTGGCGACAATTTTGAGAACGCCGTAGAAAAGTTATCTCAGCATTGTGTAGAGAATCAATTCAGCTAGAATTCATGGGCGGTAATGAAGGTGACAATCTTCTAGTGTCCACTTAAATCCTCCCGCAAACATGGTGTTCTTCTTAGAACCCGTGTTGACGACAATGGACTGAATGAAGTGCTTCACAATATGTGAAGTGAGGTCGTAAATGATGGAAGATGAAAAAAAAAACCATGGGGAGGCAACATACATTCGATTCCATTCGTACGATAAAGGCAATTCTACTCCGAATTTACCGAAACGGAAGAATAGAAGGCCTCTCTCTCTCTCTGGTTAGCCCGAGGCATGGGATCGAACCAACTCGTCACCCCTAACCACTATGCTATAACAGAAGTTGGTTCATACAAATACCAAACTAACGACTGGTTGAGGTTGAGGTTGAAGTGTAGGCTGAGCTTGAGCTTGAATGCAAATCACTGTACAGCTTGGTTGACATGCTGGTGCACATTGCTGCTGCTGTGGTTGCTAAAATTAAATCCGATAACCGATTGAGACGTGCTCAAAATATTTTCCTTGAAATCTTCACTAAGACGGAATGATCCATATATTTATAAAAATTAAACAAATAAATTAATAAGCCTACGATCGGTTGCTGACAGACGACCTGACATTGTTGATTACATTGTTGCTCACAATTTGGAGCGTTCTGCTGTTGGCAAGATTGTAGACAAGCAGATTGACATTCACTGCATTGATTCTGATCGTGCTGCAAGCCGTATTGATTTATCGATTGAAAAAGTGAAGAAATCATACAGAATCACATTGTAATCGTTTGCTCTTACATTGCTTAACGTTACAGTTTTGCTCTGTATTACCATCAACATTGAATAAGTAGTCTATTCAGTGTATACGATAAATCACGCGCTAACATCCAACGAGAGAACAGAAGTGGAAGGTTCAAAACGTTTACCGGACTATATGGACGATAAGGTTGATACGGTTGTGGTTGCTGTATTGGCTGTTGCTGACAAAGTGGTCGACAGTTCTGTTCGCATTGTGGCTGACACGATTGTGGTGGTTGTCCGGCAGTTGAACATTCATTCATGCAAGCATTCATGCATTGTTGACACTCATTCTGTCCTTCACGATACGGTAGATACGGTGGTGGCTGAAGAGCATGGATGACAATCATTACCGAAAGAGTTACTCCGCTAATGGCATGCAACTTAATCAGGTAGACGTACCGTCACCACTGTTGCGGGGTATGTAATTGGTGGCAGGGTACTGCTCGGCAAGTAGCCAGGAGTGTTGTAAATCTGCTGACCGTACTCGTTTGGTAGACTGAAAGCGATGAAATGCATTTCGTCTATTATTTAGCATTTTATCCCTTAATCGTTCATCTGGAAAGCAAATTAAAATCGAATCTTCCCAAAAAAACTCATGAGTTTTGATTTGCAATAGCATTCAAAATCCCTCTCAACGATTTACCGCCTCATCGTGGCTGGCAGGTGTTCATAGGTGCCGGACTGCGATGTACAGCGGAGGATTCATTCCCTGGCATGGTCTCCCTAGCTGAGGAGTCCGGCGTTTCCATCAGGAAGCCTAGCTAAGAGTAAACCAATACCAGGATCCACCGCCGTCCTGGTATCAAAGTCGCATGGTGGCAAATCTCCCTCTTGACCAGCAAATCTCCGAAAAGTGGAGATTATGCTGGGTCCGCACAGCAGATGGGTTATTTAAGTATCAAATATCAGGCATAGCTCCCAGAATCGACTTTCTATTAACCTCGACATTGGCATATAAATTCGTCCTTTTCATTCGCAGCAATCGCGATGTTGTTAAACAGCGTACATTTACTTTCATACAATAACACACACACAATACAACCGTAGCTGATGCTTCGGCAGAAGCGCCTTCTTCAGAGCCGCTTTTTTCACCTGTCTTTCACCAAGGAAGTACAGCCACTCAGAGTCGCATAAGGTTAACGACTCCGAGCAGCTGTTCTTGACGACTCAAGTATAGCATTCAAAAAACATGTAAGTGTAATAATCTGCGCAAGAAGTTGTCCGTATCGATGTTGAACTGTTCAAATGATCACAAACAAGAAAAGCATTCCGAGCTGACAAGTAGCTTGGTATTTTAGCCCGAAAGCCCAGCGATGAGCAAACTGTATCGAGAAACACTACTATCTTGGCAATAACATGGTTATATGCTAAGTGTTGACGACCTGAGAAGGCAAGTAGCAAGGCGTTCGGGACCCTAGAATGAGAATTCTTACTCAACCGCAAAAATAGCAGTCAAACATGACAAATATAACAGTAAATAACACCGTAACCAAGGGTTATGATTTAACGGACATGAACATCTGTCCAAAACCGAGAAAGGATCGAAAATGGAAGTCTTGTCGTTTTGAACGAGTCGTGGGAACAGGTATCCATGTTGTCAAAACAATTTTGCAGAGCTTTAATTAAAATCACTTCAACAGATTGCTCTACTCTAAATCAGTGGCTACACAAGAGAAAACCAGGACTGCGCTCCCATGCGTAATCCTCTTTCTAGCGTAATCTTCTCGTTAGCTCATAAAACCAACAAGCTGAGCGCTACAATCTTGTATGCGCTGCCAGCGAAACACTATTTGTGAAGCACTTACCAGCTTGTCTGGCAGGTTTGTAGGCAAGCTGGCTGGTTTTGCTGCTGCTGACAGGCGACGTTGCACTGTTGAATACACTGAAAACTTTGCCATTACTCACTGAGACAACACTCATCAACTTTTCATTGTTTTCATTCATTTCGTTCCAAAGTTTTACAGTGAAATTTGCAGCTTTCCTTAAGTGTTTCTAAAAAATGTTTCCCACTCACTTGTTGTTGCTGTTGTAGAGGTTGTAGTTGCACTGGTTGGTTGCAAGCCGTCTGACAGGTATTACTGCAAGCCTGCTGGCATTGAACTAATGGTTGCTGTTGCTGCACACATGAATCAACGCATGTTGATTGGCATACTGGTGGACATTGGTTGATTTGCTAGAAATTACCGAGTAGGGTAGAAGAAGGTTTAAGCTGATTCTTCAGGATTTCTCATATAGAACGCTTCCGCTTAACAAATTTTGATTGCTTCACTTTGGAGAATACAGCTTAACGATTAGAGGAAAGGGGAGATCCGACAAACGAAAAGTGAGACAAGGAGAAATGGATATTAAAAAGATGTAGATGGGAGAACAGAAATATGAAGGAGGAAAGAGAGAGCTGTGAGCAAAATGATGGCCACTGCTTCCAAGCGTACCTGTTGAGGATAACACTGACAACTTGGCGCTGCTTGTGGCTGAGCACATTGGCAGTTCTGTTGAGTACTGAGTTCGACGACAGCTATACAAACACATTGTGGTTGCTGTGTTGCACATCCGCAAGTATGACGACGAGTACGAAGCTGTAAGGCACAGAGGATGTACATCGGTAGCTGCGTTCTTTTTTCGGACAGAACTTTCTAACACAATAAAAAAACTTCTTGGTAAATAGTCTTGAAATGAAGTCTCTCGTTATCTTACAAAGAATCGCCTGTAATCTAGGCTATCTGGAATCGATTACTAATCTGGTGTCTTTAGCACTGTTTTCCTCGGAGGAACAATAACTTGTGAAACTGCAGATGGAACTTTCGAAACTTTCGGGAGAGATCATAAAAAACCTTCAACAGATTTGGTAGCGGTCCACTTAACTTAGACTTGCTTAGATCCAAATCTGATCCGCGCAGTTTCTGAGCGTCTGTGAGTTTCCTATTACACTACACTGATGAATTTCTACACGCTTGCGTAGTCAGCCATAGCTTTTTTTGAACAGTCAGTGGATCATTGAAGGATTAACTTTAAGCACATAACTATTCATTTATATGCAAAAATTTTGCTTCAATTAGTGATCTTTAAAAATTTTTAGAAAATTTTGCATTCATTGATCAAAGTACGGTATTTGGGTAAATCTTAGGCGAAGGCTTAGGCAACGGTAATTGCTTCTGTAATCATACCACCTATAGTCCTGTTAAACACGAAATAAATAGGCGAAGCTCTATAAAGTCTCCATTTTCGACTTTACCGTTTAGTGGTCCTGCAATGGAACGAGAAGCGCGAGTAATGCAATTGTGCCTAACTACTACTTTGTAGAGTTTATTAAATACTGTTCTTTATTTCACTTGACAAAACTTGATATATAAGATAAATTTGCAGATAATGTCGGAAAATGAACGAAGTTTACCGGTTCAGCCAATGAGACGGCGATCAAACAGCAGACAATCGGAAGCAGGAAGCGCAGCATTCGTTGTCGTTATCGGTCGGCGCGACCTGTGGTGGTGATTCCCCTTTTATCTACTCGCGTACCGGTCCAGTGGTAATTTCAGGCTGAAAAGTCAACGTTGCCCGTTCATCTATTTGAAGTTTTTGTTTGTCATCGGCCGATCTCACCGCTTCATGTGTATGTTTGCGTTAGCGTGTACGTGGAAATCGACGCAGCATTGCACAGACACGCAAACCAGTTACACACCACTGAGCAGATTCGAGTGCATGCTGATCTGCTTAATTCAGAGCATTTCTTGTTCGAAACTTGCTAAGCACCTGTCACATAATTCACTGTGTAACCCCTCAGTGCCAGGTAAATTTCAGTATTGAAATCTCCACCAAATACTGTAATTTCAACGGCAGATACCAACTATATGGCAGATATAAGTTAGTTCAGGGTAAGCTTGTTTTTTAGAGTATAGCAGCACAGTTTATTTCAATGGAGAGTACCATAACGAAATAGACTACATCATAGTAAACAGAAGGTTTTGCCTAACCGATGTCGCTGTTTCCCCAAAATTCTATATGGGATCAGACCATCGTGTCCTTCGTGCAAGATTCTATTTCTTGCGGGAAGAAGAAAAATCCGCTAAATTCCAAAATCGAAATCCCAGAACCACTGTAAACTGGGATTTATTCAATTCATTAGTCGGCTGTTGGGAAGACGCCGTTGTCAATAACATCGACGAGGAATACGATCGGCTCATTCAATATCTTCACGCTAGCGCTATGAAAGCTCAGAGTTCGAAAGTCACCAAAAGACTTCTGTCTCCAGAAACACTCGAGCGGATACTTCAGCGTGGAATCGGACAAGCTGCAGGCAACCGCGAACTAACGTCCGGACTTGCAGAACAATGGAGACAGGCGATAAAAGGAGATCTTAGAGAGAGAAGAGCGGCAGTAATGGCCGAAGCTGCAGAGGCTGGGAAAAGCATTCGCAAATCCCACCGAAGCTTCGCCGATTACAAGACCAAAATGATTCCTCTCCGGCACCCAGACGGAACAGTTACAGCGTACAGAAAGGCAATTTGGAAAATCATTCACGAATACAACTCGGATCTCTTTGATAGCCACGTCGTCCTTCCTTCATATAAAATAAAGGAGGATGGATTCGTCGTACCACCGGTTCTCCCTTCCGAAATCCGACATGCTACTTCGTCGGTGAAAAATCGAACAGCACCAAGACCGGAAAGGATAAAATCAGAACACTTGAAGAAGCTTCCGCCAGTCCTCGTAAACACACTGGCTCGGCTCTTCACACGTTACCTATCTCAATGCAAGGTCTCTACTCAGTGGAAGAAAGACCGTGTGGAAGAGTGGAAGACCTTCAAGAAGGGCGACCTACACAATATCGGCAACTATTGCGCAATCTGCTTGCTGTCTGTCGTCTACCAACTTTCCACTCGAGTCATCCTAAACACGATTGACAGAACACTAGAAGAAGACAACCACGTGGGGGAAAGCAGGGTTTCGTAAAGGATTTAGTACCATGGACCAAATCCACACGGTAACAAGGCTCTTTGAAGCATCACGAGAGTACAAAAGACAGCTCCGCCTCACTTCCATCGATTTACAGAAGGTCTTTGACTCAATTGAGGTAGAAGCAGTCACGGAAACCCTTGATAGTCAAGGATTCCCTACTCAGTGCATAAAATTCTTCGTGAGCTGTACAAAAATTTCACAACCAAGATATCACCATTCTACAACGATATTAACATTGACGTCAAAAAAGGAGTTAGGCAAGGCGATACCATCTCGCCCAAATTATCTACCGCCACCCTCCAGAACGTCAGGCGAACATTGGAATGAGACAATATAGTATTGAAAATCGATGGTCGGCAGTAACACCATCTTCGCTTTGCTGATGACATCGTCCTCACAACACTGAACATTAGCCAAGCGGAACGTATGCTTGACGACTTTGATAAAGCCTGTGGAAAGATTGGTCTTCGACTAAATCTCACTAAAACGATGTTCATGAACGACGGATTGGTTTTGCATGTCCCATTCACGCTCAACGGAACGAATGGTCTCCGAATGCTCCAGTTATATCTATCTAGTTCGTGAAATCAATATGAAGGACGACATAGCTCCAGAACTGAGCAGAAGAAAACGAGCTACTTGGGAAGCTTTCAAGAGCATCGAGGATGTAGTGAAGAGAACAAAGAACACCCGACTCCGTGCCCACCTTTTCGACTCAATGGTACTTGCTGCCCTAACGTATGCGTCAGAAACCTGGTCGCTGCGTAAGCAGGATGAAAGGTCATTCAGCGTTATCGAACGTGCAGTCGAAAGGGCGATGCTAGGAGTATCCCGTTCCACATAAGTAAGAGATGGGATCCGAAGCTCCGATCTGCGTCAACGATCAAAAATCAAAGATGCCGTTCTGTACGCCAAACAGCCGAAGATAAGATGGGCCGGACACGTAATGCGTATGAATGACAACCGATGGACAAGAGTCGTTAGTGACTGGATTCCTCGGGATGTCAAACTCATTGCAGGAAGACCACCAACCCGATGGTCAGAGTTCTTCACGAAAAGCCTAGAAGGAAGACATGATGATCAACGAGTCCCTAGAGCGAACAAAATGCACTGGGCTACTCTTGTACGCGACAGGGAAAAGTAGAAGATTTACTGGCGCTCATTCGAGTTACTCGACGATCAACGGGACTACAGGTGGTACAGGTGATAGCAGCACAGTTTATAAAGCTAGTGAGCGGTAAGAAAAGTTACGTGTTCAGCGTTCATTCATCCCTTAGTAATGTGCCACGCTTTAGAATACATTCATTGATTGACAAATGAGTGGATGCATATTGACCTGTAAAGTGAATTGCAGTGGCCGATAGTGTATAAAGTCGGTTCTATTTTATCTTCTAAGACAAGTATAGGACCCATTATTTAGCCCCAGATGGGAGGAGGCCGTTGTTGTTTAGGACGCTGGTTCCAACCAAAAATCGCGCTTGTACTGCAGTGCACCTGGAACCACTGTGCTGCACATGCCCTAACAACGTTAATACGGGATTTTTTTTCGAGGTTTTGCGCACATTGGGCGTTCTTCGAGAGTTTCGCCTAGAAAAGGCTTATTCCACGGTTTAGCGCACGTTAGGCACGTTTCTATAGTTTCGCGCCGAAAGCGCTTATCTCACATTTTAACACATGTAAGGCGTTTATCGAGGTTTTTGCTAGGAAAACGCTTGCTTCGAAGTTTAGCACACTTAAGAAGTTTTTCTAGAGTTACTTACTTACTTGGACACTAGGACGGTCCGTCTTCACGAGTTGTGCGGACCCCAGCACATATGCCATTCGTTCCTTTCTCTCGCAATCGTAATCCATGGTGATGGTCTTGTTCGAGCACGGTAGCTCGTGCGAGTCTCATACCGTGATCTGTAAAATAACTTCAGCCGTAGGTACAGCTGATTAACTTTGTTTACGAACACGTCCAAGATGTGACAAATTTTCTGACAGACAGATTGAGAGTGCTGATTATATTTCAGAAGACATCGCTCATGCCCTCTGTGCACTCTCGACGAAGCACTCTTGACGTAGTTGAAGTACCAACCCACTTCTCTGCAGCTGAACAGAACGCTGGGAGGACCGTAAAATCAAAGAGATGAGCGCGGATTTTCGAGTCCTTCAGTTCGTCGGTGGCTGGTTTGAGAGGCCTGAATGCTGCCCAAGCTGCTCTCCTTCTTCTATCTAGTTCCTCCTTAATGTTGTTTTCCATGTTCATTGATCGCCCAAGGTAAACGCACGATGTGATCTCTCCAATGAGAGAACCATCTAATTCAATTTTCTTGCCTTCGCACCATGGATTTTTCATGAACTGGGTCTTCTTTCGATTTTTGCGAAGTTCGACCTTTTTCTCCGTTTCGTTGAACTCGCTGATCATAATCTCTGCTTCGCTAGTACTTCTTGAGAAAGTGACAATGTCGTCGTCAAAACGAAAGTTTGATAGGAATATTGCATCAATACGTATGTCTTTCTAATCCCAATCGAGTGACTTCAATACTCACTACAGTGCGGCACTAAACAGCATTTGCGATATTGTGTCGTTCTGTCGAACCACTTTTCCTATGGGTATGGTGAGAGGCTGATGGAAAGCTGTATTTTCGCAGTGCAGTTCTGATAACAGTCGAACAGAGTCCCTGTGTAGAACGGGTCCACTCCTTGGTCGACGAGCGCTGATTTGATTGCATTCGTTTCGACACTGTCAAACGCTTTTTCATAGTCGAGAAAGGTTAGGACTAGAGGCAAGTGGCATTACCGACAAACTTCGATGGTCCTGGACACGGTTTGTACGTGGTCCATGCAGCAAAATCGTTTTCGAAATCCTGCTTGCTCGATTGGTTGCGCCTCATCCAACGTCCTCGATATCCGCGAGAGGATAATCTTTGTGAAGAGCTTGTAGAGTACACCCAACAGGCATATGGGACAATAGTTACGAAGATCCCATCGGTCTCCTTTCTTGGGCAAGATGACCGTGCACGACGTCCTTCACGGGTCTGGGATTTTTTCCTTTTGAAGGTAACCTGTCGTATGATTTGCGAGAAGTACATGTAAATTTTGGCTTCCAGCTCTAAGGGAGTCAGCGGTAATATTGTCGGGTCCTGGAGCTGTGCCTCTTTCCATACTTTCTATCTCAACCCGAACCTCCGACGCAAGAGTTTCAGGTGGTTTTTCTCCAGCGCGGGTATTAAGGTCCGGGACGGAGGTTGGGGAACGGAAAAGGTTGGAGTAGAACGTTTCCGCTATTAATTCCATATCATGGCGGAAAATTTTGAGATCCCATCTTCGTTTATCAGGGCTGACAGCGAAACATTGTATTCACACAAGTCGCGACGGTATTTTTTCAGACTGCTTCTTTACTCTGCTGCTTCAAGTATTTTCTTCTGCTGGTACCGTTGTAGATCTTCCTGCAAAGCTCTTCTGCAGCTGGCATTTATTACTGGCCATGTTAAAAGTGTTGCAGTAGGATTAAACTTCAGTTTCCTTCTCTTTTCGAGCAACTCCTTAGTAGTGATGGAGATGCGGTCCGATTTTCTTGCTTGAGGAACTGAAGCTAACTCGGCACAACATTCAGTCCTTCAACAAACAGCCCGTAGTCTTCGGTCAGGTCTTTAATATGCCAGTCACGTTTGGATAGGAGTTCGTTCAGAATGTTTTCATCGTATGCAGCTAGCCTTTTTTCTCGTTGTCGATGAAGAGAGTTTTTTTTCCAGCTTGCTGCTGAATCGAATCTTCGCGCGAAGAAGGCGGCAATCGGAACCAGTGCAGAATGACGGGACTACCGATGTGTCAAGTAGGCACCATCTTCTATTTGTCAGAATGTGGTCTATTGCCGCATGAGTCATGCCGTTGGGAGACTACCATGTCCAGTGGCGGCTTTCTTTCTTCGAGAAAACTAGTTTCCATGGAAGAGAAATGCTGCGAACAAGAGACCTGCGAGACGGTTTTCATTCTGATTTCTTTCTCCTAATCCAAAATTTCCGATCCTATATTCGCCCTCCTTGGCTTTTCCTATTTTGGCGTCGAGGTCTCCGTCAACAAATTTGTGATATGCTTTATCACTGCGGATGACTTTCTCCAACTGGTAGTAAAACACATTTAATTCGTACTCATCAGCTGTGTTGGTCGGTGAGTAGCAGTTGATAATAGTGATCTTCTTATGATGCGACGGTTGAAGACGGAGAACGGCTATGCGAGGAGAAAGGATCACGTATGAGTCGACGAGATGGACGATGGACGACAAAGCCTATGCCACCGACATTTCGTGGCGGACCTTTTCTCCGCGGATCACAAGAGTCTCGTTGTTTAGTTGGCATATGTCGGTCTTCTCGATTTTTGTTTTTTTTAATGCAATCACATGAAATTTAGTGCGATCTGCTGCTACAAGAAGTGCGTGAAGATCGGCGTCTGTGGAGAGTTTTCTGGCGTTATGCGCGCATAGTAAGAAACAATCTCCAAGGCGTGTCGTGACTGTGTTCGTTACATCCGGTTCCAATGAGGTCCTGCGTAACCCGGGATCTCGCGGCCTCTCACCGCCAAACGTCATAGAAGGGAGCACCCAGTGTGCGGGATACTGAGGCTGGCCTATTGCTGGTTGTACAAATTGGTCCTCCCTGGATCCTGACTTAACCTTGCGAAAGCGTATCCAGGTCTTTACCATGATGTGAATCTGAGGAAGGTGTGTTTTCGGCGGCTAATCCTTCTCTCGGTCTTCCTACTCAAACTTGGTTAACTAAACCGATGCTTGTAGATATAGGCCTAATTAGTGCATTTAAAACATATTTGTACAGGGATAGGCGAGATTTTCGGGCATTAACTTTGAAAAATTCCAAATTTTGTGATAGTGCTGATTGCCGTTGAATCTATCAGCTTACGGTAAAAAATAACGGAATGAGGGATTGAGCATCAACGTTGATAAGTCCTTAAGACAAATTCCATGCACTCGACTCCATTCCTAACATCGTGGAGGTAACTGTGTGCACATTTGCAGTCTACCATAGTGAGGTCTAACTACATAGAGAGTTTGTGAGGCGTACCAGGTTTTGTTTTCAAAAAAAAAGCGTTACAAACCAGTAAATAACAACGCACATGGTAATCCTACCCTAGAGAGTTGACTGAAAGGACCTTCGTAACTACTGGCCAATCTGCTTTTTAAGTGTAGCCTATAGGCTCCCCTCAAAGATCGTCCTATTGAGCATACCATGAACATGGGATGTAGCACAACCAGTTGACCAATGAGGAATTAGGCGAGAATCGTAGTCCACGAACCTTAGGAAATCGCTGTATAGCGTTGCAGCAGTCCGTCGGGAGCACCATTTGTTCTTCGTCTTTCTTTATTGGCTAAGAAAAAGCGTTTGATAGGGTTTAAACGAATGAAATCCTATTAACTCTCCTCGGTCAAGGAGTGGACATCCCCAATATTAAAACTCTAACTGACTGCCATCGCAACTTGAGCACGAAAATACAGTTCTCCAGCTGATGTGTTACTATCCCCATAAGATAACGGGTGCGACAATGTTACTATATTTCGCCAAATCTGTTTAGTACCATGTTGCGGTGGGTGATGAAGTCATTCTATTGGGACAAGAACGACAATCGCATTGGCGGCAAATTTCTGGCAAAACTTCATTTTCCTTTGCCAAAACTGCCATCGTTTCGACGAATGGCAACGAAGCATATACGATGACTGACGACATCAGAAAACCCTGGGAAAGGATTGGATTTCTCGCGAATAAGAAGAAAATCCGGCCCTCGAAAAACTTATGTAGTGTAGGTGAGCGAATCAAATCGGATGGTTTTCCATGGAAGTGGCACTACAGATACTACGTTTACCCTTGACGTTCAGTGAATATGAAGAACAACATAAAACATAGGTTACACAGAAGAAGTATGAATGATGGGACGTGTTCGGCCCTTCTAAAGGCCCCCCATTGACCTCCGCTTGGCTTGTTGGCTCAGCGACGATAACAGTGCTCTCTCATATGACAAATATTACAAATGCACACAAGATCTGACGGAAATGTGAAGCTCATTGCTTCGAAACCATCTCCTTCGAGATCAAGGGGTTGCAAATCGGTGGCGAAACATAAATGAGCCAATCGTATAGTAAGCATAACAGACGATCAATATCGTATCAGTGGATCGGTTGCGTTCTGTGGCTTAAGTTTTTGTCTTACGTCATGTTGAAAGCCGAAGAAAAAACGATTTTCTTTCCTTGATCACTAATTCTTCGTTGTAACACTTCTTTACACCATCGAAAACTGAACGTTAATATTATGACAGTAAAACACTAGTGTTGACAAGTTCGAAGAGTACAGAATGATAGAGTGTACCTGCAAAACAAGATTGAGCATTGGGGTGATGTAGGGTGGAGAAGTACACTCTTAGAGCTTAAAGTGTCTATATCTACTACAATTTTCACGGCAGGGTACCAAGCGAAATACAACCACAACGTTGGTGAGATATTTGTAAAACTCTGGACTGCAGATGTTTATAGTGGGGAACGAACGCGCTTTTACCCTTTCCGGGGCTAACGCGTTCACCACCACACCATGTGCGTCCTTCATTTCGCCTGTCTCTCAGCTAGTTCTATCGATCAGTGCCATCGCAATCACCTGCCAACGGAATTGATCTGGGGAGCCCACATCGGCACATCGGCATTGGACACAGTTAAGGTGGGGCTGTAGTTAAAATCACAATGTTTTACCTTTTATTTTCTGTCTACAATCCCGTTGACGGGTGAATGCTGATGGCACTGAGCGATAGAACTAGCTGAGAGACAGGCGAAACGAAAGACCCGCATGGTGTGGTGGTGAACGCGTTACTCTCCGGAAAGGACAATAGCGCGTTCGTTCCCCACCATAGGCACCTGCGGTTCAGAATTTTGCAAATATCTCAGCATTATAGTAGTTATATCTCAGCAACGTTGTGTTTGTGGAGGAACTTAATCGGCTCCCGATTGATTATTTGATTATTATTTGATTGCTGTTATATTACTATATTATATTATATACTGTTATTATTATATTATATTATATTATATTATTATATACTATATTATATGCTATATTATTATTATATTATTATTAGATTATATATTATATTATATTATTATTGTTATTGATTATTATTATATTATGTTTGATTATTATTATTATGTCGAATTCTTGCTACGTCTTGCAAGAGAGTACAAAAGAGAAATCGGTACGATAATCAAATCGGTCTAAATTACCAGATTAACGTTGAGTGATTTTGAAGCAATACCAGGATCCATCACTTGTATCAAAGTCGCATGGTGCAAATCTGCTTCTGACCCAAAAAGGCTGCGACTGTCTGTGGTGGTGAAAACCTGGAGCAGATTTTAGCCAGGCTGACATCGGGATTCCAAGGAACCACAATGGCTTAACCAGCAAATCTCCGAAAAATAGAGATTATGCAAGGACCTGCAAAACCAGGTAGGACAGAGCATTTAAGTATCAAGTTTCAAGTAAGATTTTGAACTAAATCCATATAGACAACTGTTTGCTAATGATACCCAACTCGCCATAAATGTTACGTATCTCTTCCTCTTTTTCAATGCACCATCCTAACTGGAGGATTAGGCAGCGAGATAGTGATTTCCAGAAGCCAAGGTTCATATCATTACACTCGTTAAACGGAAGATTTCTAGCACTCTCACAATCGTTTGTTCCTCTTTTTTCTAAAATCTGCTCATTCTGTGCTTAATCTGTGTAGAAACGTCGATTGATGGTTCGCGTTGATGGCGTCTCCATCGAGTACAGTCAATCTGCTTCCACAACGCGACTTTTTGCACTGCTGTTTTCGCTACTTTTTGCCTAATTTTTTTCTATTATTCCTATTCAATTTTATTTTACATGGTTCGTCTTCACGTCTATTGTGCAGGTCTCAGCACTTCCCATATTCGATTTGTTTCCTCTCATCCATTCTCCACAAAAATTTTCCATCCTTTTACGTGTGGGTTCGGTTGCTGCTTGGGGAATTTCATTTCATCTCGAATGTCGTAGAATGATGGTTGAGCTATTCTCCCTGGAATCCTGAGTTAGCCGGGCTGAAGCGTTCCCAACTGAATTGCGGAGAGTGTTTTTTCCCCAGACAAGTGCAATACCAACTCCCCAACCCCGGAGGAATGAGGGGCTTGGTTGGCCAGGAACGGAGTCGAATTACCATCATACTCGTGATGACAGTTATCACTACCACTGTGCTATCCGCCCCTTTCGTCCAATTTGCCTATTTTGATTCTTTTTTTTTCTTCTCAACGATCAGAGTGCATAAGTATTTCAAAGTACAATTTTGACGACATCATCATTCACATTATATGTCAAACATAAAACAAATCTTGCTTTCGCTTCCTAAGAATGTGGTCCTACGCCAAATTGGAATGTTTTTTAGGTTGTTTTGGGGAAACTTAGATAGAAAATCGATAAATTTGTCATCATCACTCTAAAAACTTGACTTTTCAACTGTGTGAACATAGCCACAACGATGCTGAGATATTTGCAAAAGTCCGTACAGCAGGTGTCTCCGGTGGGGAACGAACGCGCTATTAACCGGAGCTAACGCGTTCACCATCACACCATGAGGGTCCTTCGTTTCGCATGGTCTCTCAACTAGTTCTATCGATCTCTGCCATCAGTAATCACCCCGTCAACGGGATTGGTCTGGAGAACCCACATCGGCAATGAACCTAGTTAAGCTGAGGCTTTTAGTTATAACCATAATCTTAACCGTTTTATTTATTGCCTACTCTTTTAGTGGCAAGTTATGCTGCGAAATATAGCTTCTGTGATGCTAAGATATTCATGTTTTTGCAAAACTCTAGACCGCAGGTGTCTATGGTGGGGAACGAGCGCGCTATTGTCCTTTCTGGGGCTAACATGTTCACCATCACACCATGTGGGCCCTTTGTTTCGCCTGTCTCTCAGCTAGTCCTATCGATCAGTGCCATTAGTAGTAAGCAGAACATAAATGTAAACATTGTGTGAACATAATCCATACAATCATCATGCGGTATCCCTCATGAATTTCTTGTTTTGTTCAACTCAGTTTCACACTGCGAGTTTCTTGTCTCCGATAAAAAGTAACTTTTTACAACCAAGTGGGTGAAAGCAAGAAATATCATGTGATCATCTTATGACTATAGAGCTTTTACAATGTTGATGGATGCCATCAAATGCTCTACACCACCTTCACTGAAATCGAGCTCTACAGTGACTTCCGACATTCCATTCATGAACAAATCACTTCTCTTTCATAGGTTGACGAAACTTTTCTGCTGACAGCTTGAGTGCTGTGTAGGTTTGTGAAACAGTTTTTTAAAGTAGACTCGGTGAGGATTGAACCAGCCGATCCAACCAGCTAAGGGTATCGTGATATGGAGCGATACAACGCAGCAGCTTCAGCATCTTTCTGCTGATTGAGAACAAAACAAAAAAGCAACAATTGAAAAACCAACGGTCGCATTAACGCACCTTGTTGTTTGAATGCATCGTGCTTCGCCAGGAACCTCAATGTTAACGGTGTAGTTGTAGTGTTTGTTCGATTTTGGATACGAGTTTCCGTATGAACTACGAAATTCCATAAAGATGATGACGATGAAAACGATGACCAACTCTGGTCGAGGCATTCTCTGAAAAAAGATGTAGATTTCATAAAGTGTGTTTGAACCCAAGAGCGCAAAATGCGCAAAGTTCAATAAATGAGTAATATTTGAAGCGACTGAATCTGATCCTTTTTGTTCATAAGACTGATGGCCTAGATGAAGGGTGAGGTAGAATTGCAAACATTCAAACAGGTTATTGCTTAGTAAAAAATTAAATATGAGCCATTACTAATTGGAAGGGGTTAGAATCTCCTAAGTAAACAGCTGATGAAGGACGATGAGTGCAGATCACTGAGCTGAGCGAGCAGATAGATATGAGACGGACTCACCCCACTCCTTCAACCCTTCTACTTCCACTTGCTATCATCGACATCGTAGTTTTCGAATAATATAAGACATTAATAATATGTCTGGCTCTTCCTTACTTCAAACATTCACAAAAGACTTACGAATTACTTAAATAGCTGTTTATTAACGAGTAACTTTAGAAATTACTCTTCGCGCTGATCAATCCCTGAGAGATCCACCATGCATTCGACTTCACTAAGCATCGTTTGGAGGTGATTGGATGCATATCTGGCCTTTACAATAACTTGCGGTGGCCTACCGGTGTATCGAGCCAGTGCTGCTATCCTCGCTATTTGCGAGTCTGGTGCCAATTTGCCGACCCCAGAAGGATGGAGGGCTTGTTGGGCCATAGGCGCCAGGATCGATTCCACGTCTGTGTTGCAGGGTACCTCCGAACACTGCTCCACAAGCGCCATTTGAGAATTTCCGAATGATGAGTGAACATTACGGTAGAGATGAGAAGAATGCTTAGATACAAGGCACTGCGTCGAATTTCAAAAATGTGAACAGCAGAGCATTCATAACTACTGCGCCGTATTCGCTCATTAAAAATGATTAAGAAGATAAAAGGTAATAAGGTAGAGAGGAAAAATGGAATGCAGTTTGAATTATTTTTTCCATTCATTCTCCGATCTTTACGAGCTCATCTTTTTAAATTATTTTGTAAAAAATATAGCAGCATAGGAACCGATTTTTACTATTCAATAGGTTTTTCCAGTGCAACGTCACAGTGGCTTCCCAAACTTTCACGAACGGAGCGGAGAGCTGTGGTGCACATTTAGAACAGACACAGAAAAACTTCAATTTTAGTGTCTTTCTGCTTGATCAGACTTTTCTTAAGTGAAGTTCCGAAATTTATACCCACCACAAAGACGCTTTCAGGTAGGCATCATGGGTGGCCGACCAACGGTCACCGACCAGACGTAGTCTTGCCACATTCCGATCACGTTTCTCTTCTACGACGGCGGATTTTTTTAAAACGAGTACTCGAGCAGAATACTTGAAAATGCTTCCAATTTGACTAATTCAGCCAGAAAATAGAACATCTTCTGCTGTATATCGAAGTCCAATACAGAGAACAACAGCTCTCGTCGCAACAATGAAACACAACCATTGAAGTCTGCTGCCAATCACTTACTCCCGCATATTTTTGCAAGGATTATCCACACTATTCTATAATTGTTTTTAAAGAAATAACACCGTCTATAATCCTTCTTTAGAATAAGCTACTCTGTCTATTACCGTATCCTACTTGCGTGGTGGGCAATTACTTTTGGTATACGGTGTGATAGGGCACGTGTGGCGCAGTGGTCAGAGGCGCCATGCAACACACACGTGGAATCGATCTCCGCCCCGTGGCTCACCAAGCCTTCCATCACTCCGAGGCGGGCACTCGATACATCGGTAGGCCACCGCGAGTGATTATAAAGGTCAGATATGCACTCAATGACCTCCAAACGATGCTTAATGAAGTCGAATGCATGGCGCATCCTTCAGGAATTGATCAACGCCGAGACCATTATCCTTTTATATGGTGTGATAGGAGGGACAGAAATAGTGATGCAAAATAAAGAAGTCAAATAATGAAAAATATGTAAAATGCGAATAAATATTAGCGTAAAATAAATGTGAAATAAATGATTATGTAAAATATAAAAGATAAAAAGGTAGAGCTCTCAGCGTTCATCAATCCTTGAGGGTTGCGCCACGCATTCGACTACAGCAAGTATCGTTGGAGGTGATTGAATGCATGGAATCGTCTTCAAGCGGACAGACTTGCTGGAGCCTTTCGATATCTAGGTGTGTGCTTTCATCATTACATAGAAGTCTGGGTGGTGATGGCTAAACCGTTTCATGAAATCGAGCCAACGACCGAGTACACCACAACACACTTTTCCTCACTGAACCATACCCGGCTTATCAAAATCATAAGTTTTGATAAACATTTGAGGTTATGTGTCCCATGTAACTCTCAAGAAAAAACGTTTACCAAGTAAAAGTCAATAATGCATCAATTTTCCGAATTTGGAGGAATAGGGAATTTTCTAACGATGCCGCGGAATCGAGCCACTAGCCTTTTCTGTAGTTGAAGGGACATCTCACCACTGCGCTTGTTGTTATTCCTTTAGATATAGTATGAAATTTCATCAGGTAACATTTCCAATCATTGCAATTAATTCGTGCCAAATTCTTGAAATAAAGGATAACGCTCTCGGCTTCCAATAATTCCTTTAGGGATGCGCCATGCATTCGACTTCATTAAGCGTCGTTTGGAGGTGATTGAATGCATGTCTGGCCTTTACAATGACTCGCGGTGGCCTACCGATGTACCGGGCCAGTGCTGCTACCCTCCCAGACAACTCTTGTATCAATTTGCCGACTCCGGAGGGATGGAAGGCTTGGTGAGCCATGGGCGCGAGGATCGATTCCATTTGTGTATCGCAGTGCGCCTCCGACCACTGCACCACACGCGCCCTTGGTACAATGATTACAAGCAATAGTCAGCCATATCAACTGCAAACATTGAGGAAAAACCATGAGAATAGAAAACTATGCTAGCCAAACAACTACTTAAGGATAAGAAGATGCAATTACAGGTTTGTTTTACAGTACTATTGAACCACTGAGTAATGTAGACGGGTTTCGCTTGGAAATAGTATCCTTCATCAGGTCCGATAATGAAAATACTAAGATAGTTATGAGAGGACCAAGCGATGTGGATACTCGGCGTCCCCGTGCCTATTCGTTTTGATTGGACCCTTGATCCCGGGTATGGTATGTTTTGCTCGTTGAAACTGTCTTCTGTAGAAGATTTACAGTACCTAAATGTAAGAGCTATATGCCATCCGAAGATGTATATTGCTACCGGTGGCTTTCGCCTTTGTATTTTTTGTCTTAGAGATTCTTTGTATTGTTTTATGTTTTACCGAAGCGCGCGCGCAGTACAGTGGTCGTAGGCGCCCTGCAATACACATGGGATCGATCTCCACGACCCAGTCTCACCAAGCCTTCCATCCTTCTGGGCTCGGCAAATTGGTACCAGACTTGTCTGCGAGGATAGCAGCACTGGGTGGATACATCGGCAGCCCACTGCAAGTCATTGTAAGAGCCAGATATGTATTCAGGCACCTTCAAGCGATGCTTAATGGGTCGAGTGCATGGCGCATCCCGAAGGGATTACTCAACGTCGAGAGTCTTATCTTTTTTATGCTGGGACTTCCGCGGGATGTGGGAGACGCGCCATGTAGATACGTAACCATTGTTATACTCAATATGTAGTAAAGTAGTCGGCGGAAATAGTGCGCTCCCAATGCAGTTTTGCGCCCTACGACGATAGCCTTCAAAGCGTTTCCTTCAGCATGGTGCGTCGCTCCGTATATTTTTAAAGCCTGGTCTTTCTGGGATCGTACAGCAGTGTTTTATTGAAGTTTTAGGTTTGTGAAGTAATTATTGAGGATTTCAAGAATCAACTTCTCTTCAGCCTTGGTATGAATGATTGATGTGCCTCACTTCTATGATCAGCTGGACACAAGGTTGATGAAGAGGTTTATTCGGCTGACATTTCGGAGCGTTCGTCTTCCTCACATCCGATTATCCGAGTCGTTGGACTGCACTCGTTCCTCTTTTCGATGTGGTGTCTTCGCTGTCGTATCGAGTCAGATCTTCTTCAGCGGAGCACCGCTTGAATGAGATAACCCTACCCGGCGATGTTATTGTATGCAGGACTGTTGTTGTTGTTGTTGATACTCGTGATCGTCCGGTGGCAATAACTGGTTTTTCCAGACAATCCATTTTCCAGAAGTCAGAATTACATCGGCTAGCACTTACCGGACAGAGAATCATCGGTCGAGCTTAACATCGACAGTGCTTTCTGTGGGTGCTTTACAGAACGAGGGTACCATTTCGTTATTATAGATTTGTAGTGGAAAAATGTGACTATTTGCCTTCACCGTACATGATACTCTGCGACGCGACTTCTTCTTCATGGACGGTCATAAAATTTCCACTTCAAAGCACATCCGTACCATCATATTACCCTGTCCAGCTTACTTGGAGGGTAAAGACTTTACTGCGAGGTAGTATGAGTTGCATAGAATCGGTACATTTCGAAACTTATCACATCTGCATCATCCTTGAACAAGAAGCTCTCGTTTTCACGGAAATCGTGTTCTACCCTATTGATCCGACCTTCCACTCTATTGTTCGAGTTGTTTTGAATTCCTTTCGAAAATGTTTTGTGTTATTACCACACCGTGTTGAAGTTAACTAAACGTATTGCCTCGAATTTATCAACTTCTTTTTCGTCCGTTTTTCTTAATTTCAACTATTTCTAGAAGAAATCATCCTCCCAACGGCTTACCACCTCATTGTAGCTGAAGGGTGTTCCTGGGTTTCCCCGACAAGGTCTCCCAAGCTGAGAAGCAGTCCGGCGTTCCCATCAGGAAGCCTAACTAAGAGCAAACCAACATCAGGATCCACCACCGTCCTGGTATTAAAGTAGCATGGTGGCAAGTCTCCCTCGGATCCACAAGGGCTGCAACTGCCCATGGTGGTGAAAACCTAGGGCAGACTTTGGCCAGGCTGACCTCGGGATTCCAGTGAACCACAATGGCTTAACCAGCAAATCTCCGAAAATGGTGATTATGCTGGGGCCTGCACAACCAGTGAGGACGGGCCGTTCAAGTATCAAATAAGATATCATTACCCGTTGACGGGTCTTTAGTTTCACTTTCAATTTTTATTAGTGGTCTTTCTTCTTTTTAAAGCTTGTTTTGTTGAATACGTTGATCCGTCTCACATTGTTTAGTCGTGACCTGTGCCTTTATGTTTCCGTTGCAGACTTCATTCTTGTACGTTAATAAAAACTAATACGAGATTTGATCTTATCGTTTATTGCATATGAAGTGGACAAACCTTGCTGACTTTTCTTGAGAACAATTTATGTTCAAGGTGAGCCAAAATCTTGGAATTTTATCCTTGGAGTATTTATAGATACGTTTTCTGTGCCTCGCGCTAAACCATTCAATACTGTGTTGGGTTTGTCCACTAGATGACATCTCAAATAGTTTCTCATTAGGCTGGAAAAAGAATAAGAGATGCAGTTTCTTCTACCCATTGGCTCCGCTGTTAATGTTGGTCAGGAAGATTCCATTATTAGGTCTTCTCTGATCTTCCAGTATTTGCTTGGCATCGTTCGACTTTTCAGGAGTATTCATCACGAACGTATTTAGATGACGCCTCAGTGGTCGTTGTGTTTAACTTTAGCACGTTCGATTTCAAATACCCGAAGTGCTCGAACTCGTTATGATCCGCGCTTGTTTCGAGATCCAGAAACGGATATTAAGCAGGTTTTTTTTTTAACAGATAGAAGTTTTTGTTCGTTCTTAATAACATCGACTGTGGATCATCAGTTTAAGATACTGATCACCGTAATAATTACAGTTTGTTTTTAACATCACTTTCGACCTTTTATTGTACCGATGTGCTCGCACGTTGCATAAAACAAAAAGGGTAGAACTCTCGAAGTTGATCATTCCTTGAGCGATGCTTCATAATTCGACTTCATAAGCATCGTTGGACCTTATCGAGCCAGTGATGCGATCCTCCCAGACAAGTTTGGTACCAATTTGCGACTCCGGAGTGAATGGAGGGCTTGGTGAGCCCTTGGCACGAGGAGCGATCCCATGTGTATTGCAGGGCACAATTGGGATCTTTTCCACTCCAGGAATAATTGATTTCGAACTGATTCACCGTAAAAAAGATTGGTAACGATGCTTTTATGAATATTGTTAGCAGGGATTAGCTTTTGAATAAACCATTAAAAAACCTTAGAAAATCTTATTCTGCGGATTAAAGGGAGTTGTTTCGGCTAACTAGTTCCACCTTCCAGACTGAAGACGACGATGCTGCCGAAACGTCAGCAACTGTTATGCTGTATGGGTATTTTGTACGCAAGCAAACGTGTGCTGTATAACAACCTTGCGATTTGTGAAAAAGAAAACGACAAATTTATAGAGTTGATGGTCATTATTTGTTAACTATAGAAATGATTCTACAAAATCAATTAGCTTCTAATTTGATTATAAACAGTTAAGTTAGCGCTGTAGCGCTTTGCAATGATTTCTCAATAACTAATGGAGATGAACAAAAGCTCTTAGTTATCGAGATCTTGGCTTGCACTTACTACCACGTTCATTTATCTGAAACAGGAAATAGTTGGAATAAAGTATCTATAGAGGAGTTGGAAAAGGCAAGTTCACCGCAATATCTTTTTGTCTCACTATTTAGGAATTAGGGACTATTCTGAAATCTAAGCGCTCGTAAGCATACTGTGTTCTACTACCTAGCCGATGAGCTCGTTTTCATTACATGTTTTTCATCAGTCAGTTCAGGTTAAAGTAACGAAAAATTGAGCGTCAGTGGCTCGTGGGATCGTGAAATAGTCGGACTTACGACACCATTGCGTTATATTTTAGAAGCATCATATGATGCTCATGTTCCCTAAGAATCTCAGCTTTAAGATGTTCAACGGAAAGCATAGAATATGGTGTGTTATACAAATATTAGTCATTATAGGCTCATGAACCTCTGGATGAGAATGATGAACGGAACTTTTTGTTTCTGAAAGCGATGAAGAGCGATGAGACGCCAGTGTTTTACAGAGATCACACAGTAAGTATCGGTAGTAGAAAAATGTTAGTGGAAGGGAATTAACGACCTAAGAATACTCAAAGAGATTCACTTCTAATGTGCTTTTGGTTACTCTTTGCTGTTTTGCATTTTCACATTCGGAAACTTTAACAGACAATATTCATAAGGATTTGGATCAGTGGTGGGGCATCTATCTAGTGTACAGGCTCGCAGGACGCGGCTAAAACAGCGAAATTTCCCAAGCTTTTGTGTTCAACATTTATTATGACTATGTATTCATTCTTTGATGAGCTTACGAGAGATTGATAAATATATTTATTTTCAGTTAACGTTTCAACGTCTTCGTCTTCATCAGAGCCGATGATCCGAGTTGATGTCCACGCTTGTTATTCGTCTCGATATGGCGGCTTCACCTTCGTGTCGAGTCAGGTTTTCCTCAGCGGGCCATTTCCTCGAATGAGGCATACTCACTTGGTGATGAGTCGGTTTCGAAATGTTACTATGCTTTGTACTAGCTGATAATAACACCGACTTCTGCACGATGCAATGTCCGGAAGAACAACAAGTTGTTATAACCGGACATTATCGTTATATCGACCATCAGCATCGTGTATAAAAGCGCATCACCAAGTGAGTATGCCTAATTCGAGATGGCCCGCTGAGGAAGACCTGACTCGACACAAAGGCGAAGCCGCCATATCGAGACGAATAACAAGCGTGGAGATCGACTCGGATCATCGGCTCTGATGAAGACGAAGACGTCGAAACGTTAGCCGAAAATAAATATATTTATCAACCTCGCGTAGGCTCATCAAGAAAGAATACATATTGATTAGTCACACCGAGGTTAAAGGAAATTCGGTTTCGAAATATTTATCATGACTGTTTTCGGAGAATTTCACCATGTACAGTAAATCTCTGTAAAGGTGGGCGATTACGTATGTTTGTCTTAAGTTTAGGTAGACAAGTTGATACGGGTGTTCATGAAAAGCGGTGCGAAGGAAACGGCTAAGAAACATGTCTATGCAGCTCTAGAGATCATCAAAAGTCGACAATATAAAGCATGGCGGCAAGCTGATGAGAGCGAGAAGGTGGGTCAATCAGTAGCAACGATGAATTTCTTTCAAAATAAAGTATCGAGCAATAATTTCCATATGAAATTGGACTAACAAAGTTTTCTGATTCCAGTGCAACATTGAGTTGGATCCTTTTGTTATTGCTAGAAGAGCCATAGAAAATTGTCATCCTCTTATGAAATTGCAAGGAGTTACAAGAGGTTCAGTTCTTAAACAATTCCATGGTCTTTTCTTGAAGCATGAGTTTTTACATATGCTTACATACACTACAGGTGGTACAACGTATCAAGTTCCGTTTCCCATTGAAAAAGCTGAAGCAGAATTTCGTGCGATGAAGATGATGCGCGACATATGTCGACAAAAGGCTGCGCATGGAGAAACGCATTTAAAGTATGTTTCTCCCTTAAACTTATAAGCTTTTTAGAATAACTCTTAGATTGGTGGTAAGTGAACTACCCAAATATCAGGCTGAGATAAGGACAGCGGCCGTTTTTGAACGGAAATTTGAAAGGCTGTAGTGTAGAAAGAACTCCTATTCGAAATAAGCACAGTGAGGATCTGCGTATTATTGTCTATAAAATACACTTATTACCTTAATATCTTAGAATTCTAAAATTCTGGAGACGAAGAGTCATTCGAAGGTATTTCCTGCTGTTGCTAGCTTCCGAATGGTTTCCCAACTAATTGTCCAGATTTTAAAACATGATAGTTTACTTGTGGTATTCGGCTACTATGTTGGAGGAAGAAGGGTATTATAGCTGATCTCGTTCAACTTCTGCAGCGTTGCTTAGGCAATGTGTGATAAAGCATTTTCATCCAGAGTTGCTTTTTTGACCAATTCTGGATGTATTTCTGCCACTGTTACGTTTACCTAGAATGGGGCTGATCCAACACTTTCTGCTTAGTTTGAGGAAGCTTAGTAGCCAAGAAGTTTAATGCTTAGTTAGCTGACCTAGTGGTTAAACGATTCCCTCGTTTTTAGAACACGACAGGTCAGTGATGATGAGTGAACACGAACTTATAATTACTGCCCGATCTTTCAGGGACATCCTAGCCAACGAATTGTTGTTAGCCAGTCAGAACGAAGGACTTACGATACAAGCAAAACAAGAACTACATAAAACTTGCGAAGCAAATAGAGCTTATGCTCATTATAGGTCCTAGATCACTGCATTGAAATCTTGCAGCTGATTTTCCAGGTTTTCACTGTTTGTTGGTTTTAAATAAATGTTATTTGTTTACCATATTGTTTCTATATATGAACGTGATTTCGTATAGTACTGAATATCATTTATTTATGTGTCTATATATAGGCGTTGATTGCAACAACATATATTTACCCGTCATAGATGCAAGCAGGAGGCGTGTCAACGACGTTGAGTGAATTCGAACAACAGTACTCACTACAGACATCTGAGGTGTGTCATCATATTCACTTAAGATGGTGTTACCATTCATTTTGTTGAGTTTGGCAGGCAGCATATAATTCCCGTCTGATGAGGATTTTGGCGGTTTGATAAATCTCTTTTTCGTGGGGTTCTGTGATGATAAGCGCAGTCGGCTTTCCCAAGTACTTTCCCAAGTGCCACGGGGGCAGGCAGTAGCCTGATCCGGTGGATCGAAGAAGCTCGCTTCGTGACCATGGGTGTTAATTACGTACTTTTACAATTTACGACACTCATTAACTTTTGGGTAGGTTTCCAGAATAGAAAAGTATATGTTGGCTGTGCTATTGGAGTTTAGCAGTTAATTCCACTATTTTGTATCAATTCAAGCAATTAGTAGAGAGAATATGAATCACCCTGTCAGCTGTTTACCGCGTAATCGTGGCTGGGCAATATTCCTGGGTTCCGGTCTGCAGTGTACAACGGAGATTCATCCCTCCAGCAGGGCCCCCCAAGCTGAGAAAGAGTCCGAAGTTTCCATCAGGAAGTCCATCTAAGAACGAACCAATACCAGGGTCCATCACCATTCTGGTATCAAACTTGTTACATAGTGGGAAATCTCCGACTGATCTACAAGGGCTGCGACTGCCTGTTGTGGTGAAGACATGAGGCAAGCGTTAGCTAACCTGAACTCGGGATTCCATGGAAACACGATAGCTAAACCAGCAAAGCTCCGAAAAAATGAGAATTATTGCTAGGGCTCGCATAACCAAGGGAGATGGGCCATCCAAGTAGGTAACGTACAGGGAGAATGTACGAAATTATTTTAATGCGTGTTATAAAAGGCTTAACACGTGCTACTCAAATAAGGTGCTCATTTGTGAAGCAACCATAACGATGCTGAAAAATTTGCAAAACTCTGGACCGCAGGTGTCTGCGGTAGGGAACGAACGCGCTATTGTCCTTTCCGGGGAGTAACGCGTTCACCACCACACCATGGTAGTCATTCGTTTCTCCTGTCTATCAGCTAGTTCTATCGGTCACACCCATCAGCAATCACCCGTCAACGGGATTGATCTATGGAGCTCAAATCGGCATTGAACCCAGTTAAGCTAGGGCTATTGTTGCAATTCGCAATGTTCACTTTTTTCTTATTTACTGCCTTTTACAAGTTTTGACGGCAGGATATTATTTGTTAAACAACTACAATGATGCTGAGATATTTACAAAACTCCTAGAACTAGCTGAGAGACAGGCGATGCGAAGGACCCGCATGGTGTGGTGGTGAACGCGTTACTCCCCGGAAAGGACAATAGCGCGTTGGTTTCCCACCGCAGACACCTGCGTTCCGGAGTTTTACAAATATCTCAGCATAATTGTGGTTGTTTCATAAATAATACTCTTCAGTGAAAACTTGTAAGGGGCGGTAAATAAAAAAAGTGCTCATTGTTTATGCAAGACCTTGAGAAGTAGTTCTACTATATTGTGTACAATATAGGTGACGGCTGCTATCGCACGTCTACCATCATTACCTGCTTCGGATAGACCTGCTAGTGTAATGGCAGTTCAACGAGTACTAAGTGATGTCGCTGAACTTCTTGAGCAAATGGAACTAGCGGTGCGAGATCTGGCAGCTGGGAGGTACTGTAAGTTTTTGACTAGAATGTTGATTTTGAGAGTTCATAGTGTCTTCTCAACTCTAGTGAAAGAGCGACTATTTATTACTAGTGTCTTATCTTTGCAATTCTTATTGATGGGCTGGAAATATTTCTTTTCTTCGTATTTTTGTTGAGCAAACGCGACGTGTTATTATTCCTTATTCACGAATAAGCTGACGTTTCGGCGTATTTCGCCTTCCTCAGAGCCTGTAAAGGTCAAGTTGATAGCAATCTACCAGGCCAGACGCCTCCATAACCAAATAAAGAAACTCTAAACCAAGATTTCAATCACTTTGAACACAGCTTTGCACACTCACCGCTTCCTATGAGGTTTCCACTAAGTATGTCACGTAGAGAACAACCGCACAGAAATCATATGGAAGTATAATGTGACCCTCCCATCAGAATAGCAGTTTTATATACTGCCCTATATCACACGTGATAATGAGGCATTCTTCCCTGCGGTTCATTTTCGGATTTCTGGCATTAATCCAGAGTGCCTCGAGAGTTTTTCGCGCCTGTGTTCTTGATTCGCGTGCGAGGATCGTGACACATACTTCGAAGTCGTCCCCGTTATGTCTCTGGGTCCTATGCGTGCCTAGCGGGGTATTCGGTCTATTTTTGCCGGCTAGGTGTTCTTTCATGCGGACACAGAGGGGTCTACCCGTTTCGCCAATGTATTCGTCACCACACGTCTTACAGGAGATCAGATAAACTATACCCGAGCTCATGCAATCACCGTCTCTACCACTGGGGCAAATTATGCAATTTTGAGTTGCACATAGACGGTCATATAGGCGGTTACGAACTAGCTGGCGCTTAAGATTACTCGGTGGTATTTCAACTACACTCACCGAATTCTCTAAGCCCGCCCTTCTTAAGCAGCGTTTTATAGCTGTACTTATATCATTTGAGATGAAGGGTAGGATGAACGGGACCCTTCTATCGCTAGAGTTGTCGTTTGGAGGCCTACGATTTCCTCTACACCTATCCTGAGCTACAGTTTCGTAGCCATTAGAAATGGCTATTTGCCGCGCCAAGTTCCGGGACTCCTCTCTCTGCTCTCTTCCCGTGCACACGTTGGTTGCTGTTCGAAACATGTTTCTTATAAGCGCCCTTTTCGTGTGAGAGGGGTGAGAGGAGAGGTAATGAACCAGGATGTTTTTACTACTTGGCTTTCGGTACCACTTCGTAATGTAGCCATTTTCTGATAGGTGAATTAGTACGTTCAAAAATGGAAACCATTTTTTTTTCGGCTTTTCTCGGGTGAACTTGATATACTCTGACTGTGCGTTTAACAATTCGAAACATTTGTCCATTTCCTCTTGTGTTGAGCAAAGGACAAAGCAGTCGTCTACATACCTACAGTAGAGTAGCGGCCCGAGATCAGTCACCGGTGCTTCCACCTTAGACATAAATGCAATGGCAAGGCTTGGAGCCAGTCGTTGTCCCATTGCCAACCCTCTTATTTGAGCGTAGTACTTTCCAGACCATCTGAAGATTGAGCAGCTCAAGCATTCTTTTAAGAGTGCCATCAGGTGCTCTATTTGAAGCCATACATGTTTATTTCTCCTTCGTGTTGTGTAAGGAGTTCGAATATGGCTTGCATTGCGGAGTCATTCGACACGTTTGTATAAAGGGCGGTAACGTCGAAGGACTCCATCACGCACGCGCTGTTGGGCTGCGCAGTACGTAGACGATCCAGAATCATCTTAGTATTCGTAAGATGGGTTGGAATGTGTTTCAACAACTGGTTAAATATCAGGGTTAAAAGCCATGTTATCCTGTCCGTTGGCCCGTCTACGCAGCTAATGATAGGTCTAATCTTAAATAGTGATGGATCGGTGGACGCAAGATCATCGCTGGATACTAACTTATGAGTTTTTACAAGTACAAGGCGGGGCATGTTGGTAAGTCAACTTTAAGTTGAGAGATAACTGATGGTTTTATACCAGGAGCCCTTGCCATTTTGGCCCATTCGTGGTTTAATTTTCGGTATTTACTTTTGAATTCTTCCTCAGATGATGGACGATAAAGCAAAGCATCTTCAAGATGCTTTTTCGTTATCTCCACATCCAACTGATGAGGAATTACGACAAACTCTCCACCCTTATCACTAACGTATAGTCTTATGGTTTTCAACCTTATCATCTCTCGTACCTCTCGCATACCACGTTTTTGCACTGGAGTGAGGTTTGAGCTGTATCTTTTCGCACGATGGTGATTAAGGACTTTGAGAGCTTCATTCGCAAACATCCGAAAATTAACATCAACTTCATTATTGGGCTCTTGTTGTCTAAAGAACGTCGGGTGAAATGGTGCTATTGGTAGAGCCCCCACTTGGTGTTGTTCGCACCTATTTAGCGCTTCATCTCTAGCTTTTTTGTGGAGTCTATCTTGAAGTTCATGTAAACCACATGCGACCCTACGCAAGGTTATCTTAGAAATGGGTTCAGATGGTGGGAAACTCGGCCCCAATTCTAATAACGAGCGCGCGCCGTCAGGGAGAGTTATGCCTCCTAAATATTAATATACTAATATTATTATATATATATATATTAAATTATATATTAATATCATTATACATATATATATTAAATGCTTCCTAAATAAATAGATAAATGAAGTATTTCTTTTCTAACACGATGTCTAACAGATTTTGTCTTATCTATTCTAAGTCGATGTGATTGTAGCAGTGAGCGCACCAAGTATGAGCTAAGAGTACGGAGTTATCACAACGATAAGCGTCTACTAGACAATGAACTCGAGAAGGCAATCAAACGTTTGCGAGAGACCGCCGATAGAGACGAGTTGCTTGCTTATGACGAAGCAGTAGAGATGGACCAACAGGTCAATTTAAGGACTTATTTCTACACTATTTCGTAAAGGGTTTGCTCCATTTTAGGAAGAACAGTTAATAGCAAATACAGAAAGATTAGAGAGATCGTCGAGGAAACTTCAGGACGCCTATCGCATGGCAGTTGAAACTGAACAGGTGATCTTCTGGCAGTAGCTCTTAGTAAACATGTTTTATTTTAACAATTAACTATAGATTGGAACCGAAGTCCTGGGAAATTTGTCGTCTCAGCGGGAAACGATCAATCGTGCTCGAGAACGAATGCGTGAAGCAGATATTGAATTAGGAAGGAGCAATCGTGTTCTGAACACTATGATCGGGAGGTGATTTATCTCTTTTCACGATGGGTTTTGTGCAGAAAGTGACGCTCATGGTGTCATATGTTTCCGGTTTATTTGAGTTGAGTATGTCCTTCATGAAATGTTCATTTCAGGGTCATTCAAAATCGTCTCTTACTGTTGGTTGTTGCTGTATTTCTAATGTTCACTCTCCTGTTTTTAGTATACAAATCTTTATGATTCCGTGCTTCTTGTGTCGTTTTGATGTTCCGGTTCTCTGAACATTGTATTTAAAGTAGGTTGAGTGGAAGCTTGTAAATTTTATAAAATCCCTTACTACTCAAATTGGTGGTCCTGTACTCACATCTTTTCACCTGTGTAATACATTCATGAGTCGTAGCTGCTTCAGTTTTTCTCTTAACAATTATCATTCGGGTGCTATCTGACCTTTATCCCTGTAACCTTTGCTTTTGTCCTTCTCTTCATAGTCCTATAATCATGAAAATGTTTTGTGACGATGGAGATAAATAATTTGCTTGTCGCCCTTCTGTTTTTTTTCCATAAGTTTTTTCCACCATCTATCTGCTAAAAAGGCTGGAGAAGTAATGTGATTGTACACGACGATTTCCTTTCCTTATTCTTTACCTTTATCCTTCAAACTTTTAGTAATGCACGCTTATCGAAAGCGACCTGTGGAGGGAGTTCAGTCAGAATTAATCGTCATACATTATCCAGGCATTGTTCAGAATCTTGATAGAGCTCTAGAAACCCTCGGAGGTCTTTCACGGATCACACAGGTGCTAGATACTTTTAATCCTTGATGTTGATTATCGCTGTACGAGTTGCATTCGTGTGGTTCCTTACCTATGTGCTTTAAGAATCACTTTAACGGCCAAGCACTTGAGTTACGGCACACGCCAGAAAATCCTTACACAAGCGCATCAATTTCTGAAAAGAAGATTGACGCTAATGTGAGTGAATCGAAAATGGCAAGTTTTTTGTATTTTTAGTCGCTACTTTCTTTGTTCTACACGCTTTGTATGCAGTGCATTGTCTAGGTAACATCTGGAACGATACGATTGGTAATGCAAGTAAGACGAAAGAAGAAGAATCCAGAAATTATAGAAACTAATTGTCTAGGTTTGGTGAGTAGGAGTTCCTAGAAGATTTAGCACTGAATTGAGCTTCAACAGAAGACAACGGAAGAATTGGGAATTTTAGGGAAACATGGAAGGTTACGACTTAATTTAAAACAAGTATTTTCAATGTAATATAGATGTGAATCTAGTATGAATTTTATTTTTCTTTTTTATGTCTATTATTTTCTTACCTAGCTTGGATACTTGAATGGCCCGTCCTCACCGGTTGTGTGGCCCCAGCATAATTTCCATTCTCTAGAGGTTTGCTAGTTTAGCGTTGTTGTTTCCTAGATTTTCGAAGTCGGCCCGGCCAAAGTCTGTCCCAGGTCGTCACCATCACAGGTAGTTGCGGCCCCTGTGAATCAGAGATTTGCCACCATGCGATCAATTTGATGCCAGGATGGTGGTGGATCTTGGTACTGGTTTACGCTCACTGATGGAAACGCCGGACACCTTCTAAGCTCTGGTGACCCTATTGAGAGGACGAATCACCCCGCTGTTCATCGTAGCCCGACACTCAGGAACACCTCCCAGCCACGACGAGGCGGCAAACCGTTAGGAGGATATCCTTATCTGCATATGATTTTATGCTATGATTTTACCTTTCATGCTAGCACAAATTTACTCTATTTTGCAATTGTTTATCAGATATTGACATTTCACTTCTTACTTATTTTATTATTTGGTCACCTGTTTGGGTTTTGATAACAGTTGTTAATTAGTTGAACTCTTTATTCACCCTTCGTTCTGTAAGGTTTTTGCCTTTGAACATTCATGTTTATCTCTCCAGTCTCGATGACAGTAAGTTTTCACAAAGGAAAGCTTCGCGGGCAGTTTTTTTACAAAGTATTTTAAATTAGTATAGAAAAGTTATATTACAGGTGAACTACGTGTATACATTTGATACAATGTGTGATTTTCAATATCTGCCACTAAAAAAGCGGCAGCAAGGAGAAGGGTTCGATGACCTGCTGCCTCGACTTATTCCTCTAGACCTCCCAAGTGCACTGTGCTGGTGTGTGTTTTACCACTTTTAATTCTTATTTTTCAATCGACGAAAGGATTTTATCCTTCATTTCCACTTTCAAATCTTGGTTCTCGATTGGAAGATATGTAGAAAATATTGCAGGTAGTTACGGATGGTGCTTCTATGTTTTAGTGCATTTTTTAAGGTGGGATCGACCAGATCCTCATCCTGGCTACACTCCTCTATTTCTACCGCCGTTTCAGTTTAGTCGCTATAATTCACCATCAAACAAGATCTTATGTCGTGAGACTGATTTCGCAGTAGATAAACCTCGAAAGAAGTCAGGGCATGGACAGAGTAAGTTTTCAATCCTTATGCGTTGTTGTTTTAACAATAAACATTTATGGAAACTTTTTTAAGACCTGCGAATTGAACGGAAGGCTTTGTCGATCACAGTGCATGCCAATGATCCATTTCCTACAGCTCCATCGGAAGAAGCTGTCATGGATGCAGACTTCAGGTATGGGAATTGTTTTCGATTTTATATGGTGAATTGTATGTGTGCATTGATTTCTTTTCCGTAATTCGCTATTGTTGAACAACATACGAAGTGTATAGCATGCGTGAAGTAGCTTCAAGTTCTGTATTATTCTTTCTACTATCAATAACAATTTTATTGTTTAAGGTGCAAAAATGAAGAACCACATAAAATGCTAGCCGCATTGTTTCGTGAGAGGCCAATGTGGACGCGGAATGCTATAGCTTATAAAACAAATCTGGAGGATACGCTACTCAAGTTCGTTTTATTTCATGATTCCATCCTACCAGTGACAACATCACGGATTCAAGTTATAACACTTATAACGCTATCGGTCGCCAAATGAATTTCTTATTTAAATACAATGATGCTGAGATATTTGCAATGCTCCGGACCGGAGGTGTCTGCGTTGGGGATCGAACATGCTGTTTTTTCTTTCCTGAGGCGAACGCATTCACCACCACACCGTGCGAATCCTTCATTTGGCCTTCCTATCAACCTGTTTTTATGGGCGCTGTCAGCAGTCACCCGTCAACGGGATTGATTAAGCTGAAGCTGTAGTATAACTCACAATGTAGTCACTTTTTTACTTACTGACCATTCTTTTTTCATGACAAGGTATGCTTTGAAAATTAACTGCAATGATTTATTTCGCAAAGCTCCGGGCTGTGGATGTCTGTGGTAGGGATCGAGTTTTTTCCTTCTTTAATTTGGAATAAGCTGTACCTTTCTGCATACTCCAAATTGTTTGTGGGCGCATACGACCACGCAGCTATTTCTGAAGTAGTTCTTCGATACTTTTTTCTAATACTTTTTGAGTGCTTCCCATTACTACGCAGTCGATTTCAGATAAAGCAGGCTTATATTTATCACTACTTCGAAAAATACTAACTCTTAAATTGCGAGTTGTGCATCAAGACTTAAAATTTCTTGCTACAATTTTGCCCTTCGTTCTTAAGTAATTTATGGATATTTCGTGGATGGGAACTGAGTTCCTTCCTTGACAACACAGAACACACATGATCGTATCTTTGGTTGTGCCTTCGCTTTACTGTCATTATGGTCACTATTGTTTCCTCTTGTGCGTCTAATGGTATGTTTAGTTCATCTTTCCGTTCAGGACGCTACTACAGAAATTTGCTTTCTATATTCTATCAGGACCTTGGGGCAGACTTTGGTGCAAATTCGGATATGATCCTCGTGTTGATCCAGAATCCAAGCATTATCAAACTTTGATGGTTAGCTTCAGGTGCTGTCTTGTTGTCCGATTAATAAACTTTATTGTGAAGTGGAATATGTTACTACACTAATTTCCGGAGAGCCTATATTACATGTGTTGTCTTTATATACCTCATCGTGGTACTTAAAATATTTTTCGTTTCTTTTTTTATCCTTATTGTTCGCATTGTTTAGACAACATACGAAAATACCGGAACGCCAGCGGCTCAAGGTATCTTCGGACCGCAGCCTATCATTAGATAACAATATGCCAGTTCATTTTACCTATCAACCAGGTGGCTTTTTTTCTATTGATCTTTTTTAAAAACTACTACCTCCAACAATGTCATCAAAATCTTCATGTGCGGCGTTAATCGCAACTTTTCCACCTATATCTTTTACTTAGAAGTTATTGAATTACATTTATTTTCTTGGATTATTCACTCAATTCTTTCATTGTTCCTGAAGGTCGCCTCCCGAGAGTTCGACAAATGTGGTACAGTCTATGCGATATCAAACTACCGTTAGCAGACGCGCTTCTTAAGAGAGATCATACTCAAGCATCGGAGCCCGAAGTTTACGGCTGGATTCCGGCGGTGGGTGTTCCTTCCTTTTTCAGGAGATTTTCTCACATCGGTATCACTCAAGCATCGGAGCCCAAAGTTTACGGCTGGATTCCTGCGGTTGATGTTTCTTCCTTTTTTTTTTTTTTGGAAACAATCGCTCACATTGGTATGACTTGAATTCACATTATTTTAGCACCGTTAAAGTCAAATCGGGGAAACAAAAACGACACTTATGGAATAGGTGTCTATCTATGATCGTCCGAATAGTTATACATAGATGTCTTCATCCTTGGGTTGAATTGTTTAGGAAATAGAGTCTTCTTTAGGAGTTACTCGAAGAACTGCGTGAAAAAGTCAAGGAAGACGTCCGAAAAACTACGGAAGATATGGATGCTGACGAAGATATGGAAACAGATGATTTTTAGACCGTGAACTTAAGAGTTACATCTTTCGCCTCGTTTGTTGTTTTTTTTCATATTTTCATGCTGCATATTTAGGGTGTACTTCTGTAATTTTCTAGCCAATTGTTTAAGAAATGATCTCGTCGATATACGTAAAGAAGTGAGAGCTAAAGTTAAGATCTGTATAAGTACTCAATTTTATTACGTACTACTATGCATTTTGAGGTTCGAAAACTTGTTCACTTTGCGTACTTAGTAGTTGACTTGGTCTTTCTAGCGTCTCCTTTACGTTCTCCTCTTTTAATAATTGAATGTATGGCAGTAATAAATTGTTGACTTCAACAATGCACTAATAGGTTGTCGACGCCAACAATGTCCACAATAATTCTTGACTTTGTCAGTACATTGATTCAGCAAATTCATGAGAGTTGTACCGTGTTAGATTTTCTAGCACAAAAGAACGAGGCGTTAAAACAGTGTTGTACTTTGGTATTTTTTAATTGAATAACGAGAGAACCTGTCGTCATATGTTGTGGAGACTCAACACATTCGTTCCGTTGTCTAGCAAAAATGCATAGAAATGACTGGTTTTCTACGCGACATCTTAAGCAGTCTTCACATTTTATTTGACGTATTAAATATCGGATAGTCATACGGAGTTTTGCAGGATTCCTGATATTTGTGCAAGAGTTGCACTAGATATTCATCGGAGACTTTTGAACCAGATGGATGTTTGCCGCTTTGAGACAGAAATGTTCTCAGGACTTCAATAGTTGCTCCAATTCCACGGATGCCAGAGGATCAAGCTAACGAGAATGTTCGTGTTTTTTGCTTTCATAGTTAAGTCGCAACTTACTAATATGGAGCTCTGCCAAACCCCGTGCAAGTCCAATCTGTCGTCCCGTTGATCGGCAACTGATTCGAACAGCCGCCAGTAAACTTTCCAATTCTCCCTGTTGCGTGCAAGAACAACCCTGTGGGTTAGGGACTCGCTGTATACCATATTCTTCTCAGGTTTTCGCAAAGAATTCTGACTATGGGTTCGCTGGTCTAACTGCTGTGCCTTTGATATCCGGGCAATCCTGTCGCTAACGGATCTTGTCCATTAATTGTCGTTCAGATGTAATACGTGTCCACACAATCTTCGACAATTTGGCGCATAGAATGATGACTCTTATTTCTGATAATTGATGTAGCTCTTAGCCTCGGATCCCTTCCCTCACTTGCGTCACAAGGAATGTTCCTAGCATCGTCCTTTCGACTGCGCGTTCAACAACGCTGCGTGATTTTTCATCCTGTTTACGCAGCGACCACGTTTTTGACGTGTTAAGGCAGGAAGTACTGCTGAGTCAAAAAGGTGGGCACGGAGTGGGGTGTTTTTTGTTCTCTTCACTACATCTACGATGCTCTTCAAAGCTCCCCAAGCCGCTGGTTTTCTTCTGCTCAACTCTGGAGCTAGGTCGTACATCATATTAATTTCCCGACCTAGATAGATATAACTGGAGCATCAGGAAATATTCGCTCCGTTAAGCGTGAATGGCGCATTCGAAACCAATCCGTCCTTCATGAACATCGTTTTTGTGAGGTTTAGTCGAAGTCCTTGCACAGGCTTTATCAAAGTCGTCAAACATACGTTCCGCTTCGCTAATGTTTGGTGTTATAAGGACGATTTCATCAGCAAAGCGAAGATGATGTAACTGCCGACCATCGATTTTCACTCCCATGTTATTCCACTCCAATGTTCTCATAACGTTCTCGATGGTGGCGATAAATAATTTTGGCGAGATGGTATCGCCTTGCCTAATTTTTTTTCTTGACGTTAGTGTTACTATCGTTGTAGAATGGTGATGTTCCAATTAAGAACTTTTTATACAGCTCACCAAAAATCTGTTCTTTTAGTAGAGACTCCTTGAATGTCCAGAGCTTCCATGCTGCTTCTGTCTCTACTGAATCAAAGGCCTTCTGTAAATCGATGAAAGTGAGACAGAGCGGTCTTTTGTACTCTCGCGATACTTCGGTGGGTGAGCCTTGTTGTCGTGTGGATTTGGTCCATCGTACTAAATCCTTTCCGAAACCCTGCGTGCTCATATGGCTGCTCTTCCTTCAGTGTTTTGTCAATCCTGTTTAGGATGACTCGAGTGAAAAGTTTGTAGACGACAGACAGCAAGCATATTGGGTGATAGTTGCGGATTCGTGAAGGTCACCCTTCTTGAGCAATAGCACTGGCTTGCTGGTCTTCCACTGGGTAGAGACCTTGCATTCAGACAGGTAACGTGTGAAGAGCCGAGCCAGTGTGCTGACGAAGACTGGCGGAAGGTTCTTCAGGTGTTCGGATTTTATCCTGTCGCGACCTGGAGCTGTTTGATTTTTCACCGACGAAATAGCATGTCGTATTTCGGAACGGAGAATCGGTGGTGCTACATATACATCCTCCTTTACTTCATATGAGGGAAAGAGGACGTGGCTATTGAAGAGATCCGAGTAGTATTCGTGAATGATTTCCTCGATTGCCTTTCTGGACGCTGTAACTGTTCCGTTTGGGCGTCGGAGTGCAATCGTCTTGGTTTTGTAATTGGCAAAGATTTGTTGAGCTTTGCGGATGCTTTTCCCAGCTTCTCCAGCTTCGGCCATAACTGCTCTTCGCTCTCTAACATTTTCTTTCATTGCCTGTCTGCATTGTTATGCAAATTCAGACGTGAGTAGGCGGTTGCCTGCAGTTCTTGCGATTCCATTACTGGCGTTCAGCTCGAGTGTTTCTGGAAACAGACGTTTCTTGGTGACTTTCGAACTATCAAATTTGATAGCGCTAATGTGAAAATGTTAATGAGCCGATCATATTCCTTGTCAATGTTGCTAAGAACTGTGCTTTCCAACAGTCGACTAATGAATTGAACACATCTGTTTATGGTGGTGTTAGTGCTTCGTTTTTCGAATTTAGCAGCGTCTTCTCCTTTCAGCAAGAAATGAGACCTTGTACGAAGGAGACGACGGTCTGGTACCGTGTATAATTTTGGGACAACACCGACATCGACAAGGCAGTTCCTTCGGTCTATTACGATGTGGTCTACTTCATTACGGTACTCTCCACAGGGGCACTTCCACATACAACGTTGAGGGTAGGGCTTCTGGAATTCCGAGTTACCATGAATTACTTTGGTCTCATGATAAGCTCAGACAGGCGCCTATTCTGCTCGTTCCATTTTAACCCATAGGCTATGTGATGTTTTTAGACGTTCTTCTGCGTCCAATCTTGGCGTTGTAGTCTCCAAATATGACCTTAAAGAATGTATAGTCTTCTCTGTAAAACTTCTCTTAGTCCATATAGAACGTTTTGAATTCGTCTCTGTCACAGCTTGAAATGGCTACGTAAACGATGAAGGCTGTCAAAGCCCGGTATTAATCCACATCTCTTCAATCGTAAACGTTTAATTCGGGTTGTTAGTTTTTCGAATAAATAGATGTTCATAGACAAACTCGTGTTGACGAGAACGTTAACACCGCCAACATCTCTACTGTCACATGTTCCGAGGAACAGTTCTTCTCCGGTGTCGTAGACGGCGTCGAGACGATGGCGTCGTCTCTTCTCGGCCAGGCGGATGACGTCGTACCTTATCCTTTTTGCTTGCACGATCAACTCTTCCATGAAGGACTTAGATGAAAGTGTGCGTGTATTGTAGGAACAGATCGTCCAGATAGTCACCGTGTTCCTATGCAATTTAGGCAGCCTCGAATGGCCTTGAGATTTCAGCACCGTTTCAATACTCGTCCTACACAATGCTGCCGAATCCGGAGGCTCTTTTGGGATCAGGGGAATGAGTCCCGTTTATTTTACTGCCGCGCTCAAGTCACTCGTCGATCAGTGGGACGAAATACAGGTGATAATTTACCAAAGATAGCTTTATGACAATGGTCGGTCGGCGTTACAGAAAAAGTATTATGTACTTTGTCGTTGGTGAAGAAGGTGCTGACATGAATCTACACTATTTTGAAGTTCCGACGAAGGAGAACAAATGCGCTTCTTCAGAAACAGAGGTGACAAAGTGAGTATGGGTTTGGCATTCAATTTCCAATACATCTTATGCAGTCGGCATCCTTTTTGTAGTCAATATTGCAGCAATCACTACCAACCGTTTACCGCCTCATCGTGGCTCGGAGGTGTTCCTGAGTGTGGTAGTGCGATATACAGCTGTGCGATTCGTCTCCCCGGCATGGTCTCCTAAACTGAGGAGTCCGACGTTTCCTTCAGGAAGCGTAGCTAAGAGTAAACCAATACCAGGATCTACCATCGTCCTGGTATCAAAGTCGCATGGTGGTAAATCTCCCTCTGATCCACAAGAGCGGCAACTACCTGCGGTGGTGAAGACCTGGGATAGACTTTGGCCAAGCTGACCGTGGGATTCCAGGGAACGACAGTGACAGTGGCTTAACCAGCTAATCTTCGAAAAACAGAGATTATGCTGGGGCCCACTGAGGACGGGCCGTTCAAGTAACAAATAAGTAACTATTAAAGCAATCAAATCGTAAACGTTTCTTGCATTGGCTGCAAAAATCTGTTTAGGATATTTTATATTATATGTGCTGCAGTGAAAGTATTTCTTGTCCCCGCCAGTGAAGAGCAACTATTCTCTGACTCTCAATCACCGTCTTCCGGTATATGAGCAGCCAACGATGGAGAAACACAGTTAATTTGGAGTTAAGTCAAACATTTGAATCCTGGCCACGTTCACTGTGATATACATATAGGCATATATTTATTTACAAAGGGACCTACAGAAATCATAGAAGCAAAGCAGTACAGCGAAAGAATGGAAGAAAATAGAAAACTGTTGCGATTAGTAGACTTAGTGCTCGAGAGCGATGTAACGTGCCGAATAACCGATGACGGGAGGCCCGGAGTGGACTGGATGGCTTGTAAAAGCGAATTGCAGCAAGGATGGGCAATTAATTGGCCGTTGTCATTCATGATGGCTAGCTGTGAGGACGATAAGAAATGAACTTACTCAATCTGCAACCCAGCATCAATCACCGATACCCACCTCAGAGAACGTTCCTACCAATCCGCTCCACAAGAAATGGTAAGCCGTTAGGAGACACCTGTTAACGTCGTTCGTTCCAATGGCAGAATTTCTAAGCGCAGAACGCGCGTGAGATTTTCCAGACCAGCCATTCGTCGCCTGTCCGGTAATATTGGCGTGAGCCGTTTGCGAAGGAAAGTAGGTGAGCAATCGGTGCAGTTTGAGTGTTTTCTCAGCGATGTTCCACTCAATGCTGCAATACAAGACGATGGAGCCAAGGGATAAACAACTCAGATGCAATGTTTTACAGAAGCCGCCGCTGTCTAGTCAGTGGTAGTGAATAATAGATGTTTTCTACTAATACATTTCTTTTTTGATGTGCAAAAACATGAGGTTGTTAACAGTGAGCTTCACTCAATACAATGCTGGTTGACCTTTCTGAGGTTTCTCCTTCTGCAGAGCTTGGAAAAGTCAAACTGACATGCAACCCACTCAGCCAAACACCATCATAATGTCAGTAGATATTTTATAGCTTTTCTTCACTATGTGAATATTGGGCGCGTGTGGCACAGTGGTCGGAGACGCCCTGAAACACACACGTGGGATCGATCCGTGCGCCCATGGCCAACCAAGCCAGCCTTTTATCACTCTGAGATCGGCAAATTGTTACCAGAATTGTGTGGGGGGATAGCACCATTGCCTCGGTACATCGGTAGACCATCGCGAGTCATTGTAAAGGCCAGATAGGCATTCAGTCACCTCCAAACGATACTTGATGAAGTCGAATGCATAGCGCATCCCTCAGGGATTGATCAACGACGAGAGCTCTTCAGGCTTTATGTGAATACTTCGAAACAAAATATACAATTCATCATTATCTATATTTTTCATTTAGAAGCAAACAACGAAAAAATTCGCTGTTTACAACGGCTGTTTTAAGACTAAGATGTTTTGTAATCGCAGAGTTCATCATTGATTGTGGCTAAGATATGTCCTCTTCAACAGTTCAGCCGATCTTCCCTTGTGTATCTATAAATAAATAGGCATATTTACACGTCCGCGCTCATGCAGATCTGCCACTACATGATATGTACACCATAGGAATGACGTCCACACGGAGAGGCAAGGGGATAAAGACATTAGAGCAGAGACAGAGAGCATGTTACAGAGATGCAGACAGATGGCGAGGACATAGACAGATGCGGAGACACGGGAGGAGAAACGCGGTCAGATAGAACAAGCAATCAGAAGTAAAGTGACATACCCAGATACGCATAAAGACGGATGGATAGAAATACACACGCACACATAAACACACGCATAAATCCGTGCACTACACGGGCCCATCCACCGTCATATATACCGACACGCAAACACACACCACACATACATGCGTGCGCACACACACACGCACTCACACTCACGCGCGCACGCGCGCACGCTCGCACCACACGCACAAGTACACACACACTCTGAGCTTTCAACGTGTCGGCTGGGTATACTCACAGCTAGCTTGCTAGTCTCTCACAGAGTGGACATGGAGCCTATTTCTTGGAAGCGACTGGTAACCGACTCCCGTATACTTCCGTATTACTTGATTGCAGGCTTCTGGCAGAAGTGACTCCTAGAGTACAATTCGCATAGACGAAAACACCCTCGGACGCAATAATGAATATGCCCTCGCAAATGCATAAAGTATGGGCCAAATCAAAGCAGCAGAAACATGGAGGAGTCCATACCTTGAATCCAGCAAGATCCCATGGAAGGAAAGATAGCTCTTGGCCCGTAATTAGCGCCTATCCGCGACCTGCGGACGCACCACGTAGCCTCGCGATAAACCGGCTCGATGTTCCTCATATGAGGGAGATCCTCATACCGATAGACGCAGTAAATCCTTAAATAAACCATACATGCATTTAATAACCTCTACGATGCTAAATAGAATCGAATGCACAGCGGATTATTTAGGGATTGATCAATGACGAACGATCTACGTTTATGGTTACTGGATAGACCGAGTGCACAGCTCTATCAGTTTTCAGCAGACGGAGAGTCGAGACGCTCAGCACTATCATTTTTTACGAGGACCGATGTGGTAGGCACTTAGCACCATCAGTACTGGACCACGGCAACCGACACAATTAGCCATCTCTGAGAGCGAACACCGTGGTGCCCAGCACTACTAGATTTCAGCGAAAGCGAGAAGCATGGCGCACAGAACTTCGGCAGCGACAGCGGCCGCTGTGTCCAGCACTACTGGCACTACTGACATTGTTCAGAAGACAGTGGTCGCCGCGTCCAGCACCAATAGCTTCGTCCAGAAGACAGCGATCGCGGCGTGCAGCATCATCAGCTTCCACTGAAGGCGACAACGGCGTCCAACGCCATCAATTTTCATTGGAAGCGAGAACCACTGGCTGACGTTTCGGAGATTTCGCCTTCCTCAGAGCCGTGCCGTTACGAGTGCGACGAGCGGGACAAGCAAGCCATCGACCAACATCACCAACAACAACGACGACAACGACAACAACAACAACAAGAGCCACAATAAGAACCACAACAACGACAACAACAACAGTAATGAGAACGTATACCAACCTAGGATTTCAACAAGATCAGTTCATGAGAACTTATCATGTTTTCAAGTGACGCTATACATCTCGCACACGTCCTTTATGTAGTTGTGTACGTCATACGGAAAATGCAACATTTGCGCGACGCTACGTGTTAGGAGCCTCGTGCTTTTCGTTTTCTTTTGTGGAAGGTTCTTTGAAAAGTACTTTGCTCTTTTCATTCAATAATATTTCAAGCAGATCTTTTCGTGAAAAGTTTAAGATGTAGACTGAAGTATGAGGACGGTATTCGACCGTTGGTGGTTTCGGGCGTTCGCTGCGGTGGCATTATTCTTCGTGTGCCAGTTGTGTTTCATGATCTCAAGAGTTCAGTATTTGGATGAAGAGAAGCTTACTGTTCAAGCTGAGGTGAGTGAAGTGTAATTTAGTTAAGACATCCTTCTGCGTTGAATATGCAACTGACAATTTAAATTTAATATAGTTTTGGAACTCCAAATATGGTCTTCCGTTTCAGATACAAACACTGGAGCGAAAGCGTGACGGCTTGCTCATAGAAATTGCGACCAAAGAGCGTGAGATAGTGCGATTAGATCGAAAGGAACAACAACTGGAAGTTCTGTGAGTTGTCCTATTTTTGGTATCTGAACTTTTTATTTCATTCAAAGTATCGTTTATGGTTACGCTAATAGAGGGGAGTGCGAAAGTGGATTCATTACCCAATTTAGTCCTAGGCGAAGAAAAAGTATACGGAATAAAGGTTGAAGCTCTCGGCGTTGATCAGTCCGTGAGGTATGCGCCATTATTCGATTTCGTCAAGCATCGTTAGAGGTAATTGAATGTATATTTGGCCTTTACAATAACTAGCGGTGGCCTACCAATGTATCGAGCCAGTGCTGCTATCCTCCCAGACAAGTCTGGCACCAACTTGCCGATTTCAGAAGAATGGAGGGATTGATGGGTCTGGAGCACGGTGTTCGATCCCATGTGTATTGCAGGGCGCTTCTGGCCACTGCGCTACACGTGCTCCAGGAAAAAGTGTATCCCCATGACCGACTTTCTGTTAACCTCGGCATTAATTGATAATTCAATGTTTTTCATCAATAAGCAGACACGAGGTTGTTAATGAAAGTGTTTGGCTGAGTAGATCGCATCTCAATTTGACCTTTCCAGGCTCTGAAGAAGGCGAAACCGCCGAAACGTCAGCAATTGTGTTCTAATAAATTCTATATTAACAACCTCGTGTCTGCTTATTGATGAAAAACATTGAAAAAGTGTATCGTTCACATTCGGTTGTCTATTCCATTGTAAACGTGCATTAGGATTTTCCATCGTAATTCCTTAGTGACTAAGCAAGAATTCTGTTTCTAACCTAAAAAGGCTTGCGAATACCTACCGTGCGGGCCTGGAAGGTGAGTTTCTGAAACCTAAGGAAAGATCGTGTCGGATCGGGAGCGTAGTAAACATAGGGTTTGTGTTGTGATCCACTGGATTCTTTGTGAAGGTAGGCCACTAAAGTATCGAAATTGTGAAATAGAAAGGTGGTCATTCAGAAAATTCCAGTGTTCGCGATCGATTGAGGCTCGTTGGAACTGATCGGGAAACTGGTCCTATGATTTATTTTGTCACACCGACCGGCTTTCGTCCTACACAGAAAGCTGATCTTACTCGTCTATCTTATACTCTTTCACATGTTCCTAATTTACACTGGATTGTTGTCGAGGATTCTGACGTAACCTCAAAAAGTGTTGCGGGAATTCTGAAGAGGTATGGTATTACTTTTCTGTTAATAATATGACGATTGCTGAATATAATGGTTTGTCATATAGTTATGTGTGTTGTGTGTGTTCCAAACATTGTTTTTCTTGTTTAACTGTGAGTTTTGTTGATTCTATCATAGAATTTGAAGTGGTGATCTACTCATTACTCTTTATATCTTTAGCTTGTCTTAGTTAACACTCGCAACGGTTTAGCGCCTCATTGTGGCTGGGAGGTATTCTTGGGTGTCTGGCTGCGATGTACGACAAAGGAATTCATCCCCTTTGCAGGGTCTCTCAAACTGAGAAGAAGTTCGGTGTTTCCTCTAGGAAACCCAGCTAAGTGTACACCAATTCCAAGATCCACCGACTTCCTTGTATCTAACTAGATGAGCGGTGGCAAATCTCCCTCTGGTCCAGAAATGCGGCGACTACCTGTGACAATGACGACTTGGGGTAGATTATGACTATGCTGACTTCAGGACTCCAGGGAACCATGGTAGCTAAGCCAGCAAAACTCCGAGAAAGTGGAGGTTTCGCTGGGGCCCGCACAAATAGTGAAGGCGGGCCATCCAAGTATCTTTAATGACAGTAATACATATCTTTAAACAAACTGAGGAATTCATGCATTCAGGTTCAGGTCTCACCTACCTCATACGCATTTGAATGTGAAAACGCCAGCAAATATGAAGATGAAGTACATGGATCCTAGTTGGTACTTGCCAAGAGGTGTTCCACAACGAAATACTGCGTTAGCTTGGCTGAGGTGAGGATCCAGTCATTATTTTTTTTCTTTTTTCGAGATTCCTTAACTACTTCTTTCCCTTGAACTAAAGCTGACGTTTGTGGTTTTGTTCTCGTATGGTTTCTGATATGCAGTTTCTGGAATATGATGATCAGTTTTCGAGAACTTTGGTTTTGTCATTTCATTTCTGATTCTTTCGTCCAAGGTATTCATTAACACTGAAAGATTTTCTTCATGTTTTTCTTTAAGCGTTGTCTTGAAAATTCCAAACTTCTCTATTCTTTAAGGACTCAGCTTTCCAAAGCAAAAAGTGGCGCTGTTTATTTTGGTGACGATGATAACACGTACGACTTGCGGTTATTCAATGAAATTAGATCAGTTGATGTGGTTGGGGTATGGCCTGTTGGTATCGTTGGAGGTCTAGTTGCTGAATGGCCAATTTTATCGGAAAATGGTTCGTTTTTATGCGTAGTTTGACCGACTTAATTTAATAATTTTGTTGAATTGATGCTTTTTAACCTGGTAGTATTATGTCTACTACTTCCGTCGTAGTAGACACTTCATCGTTTCAGGAACAGTAATTGGCTTCAACGCTGTATGGAAGCCGGATCGTCAGTTTCCCATCGATATGGCTGCATTTGCCGTGAATATCACTCTGATTACTTCTCATCCAAACGCTGCTTTTTCTTTTGATGTAGCGAGAGGACAGCAGGTATTTATCTTTCGAACGGCAGTCCACATCACCTCTAGAGGTTGAGTGAATTGCCTCGGGATTTCGTCTCGTTCATATTCTTTCGGTATGGTCTACCATGGGAGTTTTCTGTATTTACATCTTTCTGTACAACTTATTGAGGAGTCTGATTCTGAACAATCCAAACAAATCTATTTAAGGAGTCACATTTTCTAAACGGGTTGGGGTTATCCCGAAGCGATCTCGAACCGAAGGCAAATATGTGCACTAAAGTGTATGTATGGCACACGAGGACCGAAAAGAGTAAACTTTCAAAAGTTGATTGGGAAAGGATAACGGCACATGACAGAATCAAGTTTAACGATATAGAGGCTCATGCCCTTGGACTCTAGTTCAATTGCTGCAATAGTTTTTCCTTACTATTTATAACAGGATAATACTTACTAGTTGAAATGTCTGTATTCTCTACGCATTTTTAAGGTATAGATGTGAACTTTATTATTGACTTCTCACCAAGGGAAATAGAGTTCTGCCTTAAAGACTGTCTTTGTTTTTAGTTTTGCTCCGCCTGGATGTCTGATAGCTGCTGAATAATTTTAAGTAAGGACGTCCTTTTTGGCCTGAACTGGGTTAACTATGCTCGTGTGACTATCTGAAGTGTTTGACGAAATTCTCTGAAAAACTTAGTCTTTAAGTTATATCTATTTCCATTCTATCTACTTAATGCACCTAGTATGTTTCCAACTGGTAATAAGTTTTGAAAAATTGTAGAAGCGTATTTCCACGGTAGCCGCAGGTATTCCCCTTCAGTACCGGTTCGTTTTGTACTTTTTCTCTAGCTGTATAGATTCACCAAGTGTCATTCTTAGGTCTAAGTGTTTCTCATTGTGATGTGTAAGATGTGCATTTTCATTTTTTTTCATTTTTCTTTTATTAGTTTTCTATTTGATTTTCTCTAGCTGTTCTTGCTCAACTTATGTATGACCGTTTACTCCGTAAGTTGTACACAGTAAAATACCTAATTTAAATCTTGTGTTAATCATTAAATCCCATTGATTCCAACTTTCGAAAGATATAAATCTTTGAAAATACTGCTTGTAGTTGTCTCAGGTCATTGTTTTTCTATACTGCTGGAATTTTCGAGGAATGGTGTTCCTGATTTTGTAATCATTGACTAGGCTTTTTATTCCTTGCCTCGTCATTCGTAATCTCGGGTTCAGATATTATGTCTAATGCAAATGGAGTGTTTTTCAGACGTAATCATGGGAGAACGTAAAGGACAAAACTTCTATTACCCTCCTGACTTCGATTATAAGAAGCACAAAAGTCTTAACAAATATCATGGTACTCACGCACTACGGGAGAGAGCTAAGAAAATCTCACAGGGTATTCTTATTATCAGGTTTGTATGTTTGTTCCTTTTATGTACAATAAAATACCTTTTAAGAGATAACGATAGTGTTGTTTCTTATTTTGCAGATTTGAGATGCCGTTTAATATATGGTGCCTTGGTTGCAATAACCATGTTGGTATGGGTGTACGATATAACGCTGAGAAGAAGAAAATTGGAATGTACTATACGACACCTTTGTACGAATTCCGAATGAAGTGTCATTTGTGCGACAACTACTTTGTAATACGAACAGATCCTAAGGTCAGTTCCCGTCTGTTTGGAAAAATTCGTTTTATTGTGTCGCGAATCCAAGGATATGATTACGTCCGTCCGACGGTACGATTCCTGAATTCTTGAGACGAATATTATCCTGTCTTTCTTATAGATGAGATAGAATTGCTTTTAAGGGTAGGTGATGCTACCCAAATATTGGTACAAGTGAAAATTCCCCAGAGATACTTACACCATTTCATCACAGTTTAGAGCGTCGGTATGGAGACACCGTATTAGTTATCGAATTTTGAATTGTAGTGAAGCTTAAAATAGTGCTTTCTAATAAGTCTGAAGTTGAGCTCAAATTGTCGGCTTATATAAGGCTTGCATTATACGAGCCGATAGAGTGTACACGCTTGAATTCAAACGGTACAGTTTTTCTTTTTGAGGAAAACCGTCGACAGAACATCCTTTCTGTTTAGAATTTCGACTACGAATTGGTTGAGGGATGTTCAAGACAAGAGAAACGTTTCGAACCGTCGGAAGTCGACCAAATCGATACTTCGGATAGTGATTTTAGTCACAAATTAGCAGCAGACGCCATGTTTAAGACAGAACATAAGGAGGAGGTGACGTAGCGCTCTTTTCTATCACTTTTTGTTCTTTTTTCTTTTATTAAATCATCGATTGATCGTTTTCAAATATTGAGGACGAGTATGCTTAGTTTAAGGCTCCTGGCTATGGTATAACCGCTTTATTACGCTTGACTTATAAACATATGCAAAACAGCCTGTATTTTTTCAGAATTTGATAGCTGAACTATTGGGTACATTCACAACGTTGCTGAGATATTTGCAAAACTGGACCGCAGGTGTCTATGGTGGGGAACGAACGCGCTATTGTCCTTTCCGGGGAGTAACGCGTTCACAACCACACCATGCGGGTTCGTTCCCCACCATAGAGACCTGCGGTCCAGAGCTTTGCAAATATCTCAGCAACGTTGTGGTTGTATTTCGCTTAGTACCCTGCCGCGAAATTATAGTAGGCAGAAAATAAGAAGGTATAATATTGGGCACATTATTTACATACATAATTTTTGTTTAGGACAAAAATAAAGCGACCAGTGATGAAACTCGAATGGATAAAATTGAGTGGATCCAGGAGAGGTTACGAGATGATTTTGCAGCCAATCAGGCACTTAGAGCACAGTTCCGGGTATATAAGCAGTTATGTAAGTATGGTATTGTATTCCTGACCGCAAGTGAAGACGTTTTCAGAAAGAGAAGAAAGAACTCAATGAAAAGAGAGCCTACGATGATGATTTGCGTGCACGCTGCTCATTGAGTATTTCGCTTGAGCCTGAGGATCCGAACGATAGGAAAGTTGCTGGCATGTTGGCGCGATTTCGTACCATTAAATGTTAGTTTTTCTCTCTTATGACCGGACTACTTCATCACTAGAAGTCACGATTTTTGTTCTTTTCATTGCTGATGGGTCTCATTGAACTGTCATTTCTATGCCGTGCATCTTTTCCCTGTAGAATAATTTTCCGGTTCTAAATTCACTTCTAAGAATAATGAGTTCTAGCGCAAGATGAACGTGAGGAAGAACGTCGCAGAGAAGCCGCAGCTCGACGAATATTTCCATCTACGTCTTCTAGTGAGGTCTCCACTCCAAAGATGATAGATCAGTTGAAAAGGACCATAAAACGAGATCGTGATCGTCGAATTAACGATAACGTGTGTTAAATTCTTGTCATGTCTTTTTCGGTACAAAACCTGGGTTTTTTCCCTTGAGAACTCACGAACTAATCGGTATGGTATGAGAAATGTCTGAGACTCGGCAAAATACGCTCGTATAATGACTAGTTGGATTTCGAAACGTTACGGTGACGCTAAGTAAAGTCAAAGCTTATTTCAGTGGATTGTGGACTTTCCCTCACTTTGGTTTTATAACAAAAATTCAATCACAATTTTTCTTGTCTGTGTGCTTCCCCCCTCAAGATGTGTTGATGAGGGTTGAGATACTTTCCAGTGCTTGTGCAAGCGCTCAGAACGCTTTCGGTCAAATTTTTTTCTGGACCTATAGAAGTTTGTTGGCCATTTACTCTAAAATTTTTGTTCTATATCTTTTCTATCGTTTCAGTTCAATTTCGGATTAACTGCAAAAAAGTCTTCGTTGACACTTGGCGTCGTTCGAAAAAACGTGAAAGAAGAACCGGAAGAGATTGAAGATGATTTAACAAATGCTTCTATCAGAGTTAAAGATGAAGCAAAAACAGCTGTTACAAATGGGCTCGTTGCCGATTACGACTCGTCAGGATCAGAATGAATCTATGTGTGGCGTTGTGCTAAATTATAAATAAAGGTATGTCAATTTATGCAACTTCACAGTAATACTTAGACGAGTATTTATGCAAAAGAGAGCTTGTCACTGTTTTTCTACAATAGCTACATTCATTAGCTATCACATGTTTCAAGTTGAAAGCTCCAGTTGTGGAATTCTTCGAACCAGGAAGGATGGGAAGCTTGGCTGGAGTAGTCGAATCAGCGCTTTGGTTGTAGGGTCCTAATGGGCGGCATTCATACCAGATGGCGAACCCTCCTTTTTTTTACGTCTGTTTGATGCTTGGAAACCATATTGGATCGATCTGGCTGAACCGATTGTTGCATTAAAGATTTATTTCGTTGTCGCTTTGCTTTTAAGCATGTTAGTGTCACTTGGGTGAAAATAGGCCACATAGGCCAACTTGTTTCACTTCTGTATGGTATTGTGCAAAACGGCAGTTTTTTTTTTTCGAAGCAGTAACAACTTATTCTCCTTTCCTTCCATAGGTCGATTCCATTATATTTATCGCTGAACGTGGTTTTATCACCTTATAGTGGTAGTAGGGTAATCGTAGGTATCGAACTCCGATGTATATAATGTTCTCGTTCTGGAAAGCGTCACCCAAGCCGTCCTATTTTCGTTCACATGCCCAACTCAAAGTAAACCTATAGAAAAGAAGTATAAAGAAGTGACCCAGTGCTCTTGACAAAAAAAAGTTACTGGTGTTTTTTCAGTGACCAAATGGTATATTTTTCTTTACTGGATAGATTACGATTACGGACAAGGTGTGTCGGACGTGTAATGCGTATGAATGACAACCGATGAACAAGAGCCCTTAGTGACTGGATTCCCCGGGATATCAAACGTACTGCAGGAAGACCACCGACCCGATGGTCAGAGTTCTTCACGAAGAGCCTTGAAGAAAGATATGATGCTCGACGAGTCCCTAGAGCGAATAGAACCCACTGGGCTACTCTTTCACACGACAGGGAAAAGTGGAAGATTTACTGGCGCCAGCTCGAGTTACTCGACGATCAACAGGACTACAGGTGATACAGGATAGATTACTAATTGATTCATTTTTCTCTCTAAGTTGATTGGCTGGCTCATGGAAGCTATTTCTTGATCACGTGAATCAGGATTATGTTGAATGATTTAAGACCTTGACATAACCAGGACTTGATTAGAAAACGCTCATGCGCTCGTATTGCTCAGTATAAGGGATAAATCTAATCTTCGGCATTGGTCGGCGTTGATCAATCCCTGTGGGGTGCGCCATGCATTCGACTTCATCAGGCATCGTTGGAGGTGACTGCATGCAACGGAGTGCGTGTAGCGCAGTGGCCAGGGGCGCTCTGCAATAAATATGGCATCGACCCCCGTCCTCTGGTCCACCAAGCTCTCTATCTCTACGGGTTCGGCAGATTGTTACTATATTTATCTGGGAGGATAGTAGCACTGTCTCAATACATCGGTAAGCCATCGCGAGTGGTTATGTAGGCCAGATGTGCACTCACTTGTTCAATATAAACTGGACAAATAAAGGCCCCAAAGCTCTACCAAGCACGCTGTGTTTTGTTTGATATCCAGGTTTATCATCGGAATGACGATTCATTCTACTGATATTCACTTGGTAGATGTACATTATACAAATATTATACTTGTAGTATATACACATGCTCTTACGAACATCTCAGATACGGGATACACATCGCTGGCTAGACAGGTGGTTTCGAAGCACGATTTGTGAAAAGCGGATATAACTCTGAGAAAAAAACCATTAATAGTAAAAACTTCCGTTTGGAATCAGCTAGACTTACGTGAAATGGTCTTCGTCTTTACAACGCCGAAATAACTTTTATCTTTCATCTTCAAAACTTCATCTTACTTGTAATAGTAATAATTGTTGTAATATAATAGTAATAAGTAATAATTGTAATGTAATATTGTGCACAATGATTCGGCCAGAGATCTATAGCAAAGTGAATGAAAAGTTGATATGCTGAGCACACCATGCTAGAAACCAGCAAGCTACCTATGGATGTCTTTTTGTCAAAAGCTTCAAAAACGAAAGACGTTCTACGCAGAATGTGATGCCCTTTATGCTATCAAGCTCGAGCTATTGAGTCTTAAGCTGGTTCTGGTACGTGACAGAGATTACCGGAGGTCTTATTGATATTCCATGAAAAAAGCAACTACGAGTAAACAAATTAAAAGTGGTACAGATGACATTTCACATTCAAAGAGCGGAAAAGCATTAAAATTGTGTCTGGAATCAAAGGGAAGGTGGAAAAACCCGAACCAGACAGTTAAACGCTCAGGTTTCTATAAATGTGTGGAAACACAGAAATAACTGTTCCAGCAGATTTTAATAGCATTCTTGACTTTTCGTGCCAGATACATAATTATCACTAATCAGAAGTCGAAAATCACAATACTTCACAATATTCTCTCCAATTCGACCAACAACGTTTCCCACCGCCATTTCTCCATTACTCGACTTGCTCTTTCTGTGGCGGTCATCGCTAGAAAGAGTGTATCCGCAAAACATTGACATGTGTCCCAATAAGAAATATGTTGAAGTCAACGAACTAATCAAAGCACTGGAAGTATATTGCCAGTTCCCATGAAAGTACGTAGAGCTTCTGGAACTGAAAATGTAGACGACACATTCGTTCAGAATGAGTTTTGTTCTGAATAATTCGCTGACAGAGTTGACCTACATGATTCCCTATCTGTAACTTTAACACTCTAAGCAGTTAGGATGTAATATGTGTGGAAAAGTGCTTAGGCGTTTTCTCTTCCGTTCATCCATTTTTGAAGAGACCTTGAAATATAAGGCCGAAATCTGTATGCTGGAAGAGTACGTATTGAAAGTGGAAGCTCGTGCTCGTCAGACAGGTGAAGAGTTAAGCGAGGTAAAGCGAGATTTGGAAATGGTGAGCATACTGAACAAGGCGTCTTAGGGAACTCTTCAATCCTCTTCAACAAAACAAGTAATCATGAGATAGAAAAACTGTCACCTATCAATATATATAATATATGCAGGAACTTTCATCCTATTAATCGCCGAATCTCAAATCGAAAAGGAATCTAAATACTATCCATTCGTGCAAACACAACTCAGCTAATATCACTATTGAGACGGTTTTCAGTTGCAATTTTCGTTAGATTCTCTGAAATTCTGTCTAGATCAACAAATACCTGGTGACATATTACACACGGGTACTTGTATGCGGGTCACAGCATAATCTCCATTCCCGAGATTCGTCTAGCCAAAGTTTGTCCTAGGTTTTCAACACACGAAGTCGTCGCCCTTGTAGATAAGAGGGATATTTGCCACCAAGCGACTAGTTTCATTCCAGGACGGTGGTGAATCTTGGTAAGGGTTTACTCTTAGTTAGGCTCCCTGGTGAAACCGCCCGACTCCTCCGCTTGGGAAACCCTGACGGAGGGATAGATCACCCCGCTGTACATCGCAGCCACAAACTAGCCACGATGAGGTTACCGTTGGAAGGGTGACATATTTTAATTTCGAAGTCCTGGAAAGTCCATATTTATATGCTCGCATCCACAACTTGGAAGCATGCTGGGAAAAATTTTAAAAATCTAGTCATACACGGTGTTCAGTGTTTCAGTAACCAGGTGGGACATTATTTCAAATTCAACCTCCGTCCTCATTGTACGATAGAAGCCTTCTACCTCGCACTATAAAATCATGTTTTTCTAAGTACACCATATACAACCATGGAATAAAGGATGAAGGACAGAGCTTTTGGTGCCGATCAATTCATTCGGGATGCGCGATGCATTCGACTTCGTTAAGAATCGCTAGAGGTTGTTGTATGCACTCTGGCCTATTCAATGACTAATGGTGGCCTACCGACGTATCGAGTCCGTGCTGCTATCCTCCTAGACACGTCTGGCATCAATCTTGCCGGTCCCGGAGGGACGGAGGGCTTGGTGAACCTGGGGAGCGGGATCGATCCCATGTGTATTGCAGCGCTCCTATAACCATTGCACTATAAACGTACAATCATATATCATCTTCAGTCAATATGCTATTTCTCACTACTTGCAACCTCTTCCTAACGCTCCACTACTTTTCCGTTTAAAGTCAATAAAAAATCCGGAGGTTACAAACTACGCCAATATCTGCGCCAGTTCTGCAATTTCGTTGTTGACGATGAGAATAACTTAAGAGACTCCTGAAAACCAAGCAGAGTCCAAAAACGAAAACTACTCGTAAAGAGTAGCAGTCATACGATCCGTAGAATAGGAGCACAGATCGGATCTGCAGTCTGCATCGGGGAATCTGTGTGTTACGATAAGAATCAGTTGTTCTCATTAAGATTCTAGAGATTCTACACAATTACTGTTTTTAAGTCAACAGAGTTATCGATAAAAATCCACAGATGGGTAACCTGTTCTACGGTCAATTTAAGTCCAAAACCTGTGTCAAATTCTAAGAATTGAGCACCTTGACCAGAAAACTTTTAAGATGTTTGGCCCTGCAGACCTGAAACGTGTCTTAGTCTGCTAAAAAGTCTGCGTGCCTTTGTCATGGGATAAATACTACTTTTCTAAATTTTTCAGTTCACATGAACTTGTTATATAGGTTTTACTCGGCTAGTACTAGTTTAGTAAAGTACTATATTTGTTATTATATGAAAACGCTCAAATGAATAGCCACTATATAAAAGGAAAACGCAATGTATAAGACAGTTTGGAATGATGAAAGAAAGATATCTCTTGTTGAGAAATATGGAAAATATTCATCTAGTTAATACGACAATCAACCTTGTTTCTAGAAAGAGAAATTTTTTAAACGGTATAAACATATCGACAACCAGAAATCCTAAACCAACAGGTGAACCCAAAGGAAGTACAGGAGTCCGCAAAATGTAGTATTGGGTCACACAAGAACAAAATTGAATATGTCTATTGACTAACTTCAGTTCATATTTCAAGCCTCCAAGACATCCTGCTAGGAAATACAAACACCGCGCTGAAATAAAGAAGAGTCATCGGTGTTGATCGATCCCTGAGGGATGCGAAATACATTCGACTACATTAAGCATCGTTAGTGATGAATAAATAAACATCTGCCCTAAACACTCACTTGCTATGCCCACCGACGAATCACGTCTGCAATGGTAAAATGCCAATGTCATTTAGGTTTTGAACACTATGACCATCCAAAGAAGTATCCATCACTAGGCGAACTGAGTTCAACCATGTCGTCAGACTAATCGGATGCTATCGACGTGAGCCCGACCAAACTACCAGACTAACTGCTCTTGGAACTTTGCACAAACTTTACTACTATGTGTGTAAGCTGACCATGATTTAAACCCATTCGCGACAATGATGTCTTGAAAGTACACACACCTCACCTTAGTCACTTCCTAAACCGCAATCGGGTGCGGAGAACCGATGCAACTCAATTCACGTATGGATGTGCTTCATAGATCACCAAGGCTAACAAAATAAAATGTCATGGCGACTTTCCAGATGTAGTCTGTGACCAATTGGAATAAATTGATAATATTCACTGTAGCCTAGCAAAACAAAAGAAATTCACAACTTATGTAGTAAACATTTCGTTTATTGAATAAGAGGAAATGTTATCGAGTCTTCCAACAAAATGACAATTACACCCAAGTAATATGTACGAGAAAAAGAAGATATTTCCTGAACGAATGAAAACACGCCTTATCATGCTCCTCTTAACAAGGATAAACAACAATGCCCCAAACAAACAAATCTTTGTTCTTGAGGGAGCCCTAGTAATCCATTTCCTGCAAACTGTATATTGGATAACATAATGAGATGACCGAAAACAGAGAAGATCATTGGCCGACTTTTTCACTTCAGATAAGCATTAGCCATCGAAACATCGACGAAATAAATTCATCAGAAACAGAGATCGAATGGCTAAACAACAAAAACGCAAAGTGTCGCATAGAAAAAGCTAAAGGACCGACACTACTTTATACATGCAGGGTGTAAAGACTAAGGAGCAGAAATGGAATCAGAACGTATTGCAGATGGTGTTCAACTGTGCAGATGTGTAGAGCGACCACTCACTTCGAACCAAGAGCAGGAAAGGCATCAAGGGAAGCATCGAAACTTGGTGGCGCCTGTCCACGGCCACCACCACGAGCGCCTCGCCCGCCCCCACGTGTACCACCACGTCCTCTTGGTGGGCGATCACCACGACGATCGCCTCGCTCTCCACGGTAACCGCGGTTGGGCTCCGCAAACTGTATGTCGATGTGAACGATTTTTTCGCGTGGTTCACGTCGTATTATTGACACCTCTTCCTCTTCTTTGTCTACAACCACCTCCTTCTGTAGCTTAACCAGCTTCCCCATATTCTTCTCTTCACCTTCTCCTGCCTTACGTACATTAAACTTCGGAGCTTCTTTCTAAACAAATTCATATCTGTCTAAAAGTCATGTGTATCTTCATATCATCGATTCCAGACAGAAACTAACCTTCCGAGAACCATAAAATTCTTTCAGTGTTTTTTGTGTGTCGACCTCAACAGACTCCATAGGAAGTTCGTCAACTGGTACCTCTCGTGGAGCTTCTGGCTCATCAACCGCTGGCAACGGTTCAGTTTCACCAGCAAGTTCGTCCTTAAGTTTTCAAACAGTCACCAATTCTAATAAAAACACAATCCATCCTATTCTGATTTCCCTCACGTTTCACATACACACCACTTCTCAGATTCGCTTGTCTTAAACTCAAAACCAGAAATCCTTTTCGATCTAACACATTCGAGACGAGGATGGTGATTCGATAACTCTTTTACTTGAGTGTTTACTTAGTGAATCCAAAACATCCTACACTTCTCCATAACTGCGAATGTAATAGAGATCTACTGTTACACTGCTTTTATAAAATATTATTTACACTTTAAAGTTGTTTCAACTTGGAATTTTCAAAAAATCCGAAAAACTAAATTTTCAATTATCCGCCGCCAGCGTGATAACGGACTATAGTAAAAATGCATTAGCGCACATCCTCATTTGACGCTTATACTATCCTATTAATGACCAATGATCTTTATTTCGTTTAAAAAAGTCCACTACAAGTAGAGACTGATACTACCGGTGAACATACCTTATCGTCACCCCAGTTTCCACGTCCATGTCCCTCCTTTTTCTCAACTCCACGCACACCAGCGCGAACTGAACCACTTTGACGATCGAACTGACGTCCACCGCGTAAGCCTCTACGCCCTCTTCGCTCTCCGTTAAAAAGACCACGTCCACTACGACCACGACGCTCTCCTTAAGTTTTTCGATTTGTCCAGGAATAATAGCAATCAAACAGAGCTTATTCTAAATCACCCACATACCACTGAACTCTATCACTGGAGAATCGCTCGTGACATCATCTACCTTATTTTGAGAGTTCTTTGTAGTTTCAGAAAACACATTCACGTTTCCACCACGCCCTCGGCTGAAAGATAAATTACTTAGGAAATGCTAACACTCTGTATATTCACTTCGTCTATCCAACAATGTGAGCTTTATTTTGGGAAGAAACAATGATAAATAGTAACCATGGGGAGCGTAGGGATGGTGAGATGTAAGCAAAACTCGAACCGTCATAAGGGATTCGAACCCCTGATTACCAATTCAGGCGACTCATGTGCTAACCACTACAACAACAAAGGTCCATACTGTGCTTGTCTCTCAGCCTTGATTCAACTTTATCGATGTTATTAGGAAACTCGTTTACCACTCCGGTGATGGGCCACCCAAATTTTGCTATCTCAGCAGTATTTCGCATTATAACCGGCCATAAAAAAAGTGGTTAGTAAATAAAAGTTAAAGCATACTGGGGGAGTAGCACCGTACAATAACAGGAAGCACTTTACAAATTCTGCATTCTCAAAATCGCATGAGATAGAAATGGTCAATTCTTCACCGTCCAATTTACAATATGCATGAGACTAGTGAAGCCAAGAGTTGAATTTTCGTAAATTACGACCACGTTGTCTACATAAGAGACTGGTACAATGGAAAAGAAAAGAATCAAAAACGTACAACGGAGCACCACGTCCACGCATTCCGCGGAAACCACGAGTACCACGAGACTCGCCGAAACGATCAGCAAATTCCCCTTCTTGGCGAGCAGTACGGGGAACTCCGCCACGTCCACGTCCTCTACCACCACGTCCACCACGTTCTCCACCATTGGGTTTCGTATTCTCCTTTCCTGCAATACGTATATAATTTTTGTACACTTTATGTACATATTTACGTATGTGTGTATATATCCCATATATGCACACGCAAATATATACGTATACAAAAAGGAATTTGAAATGAAGTGTGCCAGACAGATATATACAGAGGTAAAAAATAACAAAACAAGGAAGGAATACAAGGCCATAAGTTCAACATAGTTCTCGGAAAACCACTTAATTCATTGCAGTAATATTAGCACACTGAAAGACAGTTATGTTCTTCGTATTTTTGTTGAGCAAACGCGAGGTGTTATTATTCTCTGTTCACGATTAAGCTGACGTTTCGGCGGATTTCGCCTTCCTCAGAGCCGCTTCCTATGAGGTTTCCACTAAGTATGTCACGTAGAGACCAACCGCACAGAAATCACGTGGAAGTATAATGTATAGACTGTATATCTGTATATCTTTATATCAGTATCATTATACTTCCATGTGATTTCTGTGCGGTTGGTCTCTACGTGACATACTTAGTGGAAACCTTATAGGAAGCGGCTCTGAGGAAGGCGAAATCCGCCGAAACGTCAGCTTAATCGTGAACAGAGAATAATAACACCTCACGTTTGCTCAACAAAAATTCGAAGAATTACTTGATCAATGTCGAGGTTAATAGAAAGTCGGTCGTGACAGTTATGTTCGTTTGGATTTTGTTGTAACAACTTGCCAGACATCCATGATAACTCCAAGGCACGATAACTGCGGGGGATTTGTTTACAGCATTAGTAAAACCGATCTCACCAACACCGTAAACAAGAATCCCATCCATGAAAACCTAGGGAAAATGAATGGAACAACGGATGAAAGCGTGAACTTAAACTGAGTCATTTATTTTCAAGCGTTGCATCTACTTCAGGAATCTTGAAGTCCATAAACTACCCAACAACTATTCATTCATGAAAGTGGCATCATCACTACTTCAGTTCAGGTAAAAATTATTCGATGAAATAGAGCAAAACAAACGTCTAAGAAGTAAGTGATACACTGGGACACATAAGCATCGCATCACTCCGAAAAACTGACCACCGGCCGGCTTAGCCGCTTCCTTTGGTGTGGCAGCGATTTGCTTCGCAAGTTTATCGGCTTTCTTCTGTGCAGCAGCTTTTTCGGCCTCGAGTTGAGCCACTCTACTGATCAACTCTTGAGGATCATCAAACTCTAAACAAAGTAAGCTTTGACTAACAACCAGTAAACAACACTTGTAAGCAGTTACCTTTACCAAACAGAAAGAAGTACTAACTGACCGTCATCATCTGACATGAAACCAAACTTGTTGGCCACATTACAACCGTATTCGACCATGACTGCTTGATGTCGAACTTACGAAGCTTCCAGATCTCTTAGTAGATATCAGAGACAACCTTCCATTGTAGTTGGAACCATGAACTAAGTCTAGTAGTACTCATAAGTAAATGCCTTTAAGAATAGGAATAGTCAAAACAGTGAAAGGAAGAGAGAGAAAGGAAAAGAAGGGGGAAAAGTAACGAGATCTAGAAAGAGAAGGCTTCACATCGAACGTTGGCATGGCACACTTTGCATTATTGAATGATCCTGCTGTGCCTTAAGAGTCGACGCGCATTCATTGGGTCCCGACTGGAACGCTGGATTGCCCGCGATTTTCGAAGCTGTACTGCTCGAATGGTTTACAAGTACTGGTTTACTAGTACTACTGTGATTTCTCTATAGTTACACGTCCATTGTTTGTACTTTTGAATGTAAAGTGCGGGAAGTGCACCAAGAAAAAGAGTTTCCAAAGCTGAGCTCGAAGTAGTTTTTGTTGCTCAACGTTGTTGTTGTTGTTGTTGTTGTTGTTGTTGTTGTTGTTGTTCAACGGCTACTACAGGGGCTTTATTGCTGTCATTCTTCTTTCCGTTTATCCATGAGAATTCTGGAGAGCTTCCACCGTTAGAGTTTCTAACCAAGGTGTTTGTCCTACTAAATTTGATGACGTGGTTTTGGTGCAATAGAAAATTGAAGTTTTCAAGTGATCTTTTAGATTTGAAGTCGTCGTAGTTAATTCTATAGCTATAATATTTCACAAACCGGCTTTCCTTTAACCTCAGCGTATCTAATCAATACGTATTTTTATCAGCGTCGTGTTAACTTATGAGTGAAAGCATCTATAGCTCTTATTTCATTTCTACGTTGTATTTCTCCTTACTCTGTGCACTGTAAAGACTTAAGGTGGACTGTAACTTTTTTTAGGACAGGCATTTTACCATGATTCTCGATGAAGTTAATAAGTCGCGTCAGATGATGCTAAAAAATAGGTGAGTTTTTGCGCTTTTAACATATTTTCTGCATTTTTTATGCATATGTTTACTGCCAATTAGCTAGATAAGCGTGTAGTGCAGTGTTCAGAAGCGCTCTGCAATACACATAGGGTCAATCCCTGTGCCCTGAGCTCACCAAACCCTCGATCCCTCTGGGGTCGGCAAGTTAATACTAGACTTGTTTGGGAGGATAGCAGCACTGGCTCAGTATATCGGTAGGCGACCACGAGTCATTGTAAAGATCAGGTATGCATTCAGTTACCTACATCGATGCTTGGTGAAGTCGAATACATGGCGCATCCCTCAGAGATTGATCAACGCCGAGATATTCATCCATTTTTTATCGGTAGATACATCTCTAACACATGTGATGACCTAAAGAAATGATTGATATCTGGTTTTTCGCAAATGACCGGTGTGGAACCCTTCTACTTCTCATTGCAGCTGTAGGAGTAACATTGTCAGATATGGAATGAAATGCAGACTTGAAGTCTTTATTTCTTGACAGACGAAGCCATAGTAAGCTCTTTCAAGTAAAAATAAATACTGCGGGGACCAGTACATTTACTCGAATTGGTGCTGCTTTGTTTGCTTCCTGGTTTTACGTCGTAAGAGAAGTGGGTAAGGCGAGTTCTTTAAGAATACTTTAAGCACCTGCTGGTGTGTTTGATAATTTGCTGTTTTATTTGCTGTCTATTCCTTCTTCATGGCAGGGTATGATCTGAAGTGCAACCACAGTGATGTTGAGGTATTCGGAAAGCTCCGAGCCGCAGGCGTATGCGGTGGGGATCGATCCTCGCTATTATCCTTTCCGGAGTTTTGCAAATATCTTAACCTAATTGTAGTTGTGTATGTATTACTACTAAAAAGTAGTCCATAGTAGACTAAGACATTACTGAGTACTGCATGGGAGCTGTATATCCCAATTCCTTTTTTTCTTTTCCGCAAATAGTTCTTTGTGTGACGTTGTTGTGGTAAGAATAGAAGTGAATAATTGGTACTAATGATTTGCTGGCCACGAAGCTGGTTTTGAAGTTTCGATTACTTTTCCAAATCTAGTGAATCTAATGGTGTACTTTAATATCACTGTGATTATGAAAAGATGTAGTGAACAATCTTATCGGTTTTCGTCTGAACGCTCACAGTGAACATCATTTTGGTTGCTCCTTTTGGGGTACGGCGCTAAGTTCCATCCTAAGCTTATTGCCTTAAAGAAGTTTCCTTAGAAGTAGGGTAAGAGGTTTTCCCTAATTTCTAATTCAGTGCAACCCAGTTTTCTTTTTGACCTTCGCTTTAGAATCCGGTGTCATATTTTCTATGTATGCTGAATTGAGTATAAATTTTGGAATCAGGTGTCATTTTCAAGTTTAGGCGATATAACGTTTATGATCGTCTTTCTCATTAGGAATCGTTGTTGAATCACTTTACTGTTTGAGGTACGCGCCTTTAAATCAAGCGATAATTTCGGGGCCAAAGAAGATAAAAATTCCATCTTCTTGGAGTGGGATCCCGAGTTTATTTTGGAAAGCATATGTAGGTTTTGATGGTTTTTGCTTCAACTAACAAGGTTCATTATTCATTGGAATTCACTAAGGTTTATTTGAGTCTAACTTAATTTGTTGAGAATAGTTATTTTTGCCCCCGTATGGGTTGGAATCATTGTTTCATCGGTCTTTCTGAAAGATGCATTGCTTTGTGGACAAGCTAACGCGTAAAAACCAGCTTAATCCACCTCAGGAAAACTTCAATTTCAGGATTGTTCTTCAAGTTGTTGAAAATCTTTCCAAGTCATTGCAGCTCATCAATGGTGAATCGTAACATTCGTGAGCCGCTTGCAGCACAATGTACCGATCAACGTAGTCTCAACTTGTACACTGCGGTCGAAACTCAGAATTACCCGACGAATTTCGTTCCGATCAACTCGAATTTTGGGAATCCACTTATTGCTGTTTTTCCTCGTATAGTTGCTCCTGACGACACTGAACGATCGGTGCCTAAATGATCTCGCTGATTTTATTTTAGCCTTCGAGTAATCTATGTAAAGGTTAAGTGAATCCGGACTACCTTAAGTATTTCCGGAAATTGTAGGCAACAAACAAGGATAATTATTTGGCAGAGGAACACCTCGGTGAACGGGATGGTAAGGTCTGCAAGTGGTGCTTCTCTGGAAATACTAGTAGATTGGTATGATTGAAATGACATGCTGTTAACAGGTCGGATTCAGAAACGTAGTATTTATGCAAATGTGGTGCAATGTCTAGAAATCAGAAAATATCACATTGATGCCTTCACTTGATTTCAAGTCTCGTTTTCGTCGTAGTGTTCTAGTTCTTGTTTGTGTCCAGCTAAATTAGTTATGTGATTTTTCATAATGAAAATGTGATAGAATCATTTTACGTGTTCAGTTTTTGCGCCCATATTCTCTTGCTTGAAATTGTTCGCAAAACATTTTACACTTCCGAGTTTTGTAAAGATTCTTTCAGTGATTCCGTATTGATTAGTTCTTGATCTCTAAACACTTATTTTCGTGGTAAGTCTAAATCTACTAAATTGTGTTCTGTTACGTTGCTGTGATACTGCATAAATGGATTGTTCGTGTTCTTGTTAAGCAAACGCGAGGTGTTATTCTATTCTTTACTCACGAATAAGCTGACGTTTCGGCGGATTTCGCCTCCTTCAGAGCCCGGAAAGGTCAAGTTGACAGCAATCTATTCGGCCAAACACCTCCATAACCAAGCAGAGAAAACGCTAAACCAAGATTTCAATCACATTGAACACAGAATAGCTTCTTTGCACACACACACCGCTTTCTATGAGTCTTCCATTGAGTATGTCGCGTGGAGACCAACCGCACAGAATTTACGTGGAAGCGTAGTGTGCCTTTCCCATCAGAATAACAGGCTAATATACTGCCCAATATCACACGTGATAATGAGGCTCATTCGCTCACTTCTCGCGCGCTCGTGTTCTCGATTCCTCTGCGAGGATCGCGACCCGTACTTTAAAATACTCCTGTTATGCCTCTGGGCCCTATGCGTGCCTAGTGGGGTATTCGGTTTACGTTTACCGACTAGATGTTCCTTTATGCGGACACAGTGGTCTACCCATTTCGCCAATGTATTTGTTTCCCCACACCTTACATGAGATCAGATAAACTGTACGCGAGCTCATGCAGTAACTATCTCTACCATTAGAGCAAATTATGCAATTTTGCGTTGCACAAACACGGTCATATAGGCGATTACTAACTTGCTGGCGCCTAAAAGTTTTCGGTGGCATTTCAACTACGTGTATCGAATTCTCTAGACACGCCCTTCTTAAGCAGCGTTTTATACCTGCGCTTACATCATTTGAGATGAAGGGTAGGATAAACGGAACCTTTTTATCGCTAGACTCGTCGTTTGGGGGCCTAGGATTTCCTCTACACCTACCCGGAGCTACAGTTTCGTAGTAGTCACCCGTCAGCGCTGTTTTATACAGGACGACTGTTGTTGATATGCCTGTCCGCTGATAATAATTTGTTTTTCAACGGATGATCCATCCTGTAACGGTCGTTAATATGTCATCTAGGTTATAGCGTATAGCAAGACTATATTTTTCATACCGACCATTTATCCCCGGCAGTACCCTTTTCATACTCAATACCCTTTTGGATTGTTAAGTCAACAGCTAAAGTTTTGTACTTCGTCCATACATACATAGACCCCTTACGAGCTTATACTTAGGACATAATGATGCAAGCTGAGAAGATCGGCGAGGATTTTGTCGGACTTTACGCGACAGGTAAGCCTCATTTTTGATTTTTTTCATGATACTGAGGAAGAGATCTGTGCAAACGTAAAGTGTTAATATCCATGAGTGCGAATTCATCTATGGACGTCATTGACCTTAGTTGAGCGTTTGCGATTGAAAAGATATGGATCTACCAGTATCGCTCTACTGGTCCAAGTGCTTTATTTTGTATTTGTATGAATCAAATGTTCAGGTTAGAATACACAATGAGAAATGTTTTATTATCGTAGTTTGGAATTCAGCTGACTAATACTAAATCAACGATAACCTGTATGGACGAGACTTCACAATAAAGCAGAGCAAAGATGTGTGAAACAATAGTTGTAGAAGGAGATAAACAAATGCGAAGTGCAAGTTCTGATTGCAGTTCGTGCTATATCGTAATTTTCGAAAACGAAATTTCACAAAGACCTGTAAATGAAGTGATTGTCGTGTGATAATAATACAAGTCTGGTCCAACGGATGAGACGTCCTAGTTGTCTTAGACTACAGACGCCAAGAGTCTAAAATCCACTTGTAGGTTTGGTGAGGAGGTTCCTTACGTCTAAGTCTCTGTCTTAATGAATGCTTACAAATATAGGTAAAACTGAATAGAAGTTGACAAAAAACAATAGTACTAAGCACTTTTTTACTTGGTATGGTTTTATCACTTGGTCAAAAAGTGGTGTTACTCAATGATCGAATGCTATCCTTTCGGGTTATCAATGAATAATAACGTTGATAAGGCGGAGTGCTGCTGAGCGTTGACGTTCTAGCGTGATCGTAATAACCACAGTACTTCAAGCAACGTTATGTCGTTTCATGTGAAGGCTGAGATGATCGGAACGTGAGAATGCTCGATCGCAAAGACTACACTGGAACGGCCGATCACCAGTGTGTTTTCGCTTGTGCCTGAAAATAAGGATAGAAATGACTCTGGTTAGTGCTTTTGCGTTTTTTTCTTTCGTGAGAATGATCGAGAGAGAACGATAAAATAAATGTAGTTTGGTAGCTACGCTAAGAATACCGATTGAACTCAAAATTTGCATTGTAGTGGTTACTGTAGAACATAGATACCTTGTCAGTTCATCACTTCTTGCGAATTTCCACTCACATCCTTGCCATGAGCAACAGTAGGGTTTTTCACCGCTGTGGGTTCGTACGTGTGCTTTTAAATGAGAACTCTTTGAGTATCTATAAAAACGAATTACGGGTAAGAGAACATATTTTACTACTTGGTTCAAGCCAGTACTCTGTTATCTTCAATGTCGATCAATATTTGTCATAATCCGGTAAGGTCGGAAAGCGAAAAACGCAGCCTGAGAGGTCCTTAGTTCCACAAAAGGTTGCCCCACATTACTTCACCGAAATAGTCGGGAACGATAAACCACCACACAGCAAGAAGAAGATTCCCTGTCATGGGATTTTCCCTGTCTTCACCAACGCTTCAAGGATCGACTTTCTATTAACCTCGGCATTGGTTTATGTGTTTCGTTCTCTTTCTCAGCAATCACGAGGTTGTTATTCAGCACACTTTTACTTCCTTACAAGAAGAACGCATACAACACAACAGTAGCTGACGTTTCGGCAGTATCGCGTTCTTCGGAACCGCTTTTTTCGTGACTTCCAGTGAGTTCAGTCCTCATCAATACAACCTTGTGATTGCTGAGAAAGAGAACGAAACATTCACCAACCTTGTTTCCGAAAATTATCAGCTCATCGATATTTGGCATTTGTATTCTTGACACAAAGTGAGGACTTGTGATTTTTCTAGAATTTCAGACCTCTTAAGTGACCTTATTTCAAGATCACTGAATATTGGACTGATCTATGTAGTTTGTCTAAACACCTTAGTTAAGTAATGCACTAAAAACCTAAGAGAAGTTAATGTAGGTGTTACGTTTTTATACATCCAGCATATGGACAAGCATGTACAGCAAGTCGTTTACAGTCACGTCCTCTTCGTAATCGACGTGGTTGGTCGCTTTCCTCGGATTCTGTCGAACTTTCACCTTCACCACTGCAAATCAATTTGATTGGAATATTTCTTTAAAAGTTCGACCTCTAAGTAAAAACTATGATGTTCACTCTTAGATGACTAGAATGTGACGATGAAATATTGAATGTACCTCAACTGTCTACAATTTTCTTCGTGTTTTTGACACAGCTGGTTCTTCTAGGTCTAATCTGTCCACAAATTACAAGGCTAAGCCTTGTACATATTGATTGCAATCCACTTATATAGTACATGTTGATATAGTCCATTTTCCTACCAACGGTTTACCGCCTCATCGTGGCTGGAACGTGTTCCTGGGTGTCGGACTGCGATTTAGAGCGCGGAGATTTGTACACCCGCTAAGGTCTCCCAAGCTGAGAATGGGCGTTTCCATCAAGAACCCTAGCTAAGAGTAAATCAATACCAGGATCCACCACCGTTCTGGTATCAGAGTCGCATGGCGGCAAATATTCCTTTGATTCACAAGGGCTGCGACTGCCCGTGGTGGTGAAGACTTTGGCCAGGCTGACCCCGGAATTCCAGGGAAGCACAGTGGCCTAACCAGCAAATTTTCGAAGAATGGAGATTATGTTGAGGCCCGTACAACCACTGAGGACGGGCCGTTCAACTATCAAGTATCAACTATGGTCCAATTCACAAGATAGCCTAGAAAATGTGGTCTGAAGGATGTACGGATTATTAAGAGAATGGAACTAGATTGCACAAGTTTTTCACTTCATTCCAGACCGTTTGTGAGCATTTTATTAATTTAAGTAACGTAAAAATCGGGAATCCGTTGTTTTTCTTTAGATAGCATCTTTAACGACAAAAGTAAATGGCAGTGTCTACTGTGTCTACGCCGTGAAGGCTTCAGATTGACTTATTCCATTGATTATGGAGCCCTGGAACCTTCGTTGCCGTAATAGGTCATCAGTTTTGCAATGCTGATTTAAAATAAACGCTACAGAACTTTGTATGATTACTTAATTAGAAGGAAGTGTATGAGTGTAGATGATTGGACGTACATTCAATAATCCATGATGACTAGTTGTCATTGGAAAGAATAGTCTAGTCCACCAACCATTTCTGTGGAAACACGATTCTTAATGAAAGGAATAGACAGCTCTTTATATGCGTAATTTCTTTTTCGGCTGCAGTCAGAAACTGTGCGCCACTATTGATATGGAAATCTTATTTGTGAACACGAACTGCAGGGAGCGCAGGGCGGATGGGAGACGGCGTGGTACTGTCGTCCAGCACATTGTGGGCGCCATGGATTGATTTCAAATCATAGATGAACGAAAAGCAGGTTTGCTTTTTCGAATTTGCACAACTACCTATCGGTCTTTCGTGAATTCTATCAATTGAAATATCAAATCATTAGAATCCACAGGTCTTTTTCAACGTAGTACAATTTCTCTTACATTTTGAAGACGAAATTTGGTCCTCTGAAGCCCACAAAGCATGTTTCTCTGTTTTTTTTTCTGTGGAACTACGTATATATTGAACAGCGAAATGATTGGGAAAGCGAAATCTCGTCCAATATGGTATGTGTCGTTGATGTTGTCTACGGCAAGCGCACTGGCGTTAAAAATCTAGCATTTTTCGGACGGATTTTCAGAATTCAAGATGAAGCTATGATTCTAGAAGAGGCCATCCTTCTATACCCTTTCAACGACAGCTCAAAGTCTCTTCTAAAGTTTATCATGACCGGAGTTCCTCGAGTATTTTCATCATCGAGAAAAGGTGGCATCGTTAAAAATGGCTGAGCGGGAAAACAAACATGTCTGCTCATTCTAAGCATGCAAATGGGCAACTGCAGTGGGAGAGGCATGTTTTGCGTTGAAACAAATTCTCTGCAAAAGACAGGAACTCGGGCGGAAAGATACAATTAAAGCATATTTTAGTAGCTCCACGGTATTCTGTTGTAAAATACTATTACATGGGCATTTATCGTCTGTTTTCAGAGATAAGGAAAATCAATCTTTAAAGTTGAGTCATTTCTTCTGCAACATGATCGCGAGAATAAGGTAAAGACGAAGATCGTGTAGTAAAATGATAGATGTGAAAAGAATAATATTAGCTCACGAAGTCGGAACTGCCTTATGGAAAAAATTGTAGGGTAAATAAAGGTTGCTGTACTTCTACAAAAGGCATAATAGTTGAACCTAAAGAGTTTTTGTTTTTCCATATCTAACGCTTTAAGCTAGAGGAAATAATGATTGTCATAAACGTTCACTACAGCGATTATGGCCTGAGGCACCATAACCGGCATCCTTACGTCCGAGACCAGTTTAAGACGATGTGCTTTTCCTTTCATCCGGCCTCAGTCAAATATACTAATTGGATCCAGCATCCTTTTTTTTTCTTCTTATGACCTTTTTCTTTGGATGCGATCAACTTTCTTTGTGAGCGTTATTTTTTTAAAATTGTTTCCATTGAATGATATTACTATTGTTCGTGGCGAACTTATTAAAAGTTGTTGTAAGCATAACAGGATGGCGCGGAAAGTAGGCACACTAGAGGAACGGACAAAAACTTAGTGAATTAGAGATTGATTGAATGAAGATTCCAGAAGCAGTTATCTTGGATTTTACTTAGTTTTTTCGAAACTAGCGTTAATTTTTATCCCGTATCGGTAGAAATCTTATAAAAGCTCAGAAACGACTGGAAATAATGCGTTAAGTTCTGGTAAAAGTATCGCTACAAGTGGAAACAAAATCGGAAAACAAGTAGAAGTAAAGAATAAAATAGTATAGCATGGTTTTGTTTCCCAGACTTGTGAAATGATGAGATTCTTTCGTACTCGTAGCCCTGTGAAATTCTCCCGTCGCAGTCACTTTGATATTTGCCGTCTCTTTAATGGACCATGGGGAACAAGATTATGATTAGATGATTAGATTATGGGAAGACGTTTACCGAAACGTCTATTTTTGTCCTTTGTTTTACACGAGAAGCGTTATGGAAGAATGGGAATCAGAAGTGAAGGAAACTCAAGGTGATCCATTGTGGTGCGTCATTACTAAGGGGACCACCTAATATTAGTTACGATAGCCAATAATCTGTTTTTAGTGTGAAATCAAAGTCTCAAACAGTTCGGAAGCGCTTGTATAGTTTATCGCATTGTCATTTTTTCTTTCTTTCTTCTCTCTATAAATCAACCTAGCACTGTTAACGATAAAGAAATGGCGATAGCGTGAAGATTTTCGATCCTATCCGGTTCGATGGCGCTAAAACAGGCTCGGATAATGTTTGATTCGTTTCATATTTGAAATTAAAGAGTTTTTTATTTTCTACTGTAATGAATCCATACCGTCATATGGAAGAAATGCATTATGGAGGAAGGGATTCCTTTTCCCAGCGCTGTCACTCAAGCTGAGTACTTTAAAATTGTACTTCGGAGACCTTGCAAAGACTAAACCAGTGGAAAGGGTGATCCCCATGTTTTATGTGGTTAAGTTTTCGTGAAAAATGGTAAATATAAAGGAGTTATAGCAAAAGTGTGATGTTCTTGTCCGTCGAGGTAGCTGAACCCATTGGCCGGCTCCAACGTGAGGCGGGGAAGAATAGGAACTACACTGGGTGCAGGTCGCCCTACTTGATGACTAACAGAGCTGCAGATGGTATAAATTTCTACCAATAACGAAGTACGTCCTTAACAACTTTATTCCCATTAAGAGATTAAGAATTAAGAATTAAGATTTCGAGAAGTATTTGATGGATGATTAATGGATAGTTTAGTAATAGTTAATGTGTATAGGAAGGGAAGACAATGTTCTTCATTGGTTTAGAATTGAAAGATCCTACCAGTCAGCAAAAATAGAAGGGATAAGGACTAGGGTAGCAAGTTTTAAAAGAAAAAGTACGAAAGATAGCTTTTTCCCAAAGAAAAGTATTAAAAGTCCCCCTTTTCTTTTGTTGATAGTATTGTGAGAGGATGTTGAATAGATTTTGCGGGAGGCACTGTGGGATGCCGTTTAGGTGGAAAATGTAAATTCCCTAAACACGCTAACAATAAATTTGACTATTCCATTCACAAAATTGTTCTGAGAAGAAAGAAAGAGGACATAGGAAGAAGGAAAATGGATACGCTATAGTGTTCCGTAACAATTTTCCGGAGAAGGTTAAATGACATTTAAAGAGAAACTGGGTGAGCTCCCTGTTAGAGGACAAGGATAAAGGATAAAACTCTCGGCGTTGATCAATCCCTGAGGGATACGCCATGCATTCGACTTTATTAAATATCGTTTGTAATTGAATGCGTATCTGGCCTGTGCAATGACTCGCGGTGGTGGCCCACCGAACCGGTGCTGTTATCCTCCCAGACAAGTTTGGTACCAATTTGTCCACCCCGGACGGATGGAAGGCTTGGTGAGTTATGTGCGCGGGGATCGATTCCACGTGTGTGTTTGAAGGTGCCTCCGAGCACTGCGCCACACGCGTCCTTTCTTAGAAGATAACAATGGAAAATTTTTATAAAAAAAACACTATCAACAACCATTGAATTTTTTGTGACTAAGCGTAATTTCTTCTTGCCTACAATATGTATTGAAAATTTATCTAAGGAAGTTTAGCAAATAGTTATATTCAAACAACAGCTTTTTTTGGACCGCTTTCCATCGTAGCATTTGTGTTGAACACTTATCGACTGTGTAAAAAGTTATCGCAAATAAACTCTTTACTGCAAAACATACACTCTGAAAAAATTTAAATTAATGACAATCCGTGCGGCTCATCCCGACTAACTAGGTACGCATCGGTTTCAATGCATGGAGTCGTTTTAGTGTTGATGAAAGTGCAATCAGTTTCCATTTATTCAATCACTTTTAGATATCAAATCAGTTCCTATGCCTCCCACAGAAGTGATTTAGTTCTCCAAAAACTCTAAGTTTATTTGAGAAATTGTTTTGACTGTTGTGCTACTACCACTACGAATGTTTTGTGAGAGTTTTTGTTTTAAGAAAGTGTGACCGGTAGCATGTCGGTGGTAATCAGTCAATGATTTCCGGTCTGATAACAAATGTTTGGAAGCAATTCACGACGGCAATGAATCATAACCACTGAGTGTTTTTGTTTAGACGAAAAAATAAAGCGAAAGAGATGGAAGAATGTAGGAAAGGATAGTGTTGAGAAAATTTGGCTTTCTCTAGTAGCTCTGTTCCTGTTCATCTACCAGAAAACACATCGATAGACACGTCAAAAACCGCACAATCCATATATTTTTAAAAAAAGGAACTAGATAGAGCATATTGGGTTATATTTCACAATGTATACCCTGCCGTTAAAAAGAATAGGCAGTAAATAATACGTTAAATTTTAGTTAACCTAATTTATTGAGCCTACAGTACCCTGCCGTGAAAAAAAGGCAACAAATAAAAGTTAGGACAAAATAATTATTCTTGGTACTTTTTGTAGTCATTTTTGTAACGACCACCAATTATGCGCTGCTTAGGCACCCTGGGCTGGTCTTCGCCGTAAGTACGTCGGACGATAAACAGCACTAACTGGCGTCATTTCTTCTTGGTATTTCCTTATAGGAACTGACAGAACGTCTTGCAACTGCACATGGAGGGCTAGCAGCAAATTTATTCAACGTCGACAAAACCCTAATAAAACTAGAGCGTAGAGCAGTTCTCGCAGAATATCACTGAATAGGAGCTGAAAATTTTTATGTGGCCAATATGCTTATTTTTGATTGTCTGTGCACTTTTTAGATGTCATTTAGTTTCTCATAAATTCTTTCAAAACACTTAGTTGTATTTCTAAATCAACTTTCCTTTAACCTCGGTGTTACTAATCAATGTGTATTCTTTCCTTGAGAAGCTTACACTACGTAGATAACCAATTCTTATTCGGCTATTGTTTCAACTTCTGAATTTTTATTCGGCTCTAATAAAAACGAAGACGTCGAAACGTTAGCCGAATAAGAATTGTTTGTCGATCTCGTGTAAGCTTCCCAAAGAAGGAATACATTCAGTTGCATAATTTTGACGAACGGTTGAAAACCATTATTTTTACCTCCTGAAATTTCCAAAATTGGAATTATTTAATAAAAAATTTAAAAATCTGGCTATTTTTCTCTCTGATCAGTTCTATTGCGGAATTTAGCTACTGTCAGTGGTCCGTATAGCATCCCGTACATTTTTTTGAACTAAATTTAGAATCGGAAACGAATTAGTATTAAGACTGAAATATTTGGCGTTTCCTATCGAATTGCATGGGAGTTTTCATCTTAGTAAAGCATTTTTGGTAGTACTAACTGAATTCTTTGCTCTTCGTCGATATTTATTCGCTGTTATGAGTTTCTTCACACTACTGATGATCTAAGGATAAGGATAAGGCCCTCGGCGCTGATCAATCCCTGGGGGATGCACCATGCTTTCGACTTCACTAAGCATCGTTTGGAGGTGATTGATTGCATATCTGGCCTTTACAATGACCTGCGGTGGCCTACCGGTGTATCGAGCCAGTGCTGCTATCCTCGCAGATAAGTCTGGTACCATTTTACCGAACTCGGAGGGATGGAGCGCTTGCTGGGCCAGGGATGCGAGGATCGGTCCCATGTGCGTGTTGTACGGCGCGTCTGACCAGTACGCCAGAACGCGCCCTTACTGACGAATTGCGTTTTGGGATCAGCGATATACTGATGATCATCTGTTGATAAGCGGAAAAAAATTTATGACAGATGTCGGCGGACTAAGGAACGAAGGGAATAAAGCGTTTAGCGTGATTGGCGTGAATCAGTCCCTTAGAAATCCGCAATGCATTGGTTTCCACTCATAGAATGGTAGATGTAAGTGCTTGAATAACATAGTTGAATTACACAATTATTTTCAGAAGCTTACAAATATGCAGTTAATGCTGTTTATTCTTCCAGATGAATATCCCACCACACTGTCGACCACAGAAGAATGGAAGTCTTAGCGATCGACCGAACGACCTTGTGTGCATTTCAGGTCTGTGACCGCTGCACTATACCACATCTGTGTAACACCTATGGGCAGAATATAGGGCTGTCCGAGTTCGTTGTAAGTCGTCTAATTCAACAACGAAGTGATAGCTGAAAGCGACATCGATGGTGGTACGAGCGCAGCTGGACGGTTAGTCTGTCCTAGTTCGCGAAGACGATCACGCTTCAATCCTCATTAGTGGTTGGGTAAACTAAAGGAGTGTCATAACGTTAGAAACATTATGGTCGTACTACTAACGCTTTTTTGCAGAGATTTTGGTTGCATAAACCCCTTCATATTTCATTTGAGAGAGGTTTTTTTAACAACGAGCAGAACAAAAGGGAAAATCGGAACAGTTATAGTTATTCGATTCGCTATGATGATATTTTAACGGTCCTCACCACTGTGGAAAAGAAAGGGTTACGAACCAGCGTTAGTAAATTTTTCTTCGACATCACCGATTTAGAGGCGCATGTGGCGCAGTGGTGGGAGGCGTCCTGCAACACACACGGGAGATCGATCCTCGCTCACGTGACTCACCAAGCTTTCCATCCCTCCGGGGTCGGCAAATTGGTAGCTCACTTGTCTGGGAGGATAGCAGCACTGGCTCGATACATCATCGGTAGGTCACTGTGAGCCATTGTAAGGGCCAAATATGCATTCGTTCACCTGCATCGATGCTTATTGTAGACGAATGCATGGCGCATCTCTCAGGCATTAATCAACGCCGGGTGCCTTATCCTTTATCCTTTATTATCACCGATTTCAAAGAATCTCAAGTAGTCGGACCTGTTCCATAGTTTTCTTTTCTTCCGTTTTTTCTTCTTTTTTAAAAAATGTATTTAAAAATCCTGAAGAAAGCACTTCGGTCTCAGATCCTTCAGAGAGCAGCAAAGCTCCAATCAATGAACGACAGTGAACATTTTTTGTAAGTTCAAAAATGGATTAACAAAACGGATTCAACGCTAACACGTACGATTTCATGGCGGTTGTTCAACTCTCCAAAATTGTTGTTGTGATTTCGATTGCTTCGATGAAATCAGACAAAGATTCTTAATGAAAAATCCTTGATAAACGAGTTTCTTTGTTTGACATTGCTAATGTTGTTTAGTGCGATTCGCCTAGTTGAGATTGTATATAAAAGATTTTTACATACTTATGACATCGCTAACTGTCATGCATATAATTGAAGCATATTTAAGGAATAGCCATTGATCGAAACTCTGTCGTCGCGCAATCGATTCCCACACTTTATATGGGAGACGATTGCCTGTTGATGCGCCGACTTCATCGGAAAACGCTGCAAAAGAGCGACGTCTTTCGACTCCCTTGTTATCTAGAATTGATGAAAACACGAAGAGAAACTTTTATTAGTGGCGAGTGATTTGTTGGTTGCATTTTACCCACGCGGTGAATCAGTTGAAAGGAATGTGAGTCAAAATAAAAGACGTTCTGACTGCCGGTAAATCCTATGAACAGCTTGATTGAATTCACTTAACAGACTACTTCATTTTGTGAAATGAGAGGACTATGACAATCAGAATTACGGCGAGGATACTCAGTAAATGAGTCAGGGAGAACTTTTGTTCTTTTTTTTTGTTTTTCACAAAAATCGATGCTGACAAGAGTTTTGAGCGCAATAGTTGAAGGAAGACGGTAATGGGATTTAAGGAAGACGTGTAGCCGGAAAAAGATTAAAAAAAATCTGAAATTGGATTTGCCAATTAAAAGGATTTGACCAAAAAAAAAAAAACAAATGCTAACGAATATTGTGCTAAAATTAGCATGTTATATCCATCGACGTCTTCTGGCCACTAAATATTTTCCCACAATATTTTTTTTATTTACTGCCTATGACAATTTTTTACGGCAGGATATTATGTGTGGTCCGGGGTTTTGCAAATATCTCAGCAAAATTTTGGTTGTTTCCGCACTACGTTCATGAACTGATCCTATTCTTACTATAAGCCTCAGTTTAACTGGGCTCATTGCCGATTTGATTTGGGCTACCCAGATCAATTGCGTTCAGAAGTGATTGCTGATGGCAGTGATCGATAGAACTAGGTGAGAGGCAGGCGAAACGAAGGGGCCGCGTGGTGTGGTGGTGAACGCGTTACTTCCCGCAAAGGTCAATACCGCGTTCGATCTCCGCCGCGGGCGCCTGCGGTTTGGAGTTTTGCAAATATCTCAGCAAAATTGTGGTTCTCGAAAGACCGACTTTCTATGAACCTCGGCATAGATATATTTATTTATGTGATCTTATAAACTGATCTTAAGCTGACGCGAGGTTGGTACAGATCTTCGTTGTCGTTTTTGATGTTATTGAACGATGGCTGACGTTTCGGCGACTTCGCCTTCCTCAGAGCCGTGATGTTACGTGCGGGAAAAAAAATTGTGGTTGTTTCCGCGTTATATTCATGATCTGCTTTTATTTTTACTATTACACCATTCCTCTTTTATTTCTTACTCAATTCTAAACATTTTGCAGAAGTTTTTTTTTAATCTACCTAGCGATTTTCTACTTCTTATTTCACTTCGTTCCTGTCTGAAACAGTGAACAGTATGAAGTTCTTTGTTTTCCTACCTACTCTCGTTTCAATCAGCAGTAGTAATAGAGAACGCCCGGTCGGAAATAATAGCGAGGCGACCAGATGAAACAGGAAATAAGAAAGCATCTACCGAAAGAAGTAGAGCAGCAGAAGGGCTGTGGCAACTTTCTTTCCTTGAGCTCTTTCCATATGTGGTGATATCGGCGATAAAAAAATGTTTACTTGCGCCGAACGACTCTTCAACACCTACACTCAAGAATCTGTCAGCTGTCACCTGTAGTCCCGTTGATCGTCGAGTGACTCGAGCGGGCGCCAGTAAATCTTCCATTTTTCCCTGTCGTGTGAAAGAGTAGCCCAGTAGGTTCTGCTCGCTCTAGGGACTCGTCGAGCATCATATCTTTCTTCAAGGCTTTTCGTGAAGAACTCTGACCATCGGGTTGGTGGTCTTCCTGCAATGAGTTTGACATCCCGAGGAATCCAGTCACTAACGGCTCTTGTTCATCGGTTGTCATTCATACGCATTACGCGTCCGACGCACCTTATCTTCGACTGTTTGCGTACTGAACGGCATCTTTGATTTTTGATCGTTGATGCAGGTCGGAGATTCGGATCCCATCTCTTAGTTGTGTGAAATGGGATACTCCTAGCATCGTCCTTTCGAATGCGCGTTCGATAACGCTGCGTGATCTTTCATCCTGCTTACGCAGCGACCAAGTTTCTGATGCATACTTTAGGGCAGGAAGTATCGCTGAGTCGAAAAGCTGGCCACGGAGTTGGGTGTTCTTTGTTCTCCAATCCGAAGATCCGAGTAGTATTCGTGAATGATTTTCTCCATTGCCTTTCTGAATGCTGTAACTGTTCCGTTTGGGCGTCGGAGTGCAATCATCTTGATCTTGTAATTGGCGAAGCTTCGGTAGGCTTTTCAAGTTCGGACGTTAGTTCGCGGTTGCCTGCAGCTCGTGCGATTCCACGCTGGCGTATGAGCTCGAGTGTTTCTGGAGACAAACGTCTCTCGGTGACTTTCGAACCTTCAGCTTTCATAGCTCTAACGTGAAGGTGTTCAATAAGCCGATCGTATTCCTCGTCGATGTTATCAACAACGGCATCTTCCCAACAGCCGACTAATGAATTGAATAAGTCCCAGTTTGCGGTAGTTCTGGAACTTCGGTTTTGGAATTTAGCGGCTTTTTCTCCTTTCCGCGAGAAAGAAAATATTGTACGAAGGAGGCGATGGTCTGATCCCGTGTAGAATTTTTGGACAACAGCGACATTGGTTAGGCAAAACCTGTTTACTATGATGTGGTCTATTTCGTTATGGTACTCTCCATTGTGAGACTCCCACGTCCAGCGTTGAGGGTTGGACTTCCGAAATTGTGAATTACCATGCATGGTCTTGGTCGCCATGATAAATTCAGATAGCCGCTCGCCCCATTCGTTCCATTTTAATCCGTGGGTCTCAAAGTGACGCTCTTCAGACGTTCTTCTTGGTCCAGGCTAGGCGTTGAAATCTCCAATGATGACCTCGAGGAATGTGTGGTCTTCTCTGTAGAACTTCTCCAAGTCCATATAGAACGCTTCAACTTTATCTTCGTAATAGTTTGACGTGGGCGTGTAAACAACGAAGATTGTCCAAGTCGGTATTGGCCCATATCTTTTTAATCGCAAACGTCCGACTCGTGTTGTAAGGTGTTCGAATGAATCAATGTTCATGGACAAACTCGTGTTGACGAGAGGGCCTATGCCGCGGACTCCTCTACTGTCGCATGTCCCGAGGAACAGTTCTTCTCCAGTGTCATAGAGGGCGTTGGATGGGTGGTAGCATCTGCTCCCGGCGGGGCCGGTGACGTCTTACCTTATCTTTCTTGCTTGCATGAGCAAGTCTTCTATCGAGGACTCGGATGCAGGTGTACGTGCATTGTAAGTACAGATCGTCACGATAGTTCTTTAAAATCCAGGCAGCTTCCACTGGCCCGGAGATTTTAGCAGCCTTCCCGTACTCGTTCTACCCAACGGTGGAAAATTGAGGGCTCTTTCAGGGTCAGGGGAATGAAGCCCGTTTTTTTTTTACTGTGTTTAGCATTTCGATACCCACGTATAGCTTGCTGGGCTCTGAACATGGGGGCTGGGTGTACTCACGGGTAGCTTGCCAGGCTATTCCCAGAGTGGACATGGAGCTTATTTGTTGGAGGCGACTCTTGACTGCCTCGCATATACTTCCGGTCACTTGATTGCAGGCTTTTGGCCGAATTGACTCGTAGAATACAGTCCACATAAGCGAGAACGCATCCACACACGCATGCATGAATACGCCTAGCAAATACCGAAAGTATGTGCCTAATCGGCGCAGCAGAAACAGGGAGTCCATGCCCTGGATCCACCTGCGTCTCACGGAAGCAAAGGTCGCTTTTGTTCCGCGATTAACCCCCTATTTGCCACCCTGGGACGCGCCACGTAGCCTCGCGACTAACCTGCTCCAGGTCCGTCATATGAGGATATGAGGATGGACTCAAGAATATATGTACTAATATTCACCGATAGGGCACGTGTGACGCACTGGTCGGAGGCGCCCTGCAACATACCTCGAATCGATCCCCGCTGCCATGGCCCCCAAGCCTTCCATCCCTCTGGGTCGGTAAATTGGTACCAGACTTGTCTGGGAGGGTAGCACCATTGGCTCGATACATCAGGAAGCCACCGCGAGTCCTTGTAAAGGCCATATATGTCTTCAATCACTTTCAAGCCATACTTAATGAAGTCTCATGCATGGAGCATCCCTCAGGGACTGATCGACGCCGAGAGCTTTATCCTTTATTCTTCCTATTCATCGATATACTGAATTGAAAACACTCTCCGATTTCGAAATCTTACTGCCATCTGATTAATGAGATAGGCTTTTAGTCAACTGAAATTAGTAAATGAAATCATACAATAAAATGTAACAAGTATTCTTTCCTCACACTTTCTCTCAACATGTTGACGTGAGAGTATGTTCGAAAATTGACTGGTTAATAAAATCATCTTCGTCCTTTAAGCTGCCTGTTACTGTTTTCAGCTTACTAAATTTCGAATATAGGTGATTCTAAAGGATAAGTACCAAGCTTCAGTGTTCTGTTTAGAAATACGCTTAATGAAACTGTATAAAAACTTTGTATAACACATGTTGAACACTTTATGCTAAATGTGCTAAACGTCAGCCACTTAACTGATAGCACAGTTGCCGAGATCCATTGTCGACGCCGTTCTATTGACGACGAACGTCATAACTGTTCGTCGACAGAAGGATACGATAGGTGTTGGTGTGATAATGATCAATGACGCCCTGATACGGGTTTAGCAGCCATCATAAACACGTTATACAAAGAAAAGTCTAATCTGAATTATCACTGACTTGATTAATTGACGCTTGACAGACGGGTGCGATGCTGCACTTGATTACGCCTGTAGTCACGTAACACAGGAAGAAAAGGAAATTTTGAAAAACACCCTTTTCTTATTTTATTTACTGCCTACTCTCTTTCTAATGGCAGGGTATATTGCGAAATAGAACTTCAATGATGCTGAGATGTTTGCAAAACTGCGGAGAGACAGGCGAAACGAAGGACCCGCATGGTGTGGTGGTGAACGCGCTACCTCCCGGAAAGGACAATAGCGCGTTCGTTCCCCACCGCAGACGCCTGCGGTCCGGAGTTTTGCAAATATCTCAGCATCATTAAACACCCCTTTGTCTATAGAAAAATTGAAGTAGTCAGAGTAGTAGACTGACGAGTTGTTAAGATCTGGCTAGGTAATAAGACAATAACTTCGTCAATGAATGCAATTCAGAGGAAGTTATATCGACAAATTTTCATCAACTACAGAAAATTGAACAAAAAGAGATTTCAACCTTCCTCTCTGTCTTCTCCCGTTCCTTCGTTGTTTCATTCAATTCATATCCACTAAGTACTAACAGTAATTTGGCATATTTCAGCAATTATTTGTAGGATAATCACATGTACAGGAGGCGGATAGCACAGTGGTAGTGATGCCGTCATTACGATCACGGTACTGGCTCGATCCCACCCCAGGTTCAACGAGCCTCCCACTCTCTGAAGACGAGATATTGGTACCGAACTTATCCGGGAAGGAAAATCATGTTCTGCCATCTAATTGGGGACGTTCCAGCCCGGCTATTTTAGCATACAAGGAGAATAGACTCGAACAACATTCTACTACATTTATGATAAAATAAAAGTCCTTAAGCAGCAGCCGAAGCCACATGTGGAAATTGCAAGAGCTTCGTAGATGATGTGTGCGAGGTAACGAATCGAATATGAGAAGTGCTGGGACCCGCTGTGAAGTAGATGTGAAGAGGAATCGTGTGAAAAAATCTCACCTGCACGCGGTGTTCTTAGGTGTTCTGGATTTAGAAAGGTGCCGTCAGTATCATCACTAAGATCCCATGCCTTCCTAACAATACTGATAAAAGCCCGACGTTTGATTGACAACGTCAACGCGGAACTCGTTCACATGACATTCCACGAAGGACGACGGAAACGTGTAGGAAGGACAGTCGTCTTTAGAAATTGAACTCATCACCGCTTAGTTTAGCGTTGTTCTACCATATCATCTCGACAAATTCGAATTACATCATAGATTTTACCGAAACGTTACGAAACATCCGGGTGTGGTTACAAACAACTGAACTAGGTAAGATTCTAGTGGATTCAATGCTAAGAAGATTTCGATTCAAAGAAGATATGGTCAAAGATTTCACTAGGCTCTAGTTAGAAGAAGCGTTAAAGAATAGAAATATTATTAGGTGCTACCACCTTGTTTTTGGAGATTCTGTTCCCGAGAACTACAACAACTTAACTCTGAAATATTTAAAAGCGTCAAAAACAAAAATAAAAACTGAGAAGCTCGTCAAGAATTAAATGCTGGAGGATAAGCTAAATAACAAGCTTGCTATTGTAGAAAGCCAAAAATTACTCACGTTCTTCATTTTAAAAAATGCTTCCAGCTTCCCACCTTTTCGTTAATTTTAACATTAATTTCCTAGGAGCAACACAAAGCTTTTCTTCCCAAAGGAGTATTTTAAAGCGTTGCCTTTCTTTTCCCAGTTTTCGTGGAAATTTCTCGCACATGCGAAAACGATGAGTTTAAGTGAATATTGTAATTCCGTCATATCTGAGGTCAGCAGAAAGTCCTCAGTCGAAGGGCGGTGTTTTACATGAAATCACTGGAACCTCTTCCCGTTAGTGTACGAAGTAATTATGATAGTAAGACGATACGATAAGTATCACACAGTTTGTTTCGACCCGTTCAATCATGATTGTGACCGCCATCAGTGCGAAAAACTTAATCTGTCCTTCTTCACGTTTTTGCGACATTCCGTGTCGAATTTGATGATGACGGAACTTTTCGTAAATATGTTTTTACCATCGACAATTATTGTTTCCATTCTCAATTTTCTACTACTGTGATAGCATTGGTATACGGTAGCATAAAAATGTGACGATGACAGTTTCACTTTCGGTTATCGATTTAGCAACATCTACACACACGTACACAAATGCACATACACATGTACACGCTGAAGATGGTGATTGTAACAAGTAACGGTATAATGATGACTCTCAGCAATTTCAAGACGGATTTCGATTTTTTAAATGACGTCAAGGATGTCATACGAGTATGAAAGCAGTTTAAAAATTATACAGGGAGACACGTATTGGGGAAAGTCAGAAGATAAGAAAAAAATGAAAGCCATGTGTAGAAGGAAAAACGAATAGATATTTCCCAAAACATCTTTCTTCTTTTTTAAGCATTGTGAAGTGTTGAAAAATGCTGTCTTTTTTTGATAATGATTTCTAAGTAGAGAAAAATCGTACCTGCTTGTTTTGTGATGTCGTTGCTTACGTAGATTCAAGTCGGGCAGGCTGTTCGCTAAAGGACTTCGTGAATATGTGGCGTCTATGAATTGAGGATATGATATCTCGGGACTAGACGGTGGTGATTCTTCCTTGACAGGAACAGATGGATAGTACGTAGTGTTAGGGATAACGGTAGAAGTTGTCGGCAGCGGTGAACAGTGGTTGTTGGCAAGAGCACAAGTGGAAGTACTGTAGGTACTAGGAAATGACGGTTGGCGGCAAGTGGCGGCAGTTGGAGATGATTGACGACAGTTGGCGACAGAGTATGAGAATGCAGCGTTAGGAAACATCGGTGCCAGCGCGGGGGGCAGTACTGGTGCCTCCCGAATGGGCTCGTCGTAGAGGCGGGGTGTCCGTGTATGAATACCTAATGTCGGTGTCTCGAGTGGACCGTAGGCTAGCCGGCTGACCTCACCGATACGAAAATTTTCTTGGTCCAAGAACTCACTGATATCATCCCATACCTAGAAAATTTCGTGTTATTTAAGGAATATAAACATGGTTTTACAGAAGAATTTATTCTGCTGGCCGGTTCTAATCGCTGTTCCGAAATGATCGAAGACTTTTTTTTGCCGGAGTATAGACTTCCTTGGTATTGCTGTTTCGTCTTCACGAAATATGACACATTTTAAACTAAAATCCCATTCTCTCAAGGAAGTTCCAGGCGGCAAGTCGCAATGTTGACACACCTCTTAATAGTATAAGCCATTTGCGTAAAAGGACAAAAGGATAAAGCTCTCGGCGTTGATAAATCCCTATGGGGTGCGTCATGCATTCGACTTCATTATGCAACGTATGGAAGTGATTAAACATATTTGGTCTTTACAATGACTCGTGGTGGCCTACCGATATATCGAGCCAGTGCTCCTGTCATCCCCGACAAGTCTGGTACCAATTTGCCGACTTCGGAGGGTTGGAAGGCTTCGTGGGCCATGGGAGTGGGGATCGATTCCACGTGCCCATCGCAGTGGTGCCTCCAACCACTGCGCTACACGCGCCCTTTAGGCATTTACATATTTAATTACAAATATGCTAAAAAAGTTAATATGCTTTAGTAATCAACTACACTAACCATCACCTGTCGCATAGTTAAAAATGGAACGTTCTATGGTTCATTTCATATAATTTCATTCTATCTGTAGCAGAGAAAATAATACTGGAAAAACTGTTTTTATGTAGACATAAATATTCCAAAGAGATAAATTTGCGGCTAGAAAATCGATAAGTGCGAGAGATCGCTGTAGAAACGTAGTTTTAAAAGCGAAACCAAAAAAAAGAAACAAAGCGGTTAAAATATCGCACTCACCTCGTTTAGATCATGGCTGATGACTTGCGTCATCTTCTTGGACGGATATCTTTAGGTGTGTGTATATGTATGTGAGTCTGTGTGTGTATACCTATGTATGTATATTGTGTTTGTGTGTGTTTTCGGTGATAGTGTTAGAGGATGACGACGGCGTGGTGGTGGTGGTCGTCGCCGGGTTGGAGAACAAGTTGTCGGCGAAGACCACACCCACCACTCAACGACTGACCAATGAGAGAACGATCGCTTAACAGACCCCGCCCACCATTGCAGTCATCGCCACCTTGACAAAAACTGTTAACAAATTACTGACGGACTTAATGAGTCATATTTAAGCAAGAGCAAAGACCGTCGAGTTCGGAATGGCCTTCGAGACAGAGGACGAAGAGGACAAAAACACAAACGCTGAGAACATCGGGATGACAACAATATTTCACTGGAGCAGTGATAATGTCATAAAATCTCAATTTCATAGAAAGATGACTAGTTTCTCCGCGCTTTGTGTGTTCTCAAGTTTAAATTATGACGAATAGAATAGGTATTACAAGAAATATTATGACTAAGTACGCCGACAATTGGCGGCGACTATTCTCGATGTGCAGCGCGGAGTATTTTCTATAGGTAAACGATAACATTGCCATTATTTTATTTCCTTTTTGCATGTTCAATGTGAGGTAACTTCCTAATGGATAGCCCAAACCAGAAAAAAAAGGCCAAAAAAGGTGCTAATGAAAGAATGAATCATTCTGGACATCCAGAATAATGATCTACTGGGAAGACATGGAGGAAAGGTTATGAAAAAAGGATAAAGCTCCTGGCGTTGATCAATCTCTAAGCGATGCGCCATGCATTCGACTTCATTAAATATCGTTGCAGGTGATTGAATGCTTATCTGGCCTTTATAATGACTCGCGGTGGCCTACCGATGTGTCGAGTCAGTGCTGCCATCCTCCCAGACAAGTCCGGGACCAATTTGCCGACCCCAAAGAGAAGGAAGGCTTGGTGGGCCATGAGCACGGGGATCGATTCCACGTGTGTTGCGATGGCGCCTCCAACCACTGCGCCACACGCGCCTCATTAACAGGCTATATAGTGAGAAATCGATAATGGTACAATCAACAACAAAAATAACGTCGTTGAAAATTAGAGGTGTGTGTAATTCAGTGGTTAGAAGCGCACTTCAATACATACTGGATCCCTGGTTTTAACCCACGTCAGGGTTCCCCAAATCCTCGATCCCACGATTTGCATAAATTTTTACCAGATTTGTCTGAGAGGATAGGAAAACTAATCTGATAAATCGGTGAGCAACGGTAAGTGACTATATAGCTTAGATGTTCGTTCAATCCCCTTTACGTTACTTGATAAAGCCAAATGCATAGAGCATCTTTCTGAGACCAATCAGCGCCAAGAACGTCTTCCCTCATAGAATCAATAATCTACGAAAACCATCGTGCAAAATGACATCAGCACTTACTTAAACTTTCCGGATAGTTGGCCACTTCAGCGGTAGTTGAATAAAACAATTCATTTTTTATACTTTTACCTTTCTAAGTTTCTTCTTTATTAAGAACCACTTATTAAGACTACTGTTTGTAAGGGTAAAGCTCAGCATTACATCACCCGTGAACTGTCTTGTTACCGGTGGCCATCCAGAATTCGATTAAAACGAAAGAATTTAGGGAATAGTATAAATTACCAGGCTTTAAAGTTAATTTCGCACTTCGTCCTTTTATTTTGTTGACAGCTAGGCAAACATTAATGAAATCCGGCACCGCCCATCCACTGACCAACTGCAAAAGAACGAACTGTCCAACTGCTACTATCGCTATGCAATAATTTGTTACAACCGCTTCAATTTTTCTATTTTCATCTTTTCATTTGTTTCTTTTCAGCCTGCCCTTTTGGTTGTGATTCGAAAACCACTATTTCGTTATCATCAAAAACAAGACTAACATTCTTGTAATGAAAATCAAGACGTAATGAATGATAAACAGATATCGAGCAACTAGAACTATTGGATTTTAATTAAAGGATAAAGGCGTAAGGCTCTCAACGTTGATCTATCTGTGAGGGATGATAGTCCGTGTGTTCGACTTCATTAAGCATCGTTGGAGGTGACTGAATGCTTATTCGGCCTTTACAATGACTTGCGGTGGCCTACTGATGTATCGAGCCAGTGCTGCTATCATCTCAGCCAGGTGTGGTACTAGTTTGCCGACCCAGGAGAAGTGGAGGGCTTGGGGCGAAGGGAACGATGCCATTTGCTTTGCTTGGAACCTCATACTACTGCGCTACACGCTGATTTTAATTAGAGAATTTAAAGTACACTACTCAGTTTGCACTGTTCCATTTAAATCAATTATAATTGATTCTGACGATCTATGAACTTTTTCGAGAATCGATGGATCAGGTGTTTCAATGAGGTTAGTACCGACCCGGTCATAGGACATTTCGTCGGTGCTTTAGAGTCCCCTTGTAATCTTCTCTCTTAACTTGGATAGCAGTTAGGAATTTGGAAACCCATGAAAGTTAATTTATACAAACTCTTTTGATTTGTGGCGATAAGACTCAAGTGTTCTCTGTTCCATTTTGCTGCATTGGTGTTCCTAAACATTGGAACAACTTCTCTTCAGAAAGTCTCTGTCTTTCATTTATGCAGCGTCTACTAAAATGGGCTGCAATACACATCGGTTCGGTCCCACGTCCCAGGACCATCGAAACTTCCATTCTTCTGAAGTCGGTGACAAATTGGTACCAGATTTGTTTAGGAGGATAGCAGGACTGACTTGATACATCGATAAACCACACGAGCCATTTTATATGCTAGATATGCATTCAGTCTCTTCCAACGATGCCTAATGAAGACGAATTCGTGGTACATCCGCCAGGGATTAATGAATACTGCGTACTTTCTCTTCTTATGTACCAGCAAGCAACGTGTAGACTTTGAAGAGCACTTCTTGTGGTTTCGGCTTTTGTGAATCGATGGCAATATATTAGGTTGTAACATATGAAATGTTGAATTTTAAATACAAACTTCAAATAACCATAAGTTCCGTTATACCAATTTCGTTAATGAAAATAAACACCATTAAAACTAGCAGATTTTTTCAACAAGAAGCAAATTTACTTATTTCGCTTGCCTAAAATTCTGGAGCGATAAATTCGTTGACGGCATTTTTTTGTCATCGTGGTCGGTGAATCACTTGTCGTTCAGGTTGTCAAGGTTCTTAAAGAAGTGATAGTCGACAGGCGAGGTCTGGAGAATATAGGAGATGAGACAAATTTCGTAGCCCAACTCGTTCAACTTCTGCAGACCTGGTTCAGCGAAGCGAAGCCAGCAGTTGTCGTGCAGAAGGGTTGGTCCTTTTCTGCTAACTAATGCCGGTCGTTGTTGCTGGAGTTTACGGTGCATTTCGTCTACTTGTTGGCATTTCTTCTCTGCCATAATCGTTTCTCCCAGATTCAAAAAGTTGTGAGAAACCAGCCCGGCTGCAGACCACCAAATAGTCACCATAACCTTTTTTGGCAAAAATAATTTCCGCTTTCGAAAGCTTTGTGGAGCCTGATCGCATTGAGCGAAAGTCGCCGACTGTCGTACGGAATCCACTTCTCGTCGCACGTCACAGTTCGATCAAGAAAAGGGTCGTTTTTATTGCTCAGAACAAGAGCAGACGACACTTCAAAAGGACGATTTTTTTTGTTAGCGCTTAATTCGTGCGGCACTCACTTGTCGAGTTTTCGTGTCTCTCCTATGCGATTCAAGTTAGTGGAACTTATTCTTGTGCTTAGACCAAGTTGTTCTGTAAGCTCTCGACCAATTGTTCGTCTGTTTGCTTCCACTAGTGCCTTTAAATCATCGTCGCCTAGTTAATTGAGACGTCCGAGGCCTTCCTTAACTTCGAGGTCGAAATCACCAGATCAGAATATTCTAAACCACCATTTTTGCTTTGTTGATTCACCAACACGACCTTCACCCTAAACTTGTGATATTCCGAGCTCCTGTCACGGCATTATGTCCACTCTTCCACTCGTACAAAAAAGGACGCGAATATCACGTTGATTCGTACTAAAGTTAAAGCCTATAAAAATGTTAAAACAATAAATTTCAATAAAACCTGTATTAAACTATTTTAATAAAAACTTTATTAACCTGTATTAAACCTCCCAACGATTTGCCGCCTCATCGTGTCTGGGAGGTGTTCTCGGCTGTCGGACTGCGATGTATAGCGGGCGATTTGTACCCCGGCAGGGTCTCTCATTCTGAGAAGGAGTCCGGCGTTTCCATCAGGAAGCCCAGCTAAGAGCAAACTAATACCAGTATTCACCACCGTCTTGGTGTAAAGGTCGTATGGTGGCAAATCTCCCTCTGATCCACAGGGGCTGCGACTGTCCATGGTGGACCTAGGGCAGACTTTGGCCAGGCTGACCTCGGGATTCCAAGGAGCCACAATGGCTTAAGCAGCAAATTTTCGAAGACCAGTGAGGACGAACCGTTCGAGTATTGTATCATATATCAATGAAAGAAAATAAAGATGCACATCTAAGCTTTTGTCTCGTCTTCATGATGCTTGAGATCTAGAGGAGCTTTCAAACCAGAAGCTACTCAACTCTCTAAAAAACATTCTGTTGGTCTTGTTCTTCTTCACTTTCGCTATGTTAACACTAAGTCTTTCTTCCGTATAGACTTTATGATTTACCAATGATTACGGATTTGTTGAATACAGAAACGAGTTCGAAAGAATTCATAAAAATTTGCTAGTAATTCCCACGAAATTCGCCGTTGACCAGCAGCCATAGGAGTATCTTCTCACTTGTCATCAGGACACCAATAATGATTTCGCGGGAGTGGCCGGTATTGCACCTATAGGTCTCTTTTTTTTCTAGCAGTATATTTTAACATATAGAAAGATTTTCTTGCGATTTCTGCTACCAATTGATAGCTTGTGGAATTCAGATGTTGTATTGAGCGTTGGTCGGTAATCCACACGCTTTATGGCCATACACATGCCATGCAAGTATCTTATTTACTTACTTGATACTTAAATGACCCGTCCTCAATTGTTGTGCGGTCCCCAGCATAATCTCTATTTTGGAAGATTTGCTGGTTAAGCCATTGTGGTTTTTTGGAAACCTGAGGTCAGCCTGGTCTAAGTCTGCCCCTGTCTTCACCACTACAGGTAATCGCAGCCTTTGTGAGTCAGAGGGAGATTTGCCACCATGCGACTTTTATACCAGAACGGTGCTAGATCCTGGTATTGGTTTACCCTTAGCTAGGTTTCCTGATGGAAACACCGGACTTCTTCTCAGCTTGGGAGATCCTGCCAGAGGATGAATCCTCCGCTGTACATTGCAGTCCGACACACAGGAACACCTCTCAGCCACGATGAGGCGGTTAACCATTGGGAGATACATCTATACTATCTATCTAAATATTTATGCTATGCATTTATAGAAGTGCTTCAATTTTCATTGATTTAATGACTAACAGTGGTTTTATTACAGAGTGCTAGGGTGTAGAAATTAGTAGAAGCAATACCATTAGGCCGCTAAACACTTCCAAATGCTGGTAGCAATGTGTTTTTCTATGATGGACAGTAGTAACACACAGTAAACAACACCCTACATATTATTCACATCCATAGATCGAGAGAGCCAAGTCGTTTCTACGTTCCGTTCTTGTTCATAGCCCACGAAATTCTCTAGTTATCAAAAAATTGTTGATATTTTCAAAAAGCGAGCAACTCCATAAAGGGTAAAAATTCAGGCGTCTTCTACTCTACAATAAACCCGAGATTATGCGTTATCTCGAAAGTGTTAAGCAACATCAAAACGCAATGGCTAAGAAGCGTGTAATCGTCATCACAAATTGCATAGTAATAGTTTTCGCCGGCTATTGATTGATCGCATTTCACACAGCTGATTGCAAACAAATCGATGACGTCTCCGCGTGAAATCAAACGTTATCAACAGTGCTTTAGAAGGAAAGGTGAAACTGGTTATGGGACGACGCAGCGCGATGGACGATGAACAAGCCGAGAACAGCAGCGACATGATTGGATTCGGACGGTAAATGAAAAATGGTCTATGCGTTATCGCATTAGTCATACTATAATGGAGTGGTACCTCAGAATGCACTTAGTAGCACTACCGTAACTCAATGATGTCGTGAGTGTCGAGGTAGAACAAGACTGAAATCATCGTCAACCAGTAGAAGTCGGCGATGTAGTAACTGTACCAGCCATTTTCTGCATGATGACAAAAATCCATTCAACAGAAGAATGCGCAGAACCTAAAAATTGGTTTGACGCTCCATAGTTGGTTGGATGTAGATCAACCGCGGCGCATGCAGGAGGATCCTCAGGAAAATTGACGACTCGGCAATCTGACACGGCATTGTCGTCATCATTATTCCTTTGATTCCGGTGATACATAAGAAATTTTCTGTGCTAAGTCTCCGGTTCTCTCTAGTCGCTTTGATTTCTTTACCACACATGAAAACTAGTTTTACTCAGTTCGTTTCTTAGCTATCAGTAAAATTAAAACAAAAAATGCAAAATTAACCTTAAGAACTAGATTTTACAACTGTTGTCTAAATTTTCTGAACTCCTTTTTCATAGTCGAATTCTATTTGGCTACCGACTACGGCGTAGTTTATCAGGTTCTGGTTAAAAGCACTTCTAGAATTGAAGAAACGAATTTGATTATACATAGTTCACTGAAGTGACAGCTGATTGATCTCATATGCTTTCACCATAATACTTAAGACCGAGCGTCCAAAAAAGGCAGATGGTGCTGAACTCCTAACGAGGATGCTAAGAAAACATAACTGCGTTGATTCTTAGGAATTAACAGAGAGGAATCCAGGTCCTCCATATCTACGACATTAGTTTTGTCCCTTAAATCTCTATGAAGTTCACACTAGGGAGACCCTACAGTATCCTGTATAATTTTCCGTCATTTTTCAGTGCAAATAGTTATTCGTACTGAAAACGAGGTCTATTCATTCATGTTAACAATTTTTCAGACTACCGTTGCTCCCTTCAGCTAACTTGTTTTACGACTGAGTCAAAGAACCATTAAATAAAAAATAGTTCTTTCATACGGCGGAGCGATTTGTGTCCCAGCCGAACCCATTGAAACACCATAAAAATATTCGGTTTGATGAAAAAGCTGAAGAGCTGCAGGTCTGTAGAAACAGAATAATTCTTGCTTGTGCTAAATTGTTTGCAGCGACTTTGTCTTGTCTTGCGATCTTTGATCACTGAAATTGCTGAAGTAGTTTCTGGGCGGCACCTGACCACATTCCTTCGCTTAGATGGCTTTTTGTGACTTCAAGGCAAGTCGTCAGTTGAGCAAAGCAGAAATGTCGAAACATTTGCCACTTTTTGTGCTTCAAGTGTGATTTAATAATGATTTGATTATGAGATGAAGTGGGCTACAAATTAAATTGAGATCATGCTATACAGTAGGAATGAAACATGCCTGTTATCGTGCTGGCATGTGAACATCTGAGGAATTGAGGAAGCAGTCTCTAATGGATGTGGGTGAGGCAACAGGTCTCACTGACATCTCAGCAATAAAGTGGTGCTTCTCGTGATTCGTATTAATCGCTATTAAATTAGTTGTTTATGGTTTATCGACTTTAGTAGTTGCATGGGTGCATGTATCTAGATGGCGGGAGTTGTGGGGAACATACATGTGATCATTGGTTCGACCACGTCCACAGCTTCAGATTCGGAAAGATGACACTAGACCCAACTCGAAAGACAAAGAGCTGACTTCACGCATCGGAAAGCTAGTGGAAGTTATTATATAGACCAAATATGCATTTAATAACCTCTACTATGCCACGAACTGACTCGATTGGGTGATATATCACTAGGTGGGGTGGGGGTGGGGGCTTGAACTGCGCTGAATGTTTTACACTTTGGTAATTCAGCGCAATGTTGACGACGATTTGCTAACGTTTAAGCTGTAGAAGAAAACTGATTAAAGCCTTCCAATAGGTCTGATGTGGGTGCGTAGATGTTGATGACAGTCGACAAAATTGACACTTGTTGTTACAGTGCTTTCAACGGAAGTCGTTAATGTTTTCTGTCATCGGCATTCATAAACTTCCATTTCGCACTTCACATTCGATGTGAATGTGATTCAATGAAATGTACAATGTCATTAAAGATGAAACGAAATCGTTTCTTTTCGATAACATTGAAACTGTTATTCTTCACAACTGTTATTAGCCTCATCAATAAACGATCCAGAAGTATTCCTCTTCACAATTTCACTTGATGGGAAGTAAGATTCTAAGAGAATGATAAAACTACAGTAACCTAGACAGCAACAAATAGTGCAAAAATGGTTCATAAAGGATAATGCTTTCGGCGTTGGTCAATCCCTGAGGGATGCGTCGTGCATTCGACTTCACTAAGCATCATTTGGAGGTGATTGAATGCATATCTGGCCTTTAAACTAACTTGCGGTAGCCTAGCGATGTATCGAGCCAGTGTTGCTATCCTCCTAGACAAGTCTGGTATAATTTGCCAACCCCGGAGGGACGGAAGGGTTGGTGGATCCATGACCATGGGGAACGATTCCACGATCCCAGTGCTCCGTGGACATCGCAACTCTCAGTAGTACTACGGAGTAAGAGCGTTTCCTCCATTTTAATCCTCTTTAAGGCCGCTTTCTTATATACTGTGTCCTACAATGTTAAACAGAATACTTAATGAACATCTTGGCTAAGAACAAAATTTAAATTCATAGAATACATTGAGATCACAGAGGACATTCCCTCTAATTGAACGCTGATCATCAGTGGCGACATCGTTCGGTTATGTGCACTAAAAACGGAACGAGAAAGGGAGAGAAAGGAATGTTGAAAATATTTTCTTTCCATTTGGTGACCTCGTACGTTGCCTTTTTCTATCAGGTCTGGTGTTTTTAAGCAAGTACTACTGCTATTATTATCATATAGTTTTTCTCTCTGTTCATTGTTAATTCTTTTATGAGTTTAAATGAAGTGGATCAAACAGAAAATTTCTTCCTTTCCCATTTGCTATACAGTCATCTCCAAGAAACCAAAAGCTTCTTAGCAGTTCCACTTAACTTATTTCTATCACCCTATCAATCGATGTTCCCATTTAAACGTAATGACAGCCTCAAAGTGTTTTTGGCCTAAAAATTAGCCGCAAGCCGCACCGATTGCCATCTCATTTTCGGTCCCTACAGTAACATATTACGCACCAGCTACTAGACAAATTACTATTGTTATTAATATTTGCATTATTATTTGCTATTTAATATGTAAACCTACACCACTTGTATCACACTGTGCTGAGACCAGCAACTCTTGTTTACAATTCGTTTCGTCACATCCACTATCTACGAAGGTCTTCCAACATTTAATGCCTCCGTTCAGCTGCTGCTTGAGGATTTTCCTTTCGTCATGGACGTCGTTAATTGCTAGTCAAGTTGATTCTTCTTGAGATAGCTGGATTGGAGCGTTCCCACTTGTATTGCAGAGAGTGAATTTTTCCTAGACAAGTCTGGTGCCAATTTCCTGACTCCGGAGGCATAAAAACTTGGTGAACTCGGTGCGAAATCTGATTAGCACCATGTTCGTGATTATTGACACCATTCCTCTGAGTTACCCACTCCCCAAGACAGCCACTACCATGTTTAAATGCTACAAAGACAGTTTACAATATCTTTGTTTGTAGAATCTTAATTGCACTGATTCATGTATTTCTACATTTTCCACCTACAGGGAAGTGGAGTAAATTGATTCGTTTACTTGCAATTTTTGTCAAGCTCCGTTTTACTTGAAGCATTCTCGAGTGGCAAGACACTACACATTTCCTTTCCGTTGTTTTTGCACTCTACAAGAGATGTTACAACGTTCGGAAGAATAACACGTTAATGATAGAAAGGCGCGATGAGCATCGAATTGAAGAACCGGTCTAAATGTGCGATGCTTATGATTTACTGCCGGTATGTAAATTACTAGGATGAGTATAGTCGAATGGTAAGAGGTGCCTAGCAACACATATGGGATCAATCTTTGGTTTGATTGCGCACTCCAGGCTCACCTCCTACTGCTCCACGCCTCCGGGATCTTCATGGAAGTTTCGTGACCTTAGTGGAATCCGAATCCGTGTTCCCAGGTCAAAGAATAGAAAGTGGCCAATGCTGCACAAGGAAGTTCTCAAGGTGTCGAGGAGAAAAACACGAGATATTTGGCTTCCCAGATGGCATTGTTGGGGTCGAGTCAAGTTATACACAATATTCTAAGGTAGTAAAAAAACAGATAGAATGCATATCTTTTCTACGAAATATCTTCCATTGGCCTAGCACGCATCAATTTTGTGCTTTTGTGTTCCTTGACTATCTGTAATGAAACTTTCAACTCCTTAGGAGATCGAACCAACGATTGCGGTCTCGTAGGCTGTTGCAGAATATCACTTACCACTGGGCCACACATTCTCCCCCTTCGTAGATCGACTACTATAGGGCACATCTGACGAGAAGAAAGTCTACAGGCTAGATACGGTTGCATATATGAAACATAGAGTTGCTACAAATATGTTGTTGTTCTGATCGATTGCAACGAGATGCTTGCAGATGAAACACGTCAGGGGTAGGACAATAACAACAACAGCGATGATGAAGACAATTAATAGTCCGTAATCATACCTGCAGAGTACCGAACTTTGGTGCTACTAAAAAGTGCAGAATTTCTTTGTTTACTAAAAAGTTTAAAATTGAATAAAGAGCTATCGACACTTGAAATAACTTTATAGCCTTTGTGTGAGAAAGTACAGCTGAAGCGTTACTGTAAATTAAAGGGCTAGTCATGCAAGCCAACACAATCCTCTAAATTGACGGTCTTTGTCAAATAAATTTAGTGACATTGATAGTGAATGACCGACATTACGGTTATTTCTTCTCAAATAGGGACAAAACTTAGAGCGAGGAATAAATCTTCCTTGTTAAAAGGATTTCTGAACGACATCATTCTAAGGAGGTCATCAGCTCCAGAATACTGTTGTCTAACAGTGAAAACGCATCCTATGCAAAATACTGTAAAATTTCAAAGTGTAAAGAGATTTGTAGATTGAAGAATGCACATAAAAGCAAAAACAATAGTAATAACAACATTTTGATTTAATGTCGAAGACGATTCTTACAGTTTAATAAAATGTCTCCCGCCATTGAATGTGACAAGACCAGTTTTTCTTCTTCATCAATTCGTTCGCTATTCCGATTAGGCAATAATCCACTGTTCGAACGTAATTGTCTGGACGAGGAATCATGAAAACTCGTCCTGTGTCAAGTTCTTCGATTCCTCATTGGCAAATAGTGTTTTTCCATCATGTAAGATTGTCAAAGGGATGATTTCAATTCATAAAAACGATTCTGAACGAATACTAATTCTTTCTGGGAAGAGAACAACAGCGCATTTGACTGACACATTGCTAGAATCAAGGGGGCATGCAGCGCAGTGGTAGGAGGCTCCCTACAATACAGATGAAATCGATCCCGGAGCTCAAGGGTCAGTAAGCCTCCCATCACTCAGTGGTCGGCAAGTTGACACTAGATTTGTCTAGGAGGACAGCAGCACTGGCTCGATACATCAATAGCCAATCACGAATCATTGTAAAGGCTAGATATGCATTCAATCGCCTACAGCGATGCTTAACGAAGCCCAATGTATGGCGCACCCTTCAAGGATGGATCAGTGCCGAGAGCTTTTATCCTTTATTACTAGATTTGCCACGTAAACAAGAAACCGTGATCGTTTGTGGATCTTAGAGGCAAATCGTAAGAAACTCACGTTCATTTGTTTTCAAAATTCCCCTTTGTTCCTGGATGTCAGAGATTATGTGGAACTTATATGAAGCGGGAAAAAAGGTGGAGTATTTTTCTACAGTGACGTAACATAACGAATATTATAGAAGAAGAGAGGTAAGTTTTTTTACAAGAAAAATAAATCACATATTATAAGGCCGTATTATTATGATATGTATCATTTGAAAAAGGCGCGTGTGGCGCATTGGATAGAGGTGCCCTACAACACAAACGTGGAATCGATCCTAGCACTCATGGCCCATCAAGTCTTCCATCCCTCCGGGATTGGTAAACTGGTACCAGACTTATGTGGGAGGATAGCACCATTGGCTGTATACATCGGTAGGCCATCGCGAGTCATTGTAAAGGCCAGATATGCATTCAATCACCTCCAAACGATGCTTAGTGAAGTCGAATGCATGGAGCATCCTTCAGGGATTGGTCAACGCCGAGAGTTTTATCCTTTTTTATTATCTGAAATCTTTCAGAGGTATTCATTATATCTTTCTTAAGTCTAAGGACTAAAAACCGCCAATATTCCGATTGTTTCTAAAAAAGATTTGATCGTCCTTCCACCAGTAATAATTATTTTTTATTGTTTATGGTACTTTTGCTGTTACTACTACCATAATTATTACCAATGTTATTATAACCACATTTATAATGGGAGGTATAAAACGGAGGGAGCTGAGGCCTTACTCTAGCGATTCTGACCACTGACAGTGTGACGCTAGGAAGCAACTAATAACAATGACCGGTCAGAAATTTTTTTTTGAAGGAAAATATCAGTATCCCAAAAAATGGTGCCTTCGTTTTGGCCCCACCTAGATGCAAACGAAAAGCAGGATGGGATACGCCACTAGGTACGCATAGGAAAAGCATAGTGGAGACGATTTTGATGTAAAAGTCGCTATCCTCACACGGGTTCCTAAAATACCAAAGCGCAGGCTCCTCGGCTCTTTCTGGATAAATGCCAAAAATCCTGCAAATGAATGGCAGGGAGGAATGCCCCGAGATCACCCGTGATCTCACCCCTTACCTTCGTATCGATCGTTGATGTGGGGTGGTGCAGTATACAACCATATGCGACTCTGAGCTGCTGTTCTTCCTCGGTGAAAGACAGGTGAAAAAAGCGGTGGGTTTTTTCGAGAAGCCGTAGATCTTGTTATCGTGCAGATCTTCATCTTTCTGTTTGTGCCGTTGAAGCGTTCGATCTGGTGAGTTGCGTGTTAGAGTACCCTTCGAGGCTCTGAAGAAGGCGATTCTGCCGAAACGTCAGCTAAGGTTGTGTTGTATGTGTGTTATTGTATGGAAGTAAATGTATGCTGTTTAAAAACCTCGCGAGTGCTGAGAAAGAAATTATGTCTTCATTCTTTCCACGATAGGAAGAACTGTCAAGAGTGCAAACTAAAAGCAATACAGCAATACAGAACACAAGAAAAATAGAATGATCTTTCTAATTGCACCAATATCGGAGTTCACGAAAGTCTGAAACAAGTACTCTCAAGAAATTTCTGGAAAAAAGCCCAAAAAATCGTATCGTATTTGGTATCCATAGACAAGGTAAACACAGTAAAGACATCGCGGGAATAAACTCATAACAAAAATGGTGGAAAAATTTGTAGAATAATCAGAATGGCTTGGAGAAAGAAAAAGGGAGCAAAAACGATATAAGGCAGTGGAGCAGGTGAAAAATCAATTACCGACATTGGAAAGAGGTGGTAAGAGAAAAGTAAGTAGCACAACACAGGAATTATTTATTGCTTGAAAATTAGGAAAAGACTGGAATGAGAAGGAAAAGCTATAAGTGATTCTATTCTATTCGGGTTTAGTTAAAGAGACAGCGAAGAATTAAACGAGTTAAAAAGTTTAAAGCATTCATTATCAAGAGTTACATTGGCAAGAACAACTACTTAAATGAAGGATAAAGCTCTCGGCGTTGATCAATCTCTGAGTGGTGCACCATGAATTCGACTTCATTAAGCATTGTTTGGAGGTGACTAAATGCATATCCGGCCTTTACAATGACTCGCGGTGGCCTACCGATGTATCGAGCCAGTGTTGCTATCCTCTCAGTCAAGTCTGGTACCAATTTACCGACCCCGGAGGGATGGAAGGCCCGGTGGGTCCAAGGCGCAGGGCTCGATTCCGCGTATGTGTTGCAGGGCCCCTCCGACCATTGCGTGACACGCTACGTTATAGCACGGTTGCTGTGAAATACAACTATGGGAATGCTGAGATATAAGCAAAATTAGGATTTATAGATAGGCTTCGAGTACAATTACTCCTGAGAGAAAAGTAAAGCAGGAGCGATTTTCTTCGTATTTTTGTTGAGCAAACGCGAGGCGTTACTATTCTTTGTTCACGATTAAGCTGACGTTTCGGCGAATTTCGCCTTCTTCAGAGCCGCTTTCTATGAGGTTTCCACTAAGTATGTCCACGTCCATAATGCAATGTAATGTAATAATGTGAATAATGTATAATGTCCATTATACTTCCACGTGATTTCTGTGCGGTTGGTCTCTACGTGACATACTCTATAAATCTTTGTTTAATTGAATTGTACGCGCAATTGAAGAAATGCAAGTCGAAGGAATCTTATTGTGTCCAGTATTTGGAGGAATCCCTTTGGAAGAGAATAGTGGGTGGGTCAATTTTGATTTGTGATTCTATTAGGTCGAATGCTAAAGTAACCTTAAGCAGAAAGTTTCAAAATTTACTAG